>CM075725.1:1144357-1496528 GCA_037974335.1 Prionace glauca | reverse complement strand
TCACGTGCTCACTGTGTCACACTCACTCACTGGAGAGGGTTAGATTCCCCCTCACACTCACTCACCGGGGAGGGTGAGATTCCCTCACACTCACTCACTGGGGAGGGTTAGATTCCCCCTCACACTCACTCACCGGGGAGGGTGAGATTCCCTCACACTCACTCACGGGGGAGAGTGAGATTCCCTCACACTCACTCACCGGGGAGGGTGAGATTCCCTCACTCTCACTCACTGGGGAGGGTGAGATCCCCCTCACTCACTCACTGGGGAGGGTGAGATTCCTCACACTCACTCACTGGGGAGGGTGAGATTCCTTCACACTCACTCACTGGGGAGGGTGAGATTCCCTCACTCTCACTCACTGGGGAGGGTGAGATTCCCCCTCACACTCACTCACCGGGGAGGGTGAGATTCCCTCACACTCACTCACCGGGGAGGGTGAAATTCCCTCACACTCACTCACTGGGGAGGGTGAAATTCCCTCACACTCACTCACCGGGGAGGGTGAGATTCCCTCACACTCACTCACTGGGGAGAGTGAGATTCCCTCACACTCACTCACTGGGGAGGGTGAGATTCCCTCACACTCACTCACTGGGGAGGGTGAGATACCCCCTCACACTCACTCACGGGGGAGAGTGAAATTCCCTCACACTCACTCACCGGGGAGGGTGAGATTCCCTCACACTCACTCACTGGGGGAGGGTGAAATTCCCTCACACTCACTCACTGGGGAGGGTGAGATTCCCTCACACTCACTCACTGGGGAGGGTGAGATTCCCCCTCACACTCACTCACTGGGGAGGGGTGAGATTCCCTCACACTCACTCACTGGGGAGGGTGAGATTCCCTCACACTCACTCACTGGGGAGGGTGAGATTCCCTCACACTCACTCACCGGGGAGGGTAAGATTCCCTCACACTCACTCACCGGGGAGGGTGAGATTCCCTCACACTCACTCACCGGGGAGGGTGAGATTCCCTCACACTCACTCACCGGGGAGGGTGAGATTCCCTCACACTCGCTCACTGGGGAGGGTGAATTCCCTCACACTCACTCACCGGGGAGGGTGAGATTCCCTCACACTCACTCACTGGGGAGGGTGAAATTCCCCTCACACTCACTCACTGGGGAGGGTGAGATTCCCTCACACTCACTCACTGGGGAGGGTTAGATTCCCCCTCACACTCACTCACCGGGGGAGGGTGAGATTCCCTCACACTCACTCACCGGGGAGGGTGAGATTCCCTCACACTCACTCGCTGGGGAGGGTGAGATTCCCTCACACTCACTCGCTGGGGAGGGTGAGATTCCCTCACACTCACTCACCGGGGAGGGTGAGATTCCCTCACACTCACTCACTGGGGAGGGTGAGATTCCCTCACTCTCACTCACGGGGGAGGGTGAGATTCCCTCACACTCACTCACTGGGGAGGGTGAAATTCCCTCACACTCCCTCACTGAGAGGGTGAGATTCCCTCACACTCACTCACTGGGGAGGGTGAGATTCCCTCACACTCACTCGCTGGGGAGGGTGAGATTCCCTCACACTCACTCACCGGGGAGGGTGAGATTCCCTCACACTCACTCACTGGGGAGAGTGAGATTCCCTCACACTCACTCACTGGGGAGGGTGAGATTCCCTCACACTCACTCACCGGGGAGGGTAAGATTCCCTCACACTCACTCACTGGGGAGGGTGAGATTCCCTCACACTCACTCACTGGGGAGGGTGAGATTCCCTCACACTCACTCACCGGGGAGGGTGAGATTCCCTCACACTCACTCACCGGGGAGGGTTAGATTCCCCCTCACACTCACTCACTGGGGAGGGTTTGAACCCCCTCACACTCACTCACCGGGGAGGGTGAGATACCCTCACACTCACTCACTGGGGAGGGTGAGATTCCCTCACACTCACTCACTCGGGAGGGTGAGATTCCCTCACACTCACTCACTGGGGAGGGTTTGAACACCCTCACACTCACTCACTCGGGAGGGTGAGAATCCCCCTCACACTCACTCACTGGGGAGGGTGAGAATCCCTCACACTCGCTCACTGGGGAGGGTGAGAATACCCCTCACACTCACTCACTGGGGAGGGTTTGAACCCCCTCACACTCACTCACCGGGGAGGGTGAGATACCCTCACACTCACTCACTGGGGAGGGTGAGATTCCCTCACACTCACTCACTCGGGAGGGTGAGAATCCCCCTCACACTCACTCTCTGGGGAGGGTGAGATTCCCTCACACTCGCTCACTGGGGAGGGTGAGATTCCCTCACACTCACTCACTGGGGAGGGTGAGATTCCCTCACACTCACTCACTAGGGAGAGTAAGATTCCCTCACACTCACTCACTGGGGAGGGTGAGATTCCCTCACACTCACTCACTGGGGAGGGTGAGAATCCCCCTCACACTCACTCACTGGGGAGGGTGAGAATCCCCCTCACACTCACTCACTGGGGAGGGTGAGATTCCCTCACACTCACTCACTGGGGAGAGTGAGATTCCCTCACACTCACTCACTGGGGAGGGTGAGATTCCCTCACACTCACTCACCGGGGAGGGTGAGATTCCCTCACACTCACTCACTGGGGAGGGTGAGATTCCCTCAACACTCACTCGCTGGGGAGGGTGAGATTCCCTCACACTCACTCGCTGGGGAGGGTGAGATTTCCCCTCACACTCACTCACTGGGGAGAGTGAGATTCCCTCACACTCACTCACTAGGGAGAGTGAGATTCCCTCACACTCACTCACTGGGGAGGGTGAGATTCCCTCACACTCACTCACTGGGGAGGGTGAGATTCCCTCACACTCACTCACTGGGGAGGGTGAGATTCCCTCACACTCACTAACCGGGGGGGATAAGATTCCCTCACACTCACTCACCGGGGAGGGTGAGATTTCCTCTCACACTCACTCACCGGGGAGGGTGAGATTTCCCCTCACACTCACTCACGGGGGAGGGTGAGATTCCCTCACACTCACTCACTGGGGAGGGTGAGAATCCCTCACACTCACTCACTGGGGAGAGTGAGATTCCCTCACACTCACTCACTGGGGAGGGTGAGATTCCCTCAACACTCACTCACCGGGGAGGATAAGATTCCCTCACACTCACTCACCGGGGAGGGTGAGATTCCCTCACACTCACTCACTGGGGAGGGTGAGATTCCCTCACACTCACTCACCGGGGAGGGTTAGATTCCCCCTCACACTCACTCACTGGGGAGGGTGAGATTCCCTCACACTCACTCACCGGGGAGGCTGAGAATACCCCTCACACTCACTCACTGGGGAGGGTGAGAATCCCCCTCACACTCACTCACTGGGGTCACGTGCTCACTGTGTCACTCACTCACTGGGGAGGGTGAGAATCCCTCACACTCACTCACCGGGGAGGTTGAGATTCCCTCACACTCACTCACTGGGGAGGGTGAGATTCCCTCACACTCACTCACTGGGGAGGGTGAGATTCCCTCACACTCACTCACTGGGGAGAGTGAGATTCCCTCACACTCACTCACTGGGGAGGGTGAGAATCCCCCTCACGACTCACTCACTGGGGAGGGTGAGATTCCCTCACACTCACTCACTGGGGAGAGTGAGATTCCCTCACACTCACTCACTGGGGAGGGTGAGATTCCCTCACACTCACTCACTGGGGAGGGTGAGATTCCCTCACACTCACTCACTGGGGAGGGTGAGATTCCCTCACACTCACTCGCTGGGGAGGGTGAGATTCCCTCACACTCACTCGCTGGGGAGGGTGAGATTTCCCCTCACACTCACTCACTGGGGAGAGTGAGATTCCCTCACACTCACTCACTAGGGAGAGTGAGATTCCCTCACACTCACTCACTGGGGAGGGTGAGATTCCCTCACACTCACTCACTGGGGAGGTGAGATTCCCTCACACTCACTCACTGGGGAGGGTGAGATTCCCTCACACTCACTAACCGGGGGGGATAAGATTCCCTCACACTCACTCACCGGGGAGGGTGAGATTTCCTCTCACACTCACTCACCGGGGAGGGTGAGATTTCCCCTCACACTCACTCACGGGGGAGGGTGAGATTCCCTCACACTCACTCACTGGGAGGGTGAGAATCCCTCACACTCACTCACTGGGGAGAGTGAGATTCCCTCACACTCACTCACTGGGGAGGGTGAGATTCCCTCAACACTCACTCACCGGGGAGGATAAGATTCCCTCACACTCACTCACCGGGGAGGGTGAGATTCCCTCACACTCACTCACTGGGGAGGGTGAGATTCCCTCACACTCACTCACCGGGGAGGGTTAGATTCCCCCTCACACTCACTCACTGGGGAGGGTGAGATTCCCTCACACTCACTCACCGGGGAGGCTGAGAATACCCCTCACACTCACTCACTGGGGAGGGTGAGAATCCCCCTCACACTCACTCACTGGGGAGGGTGAGATTCCCTCACACTCACTCACTGGGGAGGGTGAGAATCCCTCACACTCACTCACCGGGGAGGTTGAGATTCCCTCACACTCACTCACTGGGGAGGGTGAGATTCCCTCACACTCACTCACTGGGGAGGGTGAGATTCCCTCACACTCACTCACTGGGGAGAGTGAGATTCCCTCACACTCACTCACTGGGGAGGGTGAGATTCCCTCACACTCACTCACTGGGGAGGGTGAGATTCCCTCACACTCACTCACTGGAGAGGGTGAGATTCCCTCACACTCACTCACTGGGGAGGGTGAGATTCCCTCACACTCACTCACTGGGGAGAGTGAGATTCCCTCACACTCACTCACTGGGGAGGGTGAGATTCCCTCACACTCACTCACTGGAGAGGGTGAGATTCCCTCACACTCACTCACGGGGGAGAGTGAGATTCCCTCACACTCACTCACCGGGGATGTGAGATTCCCTCACTCTCACTCACTGGGGAGGGTGAGAATCCCCCTCACACTCACTCACCGGGGAGGGTGAGATTCCCTCACACTCACTCACCGGGGAGGGTGAGATTCCCTCACACTCACTCACCGGGGAGGGTGAGATTCCCTCACACTCACTCACCGGGGAGGGTGAGATTCCCTCACACTCACTCACCGGGGAGGGTAAGATTCCCTCACACTCACTCACCGGGGAGGGTGAGATTCCCTCACACTCACTCACTGGGGAGGGTGAAATTCCCTCACACTTCACTCACCGGGGAGGGTGAGATTCCCTCACACTCACTCACTGGGGAGGGTGAAATTCCCTCACACTCACTCACTGGGGAGGGTGAGATTCCTCACACTCACTCACTGGGGAGGGTTAGATTCCCCCTCACACTCACTCACCGGGGAGGGTGAGATTCCCTCACACTCACTCACTGGGAGGGTGAGATTCCCTCACACTCACTCACTGGGGAGGGTGAGATTCCTTCACACTCACTCACTGGGGAGGGTGAGATTCCCTCACACTCACACACTGGGGAGGGTGAGATTCCCCTCACACTCACTCACTGGGGAGGGTGAGATTCCCTCACACTCACTCACCGGGGAGGGTGAGAATACCCCTCACACTCACTCACTGGGGAGGGTGAGATTCCCTCACACTCACTCACTGGGGAGAGTGAGATTCCTCACACTCACTCACTGGGGAGGGTGAGATTCCTCACACTCACTCACTGGAGAGGGTGAGATTCCCTCACACTCACTCACGGGGGAGAGTGAAATTCCCTCACACTCACTCACCGGGGAGGGTGAGATTCCCTCACACTTACTCACTGGGGAGGGTGAAATTCCCTCACACTCACTCACTGGGGAGGGTGAGATTCCCTCACACTCACTCACTGGGGAGGGTTAGATTCCCCCTCACACTCACTCACCGGGGAGGGTGAGATTCCCTCACACTCACTCACTGGGGAGGGTGAGATTCCCTCACACTCACTCACTTGGGAGGGTGAGATTCCCTCACACTCACTCACCGGGGAGGGTAAGATTCCCTCACACTCACTCACCGGGGAGGGTGAGATTCCCTCACACTCACTCACCGGGGAGGGTGAGATTCCCTCACACTCACTCACCGGGGAGGTGAGATTCCCTCACACTCGCTCACTGGGGAGGGTGAAATTCCCTCACACTCACTCACCGGGGAGGGTGAGATTCCCTCACACTCACTCACTGGGGAGGGTGAAATTCCCTCACACTCACTCACTGGGGAGGGTGAGATTCCCTCACACTCACTCACTGGGGAGGGTTAGATTCCCCCTCACACTCACTCACCGGGGTGGGTGAGATTCCCTCACACTCACTCACCGGGGAGGGTGAGATTCCCTCACACTCACTCACTGTGGAGGGTGAGATTCCCTCACACTCACTCGCTGGGGAGGGTGAGATTCCCTCACACTCACTCACCGGGGAGGGTGAGATTCCCTCACACTCACTCACTGGGGAGGGTGAGATTCCCTCACTCTCACTCACGGGGGAGGGTGAGATTCCCTCACACTCACTCACCGGGGAGGGTGAAATTCCCTCACACTCCCTCACTGGAGAGGGTGAGATTCCCTCACACTCACTCACTGGGGAGGGTGAGATTCCCTCACACTCACTCACTGGGGAGGGTGAGATTCCCTCACACTCACTCACGGGGGAGAGTGAGATTCCCTCACACTCACTCACTGGGGAGGGTTAGATTCCCCCTCACACTCACTCACCGGGGAGGGTGAGATTCCCTCACACTCACTCACCGGGGAGGGTGAGATTCCCTCACACTCACTCACTGGGGAGGGTGAGATTCCCTCACACTCACTCGCTGGGGAGGGTGAGATTCCCTCACACTCACTCACCGGGGAGGGTGAGATTCCCTCACACTCACTCACTGGGGAGGGTGAGATTCCCTCACTCTCACTCACGGGGGAGGGTGAGATTCCCTCACACTCACTCACCGGGGAGGGTGAAATTCCCTCACACTCCCTTCACGTGCTCACTGTGTCACACTCACTCACTGGGGAGGGGTGAGATTCCCTCACAACACTCACTCACGGGGGAGGAGTGAGATTCCCTCACACCTCACTCACCGGGGAGGGTGAGATTCCTCACTCTCACTCACTGGGGAGGGTGAGAATCCCCCTCACAACTCACTCACCAGGGAGAGTGAGATTCCCTCACACTCACTCACCGGGGAGGGTGAGATTCCCTCACACTCACTCACCGGGGAGGGTGAGATTCCCTCACACTCACTCACCGGGGAGTGTGAGATTCCCTCACACTCACTCACCGGGGAGGGTGAGATTCCCTCACACTCACTCACCGGGGAGGGTGAGATTCCCTCACACTCACTCACCGGGGAGGGTGAGATTCCCTCACACTCACTCACCGGGGAGGGTGAGATTCCCTCACACTCACTCACCGGGTGGGTGAGATTCCCTCACACTCACTCACCGGGGAGGGTGAGATTCCCTCACACTCACTCACTGGGGAGGGTGAAATTCCCTCACACTCACTCACCGGGGAGGGTGAGATTCCCTCACACTCACTCACTGGGGAGGGTGAAATTCCCTCACACTCACTCACTGGGGAGGGTGAGATTCCCTCACACTCACTCACTGGGGAGGGTTAGATTCCCCCTCACACTCACTCACCCGGGAGGGTGAGATTCCCTCACACTCACTCACTGGGCGGGTGAGATTCCCTCACACTCACTCACTGGGGAGGGTGAGATTCCCTCACACTCACTCGCTGGGGAGGGTGAGATTCCCTCACACTCACTCGCCGGGGAGGGTGAGATTCCCTCACACTCACTCACTGGGGAGGGTGAGATTCCCTCACTCTCACTCACTGGGGAGGGTGAGATTCCCTCACACTCACTCACCGGGGAGGGTGAAATTCCCTCACACTCCCTCACTGGGGAGGGTGAGATTCCCTCACACTCACTCACTGGGGAGGGTGAGATTCCCTCACACTCACTCACCGGGGAGGGTGAGATTCCCTCACACTCACTCACCGGGGAGCGTTAGATTCCCCCTCACACTCACTCACTGGGGAGGGTGAGATTCCCTCACACTCGCTCACTGGGGAGGGTGAGATTCCCTCACACTCACTCACCGGGGAGGGTGAGATTCCCTCACACTCGCTCACCGGGGAGGGTGAGATTCCCTCACACTCACTCACCGGGGAGGGTGAGATTCCCTCACACTCACTCACTGGGGAGGGTGAGATTCCCTCACACTCACTCGCCGGGGAGGGTGAGATTCCCTCACACTCACTCACCGGGGAGGGTGAGATTCCCTCACACTCACTCACCGGGGAGGGTGAGATTCCCTCACACTCACTCACTGGGGAGGGTGAGATTCCCTCACTCTCACTCACTGGGGAGGGTGAGATTCCCTCACACTCACTCACTGGGGAGGGTGAGAATCCCTCACACTCACTCACTGGGGAGGGTGAGATTCCCTCACACTCACTCACCGGGGAGGGTAAGATTCCCTCACACTCACTCACCGGGGAGGGTGAGATTCCCTCACTCTCACTCACTGGGGAGGGTGAGATTCCCTCACACTCACTCACCGGGGAGGGTGAGATTCCCTCACACTCACTCACTGGGGAGGGTGAGAATCCCCCTCACACTCACTCACCGGGGAGGGTGAGATTCCCTCACACTCACTCACTGGGGAGGGTGAGAATCCCCCTCACACTCACTCACCGGGGAGGGTGAGATTCCCTCACTCTCACTCACTGGGGAGGGTGAGATTCCCTCACACTCACTCACCGGGGAGGGTGAGAATCCCCCTCACACTCACTCGCTGGGGAGGGTGAGATTCCCTCACTCTCACTCACTGGGGAGGGTGAGATTCCCTCACACTCACTCACTGGGGAGGGTGAGATTCCCTCACACTCACTCACCGGGGAGGGTGAGAATCCCCCTCACACTCACTCACTGGGGAGGGTGAGATTCCCTCACTCTCACTCAGTGGGGAGGGTGAGAATCCCCCTCACACTCACTCACTGGGGAGGGTGAGAATCCCCCTCACACTCACTCACCGGGGAGGGTGAGATTCCCTCACACTCACTCACTGGGGAGGGTGAGATTCCCTCACTCTCACTCACTGGGGAGGGTGAGAATCCCTCACACTCACTCACTGGGGAGGGTGAGATTCCCTCACACTCACTCACTGGGGAGGGTGAGATTCCCTCACTCTCACTCACCGGGGAGGGTGAGATTCCCTCACACTCACTCACTGGGGAGGGTGAGATTCCCTCACACTCACTCACTGGGGAGGGTGAGATTCCCTCACTCTCACTCACTGGGGAGGGTGAGATTCCCTCACTCTCACTCACTGGGGAGGGTGAGATTCCCTCACACTCACTCACTGGGGAGGGTGAGATTCCCTCACACTCACTCACCGGGGAGGGTGAGAATCCCCCTCACACTCACTCGCTGGGGAGGGTGAGATTCCCTCACTCTCACTCACTGGGGAGGGTGAGATTCCCTCACACTCACTCACTGGGGAGGGTGAGATTCCCTCACACTCACTCACCGGGGAGTGTGAGAATCCCCCTCACACTCACTCACTGGGGAGGGTGAGATTCCCTCACTCTCACTCAGTGGGGAGGGTGAGAATCCCCCTCACACTCACTCACTGGGGAGGGTGAGAATCCCCCTCACACTCACTCACCGGGGAGGGTGAGATTCCCTCACACTCACTCACTGGGGAGGGTGAGATTCCCTCACTCTCACTCACTGGGGAGGGTGAGAATCCCTCACACTCACTCACTGGGGAGGGTGAGATTCCCTCACACTCACTCACTGGGGAGGGTGAGATTCCCTCACTCTCACTCACCGGGGAGGGTGAGATTCCCTCACACTCACTCACTGGGGAGGGTGAGATTCCCTCACACTCACTCACTGGGGAGGGTGAGATTCCCTCACTCTCACTCACCGGGGAGGGTGAGATTCCCTCACACTCACTCACTGGGGAGGGTGAGATTCCCTCACACTCACTCGCTGGGGAGGGTGAGATTCCCTCACACTCACTCACCGGGGAGGGTGAGAATCCCCCTCACACTCACTCGCTGGGGAGGGTGAGATTCCCTCACTCTCACTCACTGGGGAGGGTGAGATTCCCTCACACTCACTCACTGGGGAGGGTGAGATTCCCTCACACTCACTCACCGGGGAGTGTGAGAATCCCCCTCACACTCACTCACTGGGGAGGGTGAGATTCCCTCACTCTCACTCAGTGGGGAGGGTGAGAATCCCCCTCACACTCACTCACTGGGGAGGGTGAGAATCCCCCTCACACTCACTCACCGGGGAGGGTGAGATTCCCTCACACTCACTCACTGGGGAGGGTGAGATTCCCTCACTCTCACTCACTGGGGAGGGTGAGAATCCCTCACACTCACTCACTGGGGAGGGTGAGATTCCCTCACACTCACTCACTGGGGAGGGTGAGATTCCCTCACTCTCACTCACCGGGGAGGGTGAGATTCCCTCACACTCACTCACTGGGGAGGGTGAGATTCCCTCACACTCACTCACTGGGGAGGGTGAGATTCCCTCACTCTCACTCACCGGGGAGGGTGAGATTCCCTCACACTCACTCACTGGGGAGGGTGAGATTCCCTCACACTCACTCACTGGGGAGGGTGAGATTCCCTCACTCTCACTCACTGGGGAGGGTGAGATTTCTTCACACTCACTCACTGGGGAGGGTGAGATTCCCTCACACTCACTCACTGGGGAGGGTGAGATTCCCTCACACTCACTCACTGGGGAGGGTGAGATTCCCTCACTCTCACTCACCGGGGAGGGTGAGATTCCCTCACTCTCACTCACCGGGGAGGGTGAGATTCCCTCACACTCACTCACTGGGGAGGGTGAGATTCCCTCACACTCACTCACTGGGGAGGGTGAGATTCCCTCACACTCACTCACTGGGGAGGGTGAGATTCCCTCACTCTCACTCACCGGGGAGGGTGAGATTCCCTCACTCTCACTCACCGGGGAGGGTGAGATTCCCTCACACTCACTCACTGGGGAGGGTGAGATTCCCTCACACTCACTCACTGGGGAGGGTGAGATTCCCTCACTCTCACTCACCGGGGAGGGTGAGATTCCCTCACACTCACTCACTGGGGAGGGTGAGATTCCCTCACACTCACTCACTGGGGAGGGTGAGATTCCCTCACTCTCACTCACTGGGGAGGGTGAGAATCCCCCTCACACTCACTCACTGGGGAGGGTGAGATTCCCTCACTCTCACTCACTGGGGAGGGTGAGATTCCCTCACTCTCACTTACTGGGGAGGGTGAGATTCCCTCACACTCACTCACTGGGGAGGGTGAGATTCCCTCACCCTCACTCACTGGGGAGGGTGAGATTCCCTCACACTCACTCACTGGGGAGGGTGAGATTCCCTCACACTCACTCACTGGGGAGGGTGAGATTCCCTCACACTCACTCACTGGGGAGGGTGAGATTCCCTCACTCTCACTCACTGGGGAGGGTGAGATTCCCTCACACTCACTCACTGGGGAGGGTGAGATTCCCTCACACTCACTCACTGGGGAGGGTGAGATTCCCTCACACTCACTCACTGGGGAGGGTGAGATTCCCTCACTCTCACTTACTGGGGAGGGTGAGATTCCCTCACACTCACTCACTGGGGAGGGTGAGATTCCCTCACTCTCACTCACCGGGGAGGGTGAGATTCCCTCACACTCACTCACTGGGGAGGGTGAGATTCCCTCACACTCACTCACTGGGGAGGGTGAGATTCCCTCACACTCACTCACCGGGGAGGGTGAGATTCCCTCACACTCACTCACTGGGGAGGGTGAGATTCCCTCACACTCACTCACTGGGGAGGGTGAGAATCCCCCTCACACTCACTCACTGTGGAGGGTGAGATTCCCTCACACTCACTCACTGGGGAGGGTGAGATTCCCTCACTCTCACTCACTGGGGAGGGTGAGATTCCCTCACACTCACTCACTGGGGAGGGTGAGATTCCCTCACTCTCACTCACTGGGGAGGGTGAGATTCCCTCACTCTCACTTACTGGGGAGGGTGAGATTCCCTCACACTCACTCACCGGGGAGGGTGAGATTCCCTCACACTCACTCACTGGGGAGGGTGAGATTCCCTCACACTCACTCACTGGGGAGGGTGAGATTCCCTCACACTCACTCACTGGGGAGGGTGAGATTCCCTCACACTCACTCACTGGGGAGGGTGAGATTCCCTCACACTCACTCACTGGGGAGGGTGAGATTCCCTCACACTCACTCACTGGGGAGGGTGAGATTCCCTCACTCTCACTCACTGGGGAGGGTGAGATTCCCTCACACTCACTCACTGGCGAGGGTGAGATTCCCTCACACTCACTCACTGGGGAGGGTGAGATTCCCTCACTCTCACTTACTGGGGAGGGTGAGATTCCCTCACACTCACTCACTGGGGAGGGTGAGATTCCCTCACACTCACTCACTGGGGAGGGTGAGATTCCCTCACTCTCACTCACTGGGGAGGGTGAGATTCCCTCACTCTCACTTACTGGGGAGGGTGAGATTCCCTCACACTCACTCACTGGGGAGGGTGAGATTCCCTCACACTCACTCACTGGGGAGGGTGAGATTCCCTCACACTCACTCACTGGGGAGGGTGAGATTCCCTCACACTCACTCACTGGGGAGGGTGAGATTCCCTCACTCTCACTTACTGGGGAGGGTAAGATTCCCTCACACTCACTCACTGGGGAGGGTGAGATTCCCTCACACTCACTCACTGGGGAGGGTGAGATTCCCTCACACTCACTCACTGGGGAGGGTGAGAATCCCTCACACTCACTCACTGGGGAGGGTGAGAATCCCTCACACTCACTCACTGGGGAGGGTGAGATTCCCTCACACTCACTCACTGGGGAGGGTGAGATTCCCTCACACTCACTCACCGGGGAGGGTGAGATTCCCTCACTCTCACTCACTGGGGAGGGTGAGATTCCCCCTCACACTCACTCACTGGGGAGGGTGAGAATCCCTCACACTCACTCACTGGGGAGGGTGAGATTCCCTCACACTCACTCACTGGGGAGGGTGAGAATCCCTCACACTCACTCACCGGGGAGGGTGAGATTCCCTCACTCTCACTCACTGGGGAGGGTGAGATTCCCCCTCACACTCACTCACTGGGGAGGGTGAGATTCCCTCACACTCACTCACTGGGGAGGGTGAGATTCCCTCACACTCACTCACTGGGGAGGGTGAGATTCCCTCACACTCACTCACTGGGGAGGGTGAGATTCCCTCACTCTCACTTACTGGGGAGGGTGAGATTCCCTCACACTCACTCACTGGGGAGGGTGAGATTCCCTCACTCTCACTCACTGGGGAGGGTGAGATTCCCTCACTCTCACTTACTGGGGAGGGTGAGATTCCCTCACACTCACTCACTGGGGAGGGTGAGATTCCCTCACTCTCACTTACTGGGGAGGGTAAGATTCCCTCACACTCACTCACTGGGGAGGGTGAGATTCCCTCACTCTCACTCACTGGGGAGGGTGAGATTCCCCCTCACACTCACTCACTGGGGAGGGTGAGATTCCCTCACACTCACTCACTGGGGAGGGTGAGATTCCCTCACACTCACTCACCGGGGAGGGTGAGATTCCCTCACTCTCACTCACTGGGGAGGGTGAGATTCCCCCTCACACTCACTCACTGGGGAGGGTGAGATTCCCTCACACTCACTCACTGGGGAGGGTGAGATTCCCTCACACTCACTCACTGGGGAGGGTGAGATTCCCTCACACTCACTCACTGGGGAGGGTGAGATTCCCTCACACTCACTCACTGGGGAGGGTGAGATTCCCTCACACTCACTCACTGGGGAGGGTGAGATTCCCTCACACTCACTCACTGGGGAGGGTGAGATTCCCTCACACTCACTCACTGGGGAGGGTGAGATTCCCTCACTCTCACTCACTGGGGAGGGTGAGATTCCCTCACTCTAACGTGTATTGAGAATGGTTGCCATGTGTACCATCTACAAGATGCATTGCAGGAACTCACAAGGTTGTTTAGGCAGCGCCTTCCAAGCCCACAATCACTGTCATTTGGATGGTGAAGTGCAGCAGATATCTGGGAACACCACAATCTGCATGTTCCCCTTCAAATCACTTACCATCCTGATGTGAAAAATACAACCATTCCTTTACTGTGGCTGGGTCAAAATCCTGGAACTACCTCCTTAACGGCACTGTGGGTATTTCTACTCCTCAAGGACTGCAGCAATAGAAAAAGCAGCTCACCACCACCTTCTCAAGGAAACTGGGGATCGAGAATATACATTGGATTTGCTGGAAGTTGAAGATTAATCCTAAGATGTTTGCCAGTAACATCAGTTGATGAGAAACATTGATAAACTCAGTTCTGCCAGCAGTGTCTTTATTGAAATGCTCTTTCTCTTTTCCAGGTCTTCATAAGGTTGAGGATTTATTCCCAGCACCCTGATTTCACCCCTGAAAGGGTGGGCATGGTGTCGACAGCATGTCGCTCCCTCTGCCAATGGGTGTTGGCCATACAGCACTATCACGAGGTCCGCAAGGTAAGGAGGAATGGTGGTCACTCATGGCTGTGGGATTTGTACTTCAGATGTGGAGACAGCTTCCAGCCTATAGGACTAGGGAGAGGAGGGGAGAGGGGTGTGACTCCACAATGCTGTGCTGACTCTGACACTGGATTCATAGGGATTCAGAACTGGCACATTCCTGTTAGGATGAAGGATAAGTATGGTAACGTTTGGGAATCTCGGATAATGAGGGATATTGTGAACCTGATCAAAGAGAAAAAGGAAGCATTTGTCAAAGCGAGGAGGCTGGGAACACATGAAGCAAGTGTGGAATACAAGGAAAGCAGAAAGAAACTTAAGCAAGGAGAAAAAAGAGCTAAAAGGGATCATGAAAAGTCATTGGCCAGCAGGATTAAGGAAAATCCCAAAGCTTTTTACACATAAATAAGGAGCAAGAGGGTGACCAGGGAGAGGGATGGCCCACTCAAGGACAAGAGGGGGAATCTATGTGTGGAGCCAGAGGAAATGGGTGAGGGATTAAATGAGTACTTTGCATCAATATTCACCAAAGGACTTGGTGGATGATGAGTCTGGGAGAGAGTGTGTAGATAGTTTGAGTCATGTTGAGATCAAAAAGGAGGAGGTATTGGGGTTCTTGGGAAACATTAAGGTAGACAAGTCCCCAGGGCCTGATGGGATATACCCCAAAATACTGAGAGAGGCAAGGGAGGAAATTGCTGGGGCTTTGAGAGAGATCTTTATATCCTCACTGACCACAGGGGAGATGATGTGGATCTGCTGGTGTTGGACTGGGGTGAACACAGTAAAAAGTCTGACAACACCAGGTTTAAGTCCAAACCGATTTATTTGATAGTAAACTCACAAGCTTTTGGGAGTTTACTATCAAATAAATCGGTTGGACTTAAACCTGGTGTTGTCAGACTTTTTACAGGGGAGATCCCAGTGGATTGGAGAATAGCCAGTGTTGTTCCTTTGTTTAAGAAGGATAGCAAGAATAATCCAGGTAATTACGGGCTCAGTGGTAGGGAAATTATTGGAGAGGATTCTTCGAGACAGGATTTATTCCCACTTGGAAATAAATGGACGTATTAGTGAGAGGCAACATGGTTTTGTGAAGGGGAGGTCATGTCTCACTAACTTGATCGAGTTTTTCTTGGAAGTGATGAAGATAATTGATGAGGGTAGGGCAATGGATGTTGTCTACATGGACTTCAGTAAGGCCTTTGACAAGGTCCCTCATGGCAGACTGGTGCAGAAGGTGACATGAGATCAGAAGTGAGCTGGCAAGGTGGGTACAAAACAGGCTCAGTCACAGAAGACAGAGTAACAGTGGAAGGGTGTGTTTCTGAATGGAGGGCTGTGACAAGTGGTGTTCCTCAGGGATCAGTGCTGGGACCTTTGCTGTTTGTAATATATATAAATGATTTGGAGGACAATGTAACTGGTTTGATTAGTAAGTTTGCAGATGACACAAAGGTTGGTGGATTTGCGGATAGCGATGAGGACCATCAGAGGATATAGCAGGGCACAGATCAGTTGGAGACTTGGGCAGAGAGATGGCAGATGGAGATTAATCTGGACAAATGTGAAGTAATGCATTTTGGAAGGCCTAATACAGATAGGAAATATACAGTAAATGGCAGAATCCTTAAGAGTATTGATAGACAGGGATCTGGGTGCACAGGTACACAGGTCACTGAAAGTGGCAATGCTGGTGGAGAAGGTAGTCAAGAAGGCATACGGCATGCTTACCTTCATCAGCCGGGGTATTGAGAATTGGCAAGTCATGTTGCAGCTTTATAGAACCTTAGTGAGGCCGCACTTGGAATATAGTGTTCAATTCTGGTCACCACACTACTGCAAGGATGTGGAGACTTTGGAGAGGGAACAGAAAAGATTTACCAGGATGTTGCCTGGTATGGAGGGCATTAGCTATGAGGAGAGGTTGGAGAAACTTAGTTTGTTCTCACTGGAGTGATGGAGATTGAGGGGAGACCTGATAGAAGTCTACAAGATTATGAGAGGCATGGACAGAGTGGATAGTCAGAAGCTTTTTCCCAGGGTGGAAGAGTCAACTACTCAGGGGCACAGGTTTAAGTTGGGAGGGGCAAGGTTTAAAGGAGATGTACGAGGGAGATTTTTTACACAGAAAGTTGCTGGGGGAGGGAGTGGAAGCAGATACGATAGTGACTTTTAAGGGGTGTCTTGACAAATACATGAAAAGGATGGGAATAGAGGGATATGATTTCCAGAAGGATAGGGGTTTTAGTTCAGTCGGGCACCATGGTCGGTGCAGACTTGGAGGGCCAAAGGGCCTGTTCCTGTGCTGTAATTTTCTTTGTGCTTTGTTCTTTGTTCATAATCCATCAATTTTGCAACAAATTGCCAGCAGAGTAATTTGATTGCTTGAATTTCCATTTTTCAGATGAGGGTAAGAAACTGGTCTCGGTAAATTGGCAATGAATTTGTGAGATTATTGCATTGATGTGCTTTAGGGGAGGGACCTGAGTGTGACTCCAGAGTCTGCCCTCCACTGTTACCCAATGAGTCCTATCACCAGTGGAAAAACCTCAAAGTCAGATGCCGCCAACACTAATCCCGGTTTTGCCCACTGGCCAGAGTTAGCGGCTGGTACAGGACTTGCATCGTGGCTCAGGTAAAAATGTCAGGTCCCAGCCATCAAGTTCCAGCTTTCAGTTTGAGGACTGATTGGAAATGACTTCTCCCTCCAGCTGCAATCACATCAAATTAGAAAGAAATAGACGCAGGAACTGTTTCAATTCATTTAATGGAGAAAATCTTGCAATTTCTGTGGTGTTCTTTACATTCTCAACCTTATAATGGTCAACTGAAACTAACTTCAATGAGGATCTGGGGAGGGAGTATGAAAAGCTGGGAATGGAATTAAAAAGTAGAACCGACAAGGTGGTTATCTCTGGGCGACTGCCTGAACCGAGTGCAGACGGGCATAGGGTTGACAGGATTAAGGAAGTGAATGGGTGGCTCAGGGATTGGTGTGGGAGGAATGGGTTTGAATTTATGGGGCATTGACATCAGTATTGGGGTAGGTGGGACCTGTTCGGGCGGGATGGGGTTGGTCTGAACCGTGCTGGGACCAGAGTGCTGGCGAATCGAGTAAAGAGGACTGTAGACAGGGCTTTAAACTAATTGTGGGGGGGGAGGGTGCGAGGGTAGGTGACATTACGGGGTCTAAAGTTAAGGAGAGGGTACAGGTAAGGGAAGAGGCCGAGGATGTCCAAATAATAAAGGGAGTGGGGGGGCGTGAGTAGGGTTGGTGGCGTTCTGGCAAATAGGGTCCAGGTGAAGGCTGGGATGAAGGCACTTTATCTGAATGCACGAAGCATTCGGAATAAAGTGGATGAGCTGGTGGCGCAGATCAGCGCAAATGGATATGATCTGGTGGCCATTACAGAGACGTGGCTGCAAGGTGACAGGGACTGAGAGCTGAATGTCCAGGGTTATCAAGTGTTTAGGATGGATAGACGGGAGGAAAAAGGGGGGTGCGTAGCTCTGCTGATTAAGGATAGCATCAGGGATGATATAGGAACCAAAGAGCAGAACGTGGAATCGTTGTGGGTGGAGATTAGGAACAGCAAAGCGAGGAAGACGCTGGTGGGTGTCATCTATTGGCCCCCGAATAATTATCTGGAGGTGGGGCGGGCTGTTAACGCGCAAATAAGTGCGGTGTACAGGAATGGGACGGCCGTAGTTATGGGAGATTTCAATCTGCATATTGATTGGTCGACCCATGTTGGACGCGGTGGGCTCAAGGAGGAGTTCTTGGAATGCTGCCGGGATAGTTTCCTCGAACAGTGTGTGTTGGAGCCGACGAGGGAGCGAGCTATCTTGGATCTGGTGCTATGTAATGAGGCGGGTAGAATTAGGGACCTTGCGGTGAAGGATCCTCTTGGAGAGAGTGATCATTGTATGGTGGAGTTTCTGGTGCAGATGGAGTAGGAGAAAGTGGGTTCCCAGACACGCGTCCTCTGTTTGAACAGAGGGGAGTATGGTAGGATGAGAGAAGAATTGGCCTGGGGGAGCGTGTTGGAAGGTAGGTCAGCTGAGGAGCAGTGGAGCATCTTTAAGGAGATCTTTCTTGGTGCTCAGCAGAAATTTATTCCGATGGTCAAAAAGGACCGTAGGAGGAGAGGTAATAAGCCGTGGATAACGAAGGAGGTGAAGGAAAGTGTTAAATTAAAAGCGGAGGAGTTTAGAGTAGCGAAGAGTAGTGGGCGAGAAGAGGATTGGGAGAGGTTTAAATGTCAACAAAGATTGACAAAGAAGTTGATAAAGAAGGGTAGGATAAACTATGAAGCTGGGCTAGCGCTTAATATAAAAAAGGATAGCAAGAGTTTTTATAAATACATAAAAAGGAAGAGGCTGGCTAGGGTGAATGTTGGACCCTTAGAGGATGAGAGGGGGGACTTAGTGGTCGGGGATGAGGAAATGGCTACACCGAGTGTAGGGTGTCGAAATTTGCTGATGACACCAAGATTGGGGGAACGGCAAATTGTGCGGAGGGTGTGGAGAGTCTACAAAAGGATCTAGATAGGCTGGGCGAATGGGCCAGGAAATGGCAAATGGAATTTAATGTTGGCAAGTGTGAGGTGGTCCACTTTGGTAGGAAGAATGGTAGGAAGGACTATTACTTACGGGGCGAAAAACTGCAGCAGGCAACGGTGCAGAGGGACCTCGGGGTCCTTGTGCATGAGTCGCAAAAACCCAGCTTGCAGGTGCAGCAGGTGGTCAGGAAGGCAAATGGGATGCTGGCCGTCATAGCGAGGCGAATTGAATATAAAAGTAGGGAGGTCTTGCTGCAGCTGTATAGGGCATTGGTGAGGTCGCAGCTGGAGTACTGTGTGCAGTTTTGGGCGCCGCACCTGCGCAAAGATATTTTGGCCTTGGAGGGAGTGCAGAGGAGGTTTACTAGGCTGATACCGGAGTTGAGGGGGTTGAGCTATGAGGAGAGGCTGAATAAACTAGGCTTGTACTCGTTAGAGTTTAGAAGAATGAGGGGAGATCTCATTGAGACGTATAAGATGATGAATGGGATGGATAGGATAAAGGTGGAGAGACTCTTCCCGCTCAGAAAAGACAGTAGGACTAGGGGGCACAGCCTCAAGATAAAAGGGGGGCGGTTTAGAACGGAGTTGAGGAGGAACTTCTTCACTCAAAGGGTGGTGAATCTCTGGAATTCTCTGCCCGTTGAAGTGGTGGAGGCTGCCTCGCTAAATATTTTTAAGATGCGGGTTGATGGGTTTTTGATAAGAGAAGGGATTAAGGGTTATGGGGAGAGGGCGGGAAGGTGGAGCTGAGTCACGACAGATCAGCCATGATCTTATTGAATGGCGGGGCAGGCCCGAAGGGCTAGATGGCCTACTCCTGCTCCTATTTCTTATGTTCTTATGTTCTTAAAGATATAAAAGGCGACGAATGTGGATGAAACAGCGAGGAGCAGCGAGGAAAGGATGGTCTCCTCGGGATGGCTGTGCTTTCAGGAGCTCCTTGCCTTGCATTGTAGGTCAGCCACCTTCAGACTACTCAGGCTCCTGCCCCTATTCCTGAGCGGTGAAACACACCTCAGTGTTCGGAAGGGAGATAGGTTTGCTTTACTCTGGGAAAACCAGAGGAGAAAGGTCTTCATTCTGCAGTCACATGACCAAGGGTTGTCATGCAGGAAAACCTCCCGGAGACCTGGATAAACACAAGCATTGGTCAGATACAATCTTCTCAATTCCTTTTAGCACCCGGTAAAATCTGCAAACACATTCAGGTCTTCAAATACTTAATACCCTGAAATAGCCAGATAGGTCACTAACTGGTAAAAACCTGCTCCAATGTTTTACAAATCAATACACCACTCAATGATGTCTTTAAACACTTTACATGAAGATGATTAAAATCTGTTTCTCGGGATTTTACGACCTTGCTCGACCCAAGACCAGAAAATTCCACTCGAGGTCACTGGACCTTCCCAATGCCCACTCCTCAAAGAACAAAAAACAAAGAATATTACAGGCCCTTCAGCCCTCCAAGCCTGCACCAACCATGCTGCCAGACTGAACTAAAACCTCCACCCTTCCAGGGACCATATCCCTCTATTCCCATCCTATTCATGGATTTGTCAAGATGCCCCTTAAAACTCACTATCGTATCCGCTTCCACTTCCGTATCCGTATCCCTCTCCCGGCAGCGAGTTCCAGGCACCCACCACCCTCTGTGTAAAAAATCTGCCTTGTACGTCTCCTTTAAACCTTGCCCCTCGCACCTTAAACCTGTGCCCCTGAGTAATTGACTCTTCCACCCTGGGAAAAAGCTTCTGACTATCCACTCTGTCCATGCCTGTCAAAGTATTGTAGATTTCTATCAGGTCTCCCCTCAACCTCCATCTCCAGCTGCAACATAACTTGCCAGCTTTTAAACTCACTGCCGCAGCCAATGAAGGCAAGCATGCCGTACGCCTTCTTGACTACCTTCTCCACCTGCATTGCCACTTTCAGTGACCTGTGTACCTGTGCACCCAGATTGCCCACTCCGATTCCCATGTGGGCAAGGCGATAGAATTCCAGCAAATCTCTAACATTTGCCATATTGGCTAGAAGCAGTCCATGGTCTCATTACCAGAAAACTTCAGATTTTGTATAACTACCCGAAATCTGAACTCTCATCAATTAGTCTAAACCAATGTCCAGTGTACCGAGTGACTGGAAAGAGTGAAACTGTTCCATCACCTCATTCACAGTCAGAAACCCAACTGGCCCATGGTGCGTTCTTTTTATTCATTTATGTGATGTGGGCATCACTGGCAAGGCCAGCATTAATTGCCCATCTATAACTGCGCTTGAAATGAGTGGCTTGCCGGGCTATTTCAGAGGACAGTTAAGAATAACTCACATTGCTGTGGGTTTAGAGTCACATGTAGGCCAGATCAGCTAAGACAGCAGATTTCCTTCCCTAACGGACATAAGTGAACCAGGTTGGTTTTTTTGACAAGAAAAGTAGAAAGAACTTTAAGCAAAGAGTAAGGAGGGCTAAAAGGGGCGTGAAAAAGCATTGGCCAGCAGGATTAAGGAAAATCCCAAGGCTTTTTACACATATATAAAGAGTAAGAGGGTAGCCAGGGAGAGGGTCGGCCCACTCAAGGACAGTGGAGGGAATCTATATGTGGAGCCAGAGATAATGGGTGAGGTATTAATTGAGTACTTTGCCTCAATATTCACCAAAGAGAAGGACTGGTGAATGATGAGTCTGGGAAAGGGTGTGTAGATAGTTTAAAATCAAAAAGGAGGTGACACTGGGGTTCTTGAGAAACATTAAGGTAGACAAGTCCCCAGGGCCTGATGGGATATACCCCAAAATACTGAGAGAGGCAAGGGAGGAAATTGCTGGGGCCTTGAGAGAGATCTTTATGTCCTCACTGAGCACAGGGGAGGTAAACACAGTAAGAAGTCTCACAACACCAGGTTAAAGTCCAACAGGTTTATTTGGTAGCACATGCCACTAGCTTTCGGAGCGCCGTTCCTTTATCAGGTGAGTGGGAGTTGCCCTGATGAGAGAGCAGCGCTCCAAAAGCTAGTGACTTTTGCTACCAAATAAACCTGTTGGACTTTAACCTGGTGTTGTGAGACTTCTTACAGGGGTGGTCCCAGAGGATTGGGGAATAGCCAATGTTGTTTCTTTGTTTAAGAAGCGTAGCAAAAATAATCCAGGTAATTACAGATCAGTGAACCTTGCATCAGTGGTAGGGAAATTATTGGAGAGGATTCTTCGAGACAGGATTTACTCCCACTTGGAAATAAGTGGACGTATTAGTGAGAGGCAACATGGTTTTGTGAAGGGGAGGTCGTGTCTCACGAACTTGATCGAGTTTTTCGAGGAAGTGATGAAGATGATTGATGAGGGTAGGGCACTGAATGTTGTCAGTAAGGCCTTTGACAAGGTCCCTCATGGCAGACTGGTGCAGAAGGTGAAGTCACATGGGATCAGAGGTGAGCTGGCAAGGTGGATACAAAACTGGCTCAGTCAAAGAAGGCAGTGGGTAGCAGTGGAAGGGTGTGTTTCTGAATGGAGGGCTGTGACAAGTGGTGTTCCTCAGGGATTAGTGCTGGGACCTTTGCTGTTTGTTTTATATATATAAATGATTTGGAGGAAAGTGTAACTGGTTTGATTAGTAAGTTTGCGGACAACACAAAGGTTGGTGGATTTGTGGATAGCGATGAGGACCATCAGAGGATACAGCAGGATATAGATCAGTTAGAGACTTGGGCGGAGAGATGGGAGATGGAGTTTAATCTGGACAAATGTGAGGTAATGCATTTTGGAAGGTCTAATACAGATAGGAAATATACAGTAAATAGCAGGACCTTAAGAGTATTGATAGGCAGAGGGATCTGGGTGTACAGGTACACAGGTCACTGAAAGTGGTAATGCAGTTGGAGAAGGTAGTGAAGAAGGTATACGGCATACTTGCCTTCATCGACCGGGGCATTGAGTTTAAAAATTGGCAAGTCAGGTTGCAGCTTTATAGAACCTTAATTAGGCCGCACTTGGAATATAGTGTTCAATTCTGGTTACCACACTACCAGAAGGATGTGGAGTCTTTAGAGAGGGTGAAAAGATTTACCAGGATGTTGCCCTGGTATGGAGGGCATTAGCTATGAGGAGAGGCTGGAGAAACTCGGTTTGTTCTCACTGGAACAATGGAGGTTAAGGGGTGATAGAAGTCTACAAGATTATGAGGGCAGAGGGGATGGTCAGAAGCTTTTTTCCAGGGTGGAAGAGTTAATTACTCAGGGGCACATGTTTAAGGTGCGAGGGGCAAGGTTTAAAGGAGATGTACGAGGCAGATTTTTTACACAGAGGGTGGTGGGTGCCTGGAACCCATTGTTGGGGGAGGTGGTGGAAGCTGATACTATAGTGACTTTTAAGGGGCATCCTGACAAATACATGAATAGGATGGGAATAGAGGGATAGGGGGTTTTAGTTCAGTCATGAAGCATGTCTGTGCAGGGTTGGAGAGCGGAAGGGCCTGTACCTGCGCTGTAATTTTCTTTGTTCTTTGACAATCAGAATATAAAGATAGATAGTATAAGTTTCTACTAATATATAAAATGAAAAAGAGTGACTAAAATAAACATTGGTCCTTTCGAGGATGAGAAGAGGATGTAATAACTGGAAATGAGAAAATGGCTGAGGCATTGAACAGGTATTTTGTGTCGGTCTTCACAGTGGAAGACACAAATAACACAGCAGAAATTGATGACAGGAAAGCTATGGCAGGTGAGAACCTAGAAACTATCATTATCACAAGAGGTAGTGTTGGGCAAGTTAATGGGGCGAAAGGTAGACAAGTCTCCTGGCCCTAATGGAATGCATCCCAGGGAACTAAAAGAGATGGCAGGAGAAATAGCAAATGCACTCGTGGTAATTTATCAAAATTCGCTGGACTCTGGGGTGGTTCCCACAGATTGGAAAACAGCAAATGTGACGCCGCTGTTTAAAAAAGGAGGTAGACAAAAGGTAGGTAACTATAGGTCAGATAGCTTAACTTCTGTAATGGGGAAAATGCTTGAATCTATCATCAAGGCAGATGCAGCATGGGTTCATGAAGGACAGGTCATGTTTGACTAATTTGATGGAATTCTTTGAGAACATTACATGTGCAGTGGACAATGGGGAACCTGTGGATGTGGTATATCTGGATTTCCAGAAGGCATTTGACAAGGTGCCGCACCAAAGACTGTTACATAAGATAAAGGTGCATGCTGCAATTTTTTACCATTTAAATAATAGTCCATTTTGCTGTTATTCCTATCAAAATGGATGACCTCACATTGATCAATATTGTGCTCCATCTGCCAGACCCTCGCCCACTCACTTAGATTATATATATCCATTTGCAGACTTCCAGCATCCTCTGCACACTTTGCTCTACAACTCATCTCAGTGTCATCTGTGAATGTAGACACACTGCACTTGGTCCCCAACTCCAAACCATCTGTGAAAATCATAAACAATTACCGTTCCAACACTGATCCCTGAGGCACACCACTAGTCACTGATCGCCAACCAGAAAAAGACCCATTTACCCCCACTCTTTACTTTCTGTTAGTTAACCAATCCTCTATCCATGCTAATACATTACCTGTAACACAGTGCCACTGTGTCTGGCTGAAACACTCTTACCTGGTAACTGCAGGAATGATGTTCCGTCAACGGATTTCAGTTTGTTACCACTCAGCGCTAGCTGGGTAAGTTTGGGTGTGTGCTTGAAGATGTCTTTTGGGAGCTTGCCAAAACGGTTATTTCTCATGTGCAACTCCTGCAAACTGCTTAAACCTTTGAAACTGGCAGCACTGAAGGTGCTGAGCAAGTTGTTGTCCAAGATTAATATCTGCAGGCTGCGGAGTGGCAGGAGGATTCCTGCAGGGATCTCAGTGAGGCTGTTGTGATCCAGATTGAGGAAGTAGAGCTTGTCCAGGCCACTGAAGGATCTGCTGGAGAGCTTCTGGATCTTGTTGAAAGCCAGGTCCAGAATCCTGAGGCCAGTCAGAGACAGGAAGACATTGGCTGGCAGTGAGGTGATCGCATTCTGCTGCATATCCAGGTCAGACAGGTTGTGAAGGCCGGAAAAGGCCCCGGCTTTGATGGAACTGAATCGGTTTTGACCCAGCATCAGGAAGCGAAGCTTGGACAGATCCTGAAAGGCCTTCCGAGGAAGCCTGGCCAGCTGATTGCCATGAAGATTAACCAGGATCAGCTGACTGGCACCAGAGAAAGTCCGAGGATGGATTGATCTGATGACATTGTGCTCAAAGTTGATGCTCTCAGTATAGGACAATCCTTGCAGGAGTTTAGCAGGAAGGGTTTGCAGGAAGTTCTGACCTTTGAAAAAAGAACACATTGGCTTAGAGTGAGTATAATATTCCGATAGTCCTGGGGAAGCGAGTGAGCTCCATTCACACAGACACTTATTACAAGGAGCATTGTCTCCTCCACTCCACCTCCCCTCCCTATCCTACCTCTCAGATTCCCCTCCTCCACCTTCCCTCCCTATCCTACCTCCCAGATTCCCCTCCTCCACTCCACCTTCCCTCCCTATCTTACCTCCCAGATTCCCCTCCTCCACTCAACCTTCCCTCCCTATCCTACCTCCCAGATTCCCCTCCTTCACTCCACCTTCCCTCCCTATCCTACCTCCCAGATTCCCCTCCTTCACTCCACCTTCCCTCCCTATCCTACCTCCCAGATTCCCCTCCTCCACTCCACCTTCCCTCCCTATCCTACCTCCCAGATTCCCCTCCCCCACTCCACCTTCCCTCCATATCCTACCTCCCAGATTCCCCTCCTCCACCTTCCCACCCTATCCTATCTCCCAGATTCCACTCCTCCACCTTTCCTCCCTATCCTATCTCCCAGATTCCCCTCCTTCACTCCACCTTCCCTCCCTATCCTACCTCCCAGATTCCCCTCCTTCACTCCACCTTCCCTCCCTATCCTACCTCCCAGATTCCCCTCCTTCACTCCACCTTCCCTCCATATCCTACCTCCCAGATTCCCCTCTTTCACTCCACCTTCCCTCCCTATACTACGTCGCAAATCTCTCTCCTCCACTCCAGCTTCCCTTCCTAACCTACTCCCCAGATTCATCTCCTCCACTCCACCTCTTGTCCCTATCCTGCCTCCGAGATTCCACTCCTCCATTCCACTCTGCTCCCTCCTCTGCCTCTCAGACTCCACTCCTTATTTGGGAGGGGAGTGTGTCTGTCTCAGTGACGGGAGTGTGTCTGTCTCGGGGACAGGGGCGTGTCTGTCTCGGGGACAGGGGCTTGACTGTCTCGGGGACGGGGGTGTGTCTGTCTCGGGGACGGGGGCGCGTCTGTCTCAGTGACGGGGGCGCGTCTGTCTCAGTGACGGGGGTGTGTCTGTCTCGGGGACGGGGGTGTGTCTGTCTCGGGGACGGGGGTGTGTCTGTCTCGGGGACGGGGGCGCGTCTGTCTCAGTGACGGGGGTGTGTCTGTCTCGGGGACGGGGGCGCGTCTGTCTCGGGGACGGGGGCGTGTCTGTCTCGGGGACGGGGGCGCGTCTGTCTCAGTGACGGGGGTGTGTCTGTCTCGGGGACGGGGGCGCGTCTGTCTCGGGGACGGGGGCGTGTCCGTCTCGGGGACAGGGGCTTGATTGTCTCGGGGAAAGGGGCGCGTCTGTCTCGGGGACGGGGGTGTGTCTGTCTCGGGGACGGGGGTGTGTCTGTCTCGGGGACGGGGGCGTGTCTGTCTCAGGGACGGGGCCGTGTCTGTCTCAGTGACGGGGGTGTGTCTGTCTCAGTGACGGGGGCGGGTCTGTCTCGGGGACAGGGGCTTGTCTGTCTCGGGGACGGGGGCGTGTCCGTCTCGGGGACAGGGGCGTGTCTGTCTCAGGGACAGGGGTGTGTCTGTCTCGGGGACGGGGGTGTGTCTGTCTCAGGGACAGGGGTGTGTCTGTCTCGGGGACGGGGGCGGGTCTGTCTCGGGGACAGGGGCTTGTCTGTCTCGGGGACGGGGGCGTGTCTGTCTCAGGGACGGGGGTGTGTCTGTCTCGGGGACGGGGGTGTGTCTGTCTCAGGGACGGGGGTGTGTCTGTCTCGGGGACGGGGGTGTGTCTGTCTCAGGGACGGGGGTGTGTCTGTCTCAGGGACGGGGGTGTGTCTGTCTCGGGGACGGGGGTGTGTCTGTCTCAGGGACGGGGGTGTGTCTGTCTCGGGGACGGGGGTGTGTCTGTCTCGGGGACGGGGGTGTGTCTGTCTCAGGGACGGGGGTGTGTCTGTCTCGGGGACGGGGGTGTGTCTGTCTCGGGGACAGGGGTGTGTCTGTCTCAGGGACGGGGGTGTGTCTGTCTCGGGGACAGGGGTGTGTCTGTCTCAGGGACGGGGGTGTGTCTGTCTCGGGGACAGGGGTGTGTCTGTCTCAGGGACGGGGGTGTGTCTGTCTCGGGGACGGGGGTGTGTCTGTCTCAGGGACGGGGGTGTGTCTGTCTCAGGGACGGGGGTGTGTCTGTCTCAGGGTAGTGTCTTGGGTTCTGTGTTCGTTGCTGCTGAAGGAGAGACCAGCAGACCCCTCAGTTCAGCCAAGACCTCAGAGTACCGAGAACTACACCAACCTTTCACAAAGAGTGAATGTAAAATACTACCCACGATGAAGCACTGTCCCTAAATCTCCTGTCACCATGAGGTGTCCCTGAACCATCTCTTCTCAGTAAATCACAGTGATGTTCATGTGAATGAAGCAGCGTGTGTGAAATATTTACAAATGAAAGTTAATTTTCAGAAACACCCATGGCAGTGGGAAGCTGCAGTCCTCTCTGTCGATGCCTGACACATCACTCCAGTAGTGTGAGGGCCATCAGCTTCCTCAGCGAAAGACTTCCCAGGTCATTAAATCACACACACTTTTTAATTACCATCATGTGGCAAAAAGTAAAGGAGCGAAAGCAGGAGTGGTGAGTGGGAGGAGGGTCAGTAACCTTCTGTATATCACACAAGAAACAATACTTTTCACTCTACACTGATACAGGTAACAAATCAAACCAGCGCATACAAGTTAAAGTAATCGGCAGAAGCAGTAGATTGGGAGAGGTGGGGGCAGTGTTATTTCACACAGCTAGTGTCTGTGATACACTGCCCGAGAGGGAGCTGGAAACACATTCAGCAGATTTATTTTCAATAGGGAATGGGGTAAATAACTGAAAGATACAAATTAACAGGAAAAGAGAAGAGGAAGTGAAAGGAATTGGATTGCTCTTACAATCAGCTGGAACAGACATGATGGGCCAAATGGCCACCTTCTATGCACAATTGGGAACGTTCCTGGTAGGTCACATAATCGATGAATCATGAATAAGGCCCATTGTGCTGCTCCAAGACACATTAGTGCAGCCCAGTCACTGTCTGTCCATCAGTGTGAGATCCAGTGGCAGCACTTACCCATCCGCAGGACCCAGGAATCCTCAGGCAGTTTTGCTGGCATTGTCTTCAGGCCCTGTCGATAACAGTCCACCTCAGTGCGATTAATAGGAGGCTTCCAGCTACAGCTACACTCCTTCGGGCATTGCCCTGTTCCTGCCTGACACACACACAGTGTTATCCATAGCAGGAACTGCAGGAAAACCATTCTCCAATCAGACTGAATGAGATAAAGAAAGCACAGACAGCAGTTAGTGTGTTTATTTCACTTTCAGGAAGGTCTGTATCTGACTCACCACATAACCCAGCGTTTATAGACAGAGAGAGTGACAGCTGCACACTCACAAGAATTTCAGTCACAGCACTGAAGGTAAAATCCTGCACTTAGTGCCCCGAAATGTTTTCATCCCAAAGAGTATGGATTCAGATGTGTGATCACTTTTATACAAACTGCAGCTTCCAATATCAATATAAACAACAAAATAAGAACAAGTGGATAAACTTTCTTAATAAACAAGGAACAATCCAGCACGGGAAACAGGCCCTTCGGCCCAACGAGCCCGCGCTGCCACATCACCCTACACCTATTCTACCCTGCATGGCTACGAATGGAACCCTACTCAGTCAGATTCAGGGAAGAAATAGTGTCAATTTGGTAAAAACCGATTATCCTGAGAGCACATCTTTGGGGTGTGGGAGGAAACCGGAGCGCCCGGAGGAAACCCACGCAACCACAGGGAGAATGCGCAAACTCCCACAGACACAGGCCCAAATCCATGTGCCTGCACAGCCAGCAGTGCTAGTCACTGAGCTGTTGCGGTGTCCACCTACCGGTCCAGGATCAAGCACACACACCGACATGAAGTACTAGGCCACTCCTGGAACTTCCAAGAGCAGCCCAGGCACGACCCGCCGTGTGAATGCCCCTCGTTTGATACGAGGTGGGCCTCCACCTGTGGAATAAAGTCAAAAATATTAATCTTACAGCCTGCCTTTCCGGTGTCTCCCGAGGTTTAACCCTATTTAATATCCCCTACCATATCCCTCCATTCTCGTTTCACTCATGTGCCTATCTAACTGCATCTTAAATGAGTCCAATGTTCCTGCCTCCACCACCCTACTCGGTAGCGCGTTCCAGACCCCCACAACTCTCTGCGTAAAGAACCTTCTTCTCACCTCCAAATTATACCTCTCCCCCCTCACCCTTAAATGATGACCTCTCGTGTTCGTACCCAGTCTAGGAAGCAGTCTCTCACTATTAACTCTATCCATTCCCTTCATTATCTTATATACTTCTATCATGTCCCCTCTCAATCTCCGTCTTTCCAAGGAGAATAGTCCCAGTTTCTTCAACCTCTCCTCGTAACCCAGTCCCCCCATGCCAGGCAACATCCTGGTAAACCTCCTCTGCCCCTTTCCAGAGACTCCACGTCCTTCCGGTAGTAAGGTGACCAGAACTGGACGCAGTACTCCAAATGCGGTCTAACCAACGTTCTGTACAACTGAAGCATTAGACAGCAGCTTTTATACTCTATGCCCCTTCCTATAAAGGCCAACATCCCATAAGCCTTCCTAACAACCTTCTCCACTTGTGACGCAACCTTCATGGATTTGTGAACCTGCACTCACAGGTCCCTCTGTATGTCTATACTCCTAATCGGCCTCCCTTTAATCACACAGCTCCTCTCTGCATTATTCCGTCAGCCATAATGATGTCAGCCAAGGGCACGACAATGGGGAAAGCTCTCCTCATCTTCCTCAAAACAGGGAGAACTCAGTTTAATATCTCATTTGAAAGATAGTAACTCTGCCAGTGCAGCACTCCCTCTGTATAACACTAGTGCCTCTGACAGTGCAGCACTCCGTCTGTATGACACTGGTGTCCCTGCCAGTGCAGCACTCCCTCTGTATTACACTGGTGCCTCTGCCAGTGCAGCACTCCCTCTGTATAACACTAGTGCCTCTGACAGTGCAGCATTCCCTCTGTATAATACTAGTGTCTCTGACAGTGCAGCATTCCCTCTGTATAACACTGGTGTCCCTGACAGTGCAGCATTCCCTCTGTATTACACTGGTGTCCCTGACAGTGCAGCATTCCCTCTGTATAACACTAGTGTCTCTGACAGTGCAGTACTCCATCTATATAACACTGGTGTCCCTGCCAGTGCAGCACTCCCTCTGTATTATACTAGTGCCTCTGACAGTGCAGCACTCCCTCTGTATTACACTGGTGTCTCTGACAGTGCAGCACTCTCTCTGTATTACACTGGTGTCCCTGCCAGTGTAGCACTCCCTCTGTATTACACTGGTGTCCCTGCCAGTGCAGCACACCCTCTGTATTACACTGGTGTCTCTGATAGTGCAGCACTCCCTCTGTATTACACTGGTGTCTCTGACAGTGCAGCACTCTATTATACTGGTGTCTCTGACAGTGCAGCACTCTATTATACTGGTGTCCCTGCCAGTGCAGCACTCCCTCTGTATTACACTGGTGTCCCTGCCAGTGCAGCACTCCCTCTGTATTACACTGGTGTCTCTGACAGTGCAGCACTCCCTCTGTATTACACTGGTGTCTCTGACAATGCAGCACTCTATTATACTGGTGTCCCTGCCAGTGCAGCACTCTATTATACTGGTGTCTCTGACAGTGCAGCACTCCCTCTGTATTACACTAGTGTCTCTGACAATGCAGCACTCTATTATACTGGTGTCTCTGACAATGAAGCACTCCCTCTGTATTACACTAGTGTCTCTGACAATGCAGCACTCTATTATACTGGTGTCTCTGACAGTGCAGCACTCCGTCTGTATTACACTGGTGTCTCTGACAATGCAGCACTCTATTATACTGGTGTCTCTGACAATGCAGCACTCTATTATACTGGTGTCTCTGACAATGCAGCACTCCCTCTGTATTACACTAGTGTCTCTGACAATGCAGCACTCTATTATACTGGTGTCTCTGACAGTGCAGCACTCTATTATACTGGTGTCTCTGACAGTGCAGCACTCTATTACACTGGTGTCTCTGACAATGCAGCACTCTATTATACTGGTGTCCCTGACAGTGCAGCACTCTATTATACTGGTGTCTCTGACAGTGCAGCACTCCGTCTGTATTACACTAGTGTCTCTGACAATGCAGCACTCTATTATACTGGTGTCTCTGACAATGCAGCACTCTATTATACTGGTGTCTCCACCAGTGCAGCACTCTGTATTACACTAGTGTCTCTGATAATGCAGCACTCTATTATACTGGTGTCTCTGACAGTGCAGCACTCTATTACACTGGTGTCCCTGACAGTGCAGCACTCTATTATACTGGTGTCTCTGACAATGCAGCACTCTATTATACTGGTGTCTCTGACAGTGCAGCACTCTATTATACTGGTGTCTCTGACAGTGCAGCACTCTATTATACTGGTGTCTCTGACAGTGCAGCACTCTATTACACTAGTGTCTCTGACAATGCAGCACTCTATTATACTGGTGTCTCTGACAGTGCAGCACTCTATTATACTGGTGTCTCTGACAATGCAGCACTCTATTATACTGGTGTCTCTGACAATGCAGCACTCTATTATACTGGTGTCTCTGACAATGCAGCACTCTATTATACTGGTGTCTCTGACAGTGCAGCACTCTATTATACTGGTGTCTCTGACAGTGCAGCACTCTATTATACTGGTGTCTCTGACAGTGCAGCACTCCCTCTGTATTACACTAGTGTCTCTGACAATGCAGCACTCTATTATACTGGTGTCTCTGACAATGCAGCACTCTATTATACTGGTGTCTCTGACAGTGCAGCACTCCCTCTGTATTACACTAGTGTCTCTGACAATGCAGCACTCCCTCTGTATTACACTGGTGTCTCTGACAGTGCAGCACTCTATTATACTGGTGTCTCTGACAGTGCAGCACTCTATTATACTGGTGTCTCTGACAGTGCAGCACTCTATTATACTGGTGTCTCTGACAGTGCAGCACTCCCTCTGTATTACACTAGTGTCTCTGACAATGCAGCACTCCCTCTGTATTACACTGGTGTCTCTGACAGTGCAGCACTCTATTATACTGGTGTCTCTGACAGTGCAGCAATCTATTACACTGGTGTCTCTGACAATGCAGCACTCTATTATACTGGTGTCTCTGACAGTGCAGCACTCCCTCTGTATTACACTAGTGTCTCTGACAATGCAGCACTCTATTATACTGGTGTCTCTGACAATGCAGCACTCTATTATACTGGTGTCTCTGACAGTGCAGCACTCCCTCTGTATTACACTAGTGTCTCTGACAATGCAGCACTCTATTATACTGGTGTCTCTGACAATGCAGCACTCTATTACACTGGTGTCTCTGACAATGCAGCACTCTATTATACTGGTGTCTCTGACAGTGCAGCACTCCCTCTGTATTACACTGGTGTCTCTGACAATGCAGCACTCTATTATACTGGTGTCTCTGACAGTGCAGCACTCCCTCTGTATTACACTGGTGTCTCTGACAGTGCAGCACTCTATTACACTGGTGTCTCTGACAATGCAGCACTCTATTATACTGATGTCTCCACCAGTGCAGCACTCCCTCTGTATTACACTGGTGCCTCTGACAGTGCAGCACTCTATTACACTGGTGTCTCTGACAGTGCAGCACTCTATTACACTGGTGTCTCTGACAATGCAGCACTCTATTATACTGATGTCTCCACCAGTGCAGCACTCCCTCTGTATTACACTGGTGCCTCTGACAGTGCAGCACTCTATTATACTGGTGTCTCTGACAGTGCAGCACTCCCTCTGTATTACACTAGTGTCTCTGACAATGCAGCACTCTATTATACTGGTGTCTCTGACAATGCAGCACTCTATTACACTGGTGTCTCTGACAATGCAGCACTCTGTATTACACTGGTGTCTCTGACAGTGCAGCACTCTATTATACTGGTGTCTCTGACAGTGCAGCACTCCCTCTGTATTACACTGGTGTCTCTGACAATGCAGCACTCTATTATACTGGTGTCTCTGACAGTGCAGCACTCCCTCTGCATTACACTGGTGTCTCTGACAGTGCAGCACTCTATTATACTGATGTCTCCACCAGTGCAGCACTCCCTCTGTATTACACTAGTGTCTCTGACAATGCAGCACTCTATTCTACTGGTGTCTCTGACAGTGCAGCACTCTATTACACTGTTGTCTCTGACAATGCAGCATTCTATTATACTGGTGTCTCTGACAGTGCAGCACTCCCTCTGTATTACACTAGTGTCTCTGACAATGCAGCACTCTATTATACTGGTGTCTCTGACAATGCAGCATTCTATTATACTGGTGTCTCTGACAGTGCAGCACTCTCTCTGTATTACACTAGTGTCTCTGACAATGCAGCACTCTATTATACTGGTGTCTCTGACAGTGCAGCACTCTATTACACTGTTGTCTCTGACAATGCAGCATTCTATTATACTGGTGTCTCTGACAGTGCAGCACTCTATTATACTGGTGTCTCTGACAATGCAGCACTCTATTATACTGGTGTCTCTGACAGTGCAGCACTCTATTATACTGGTGTCTCTGACAATGCAGCACTCTATTATACTGGTGTCTCTGACAGTGCGGCACTCTGTATTACACTAGTGTCTCTGACAATGCAGCACTCTATTATACTGGTGTCTCTGACAGTGCAGCACTCTATTATACTGGTGTCTCTGACAATGCAGCACTCTATTATACTGGTGTCTCTGACAATGCAGCACTCTATTATACTGGTGTCTCTGACAGTGCAGCACTCCCTCTGTATTACACTAGTGTCTCTGACAATGCAGCACTCTATTATACTGGTGTCTCTGACAATGCAGCACTCTATTATACTGGTGTCTCTGACAATGCAGCACTCTATTATACTGGTGTCTCTGACAGTGCAGCACTCTATTATTCTGGTGTCTCTGACAGTGCAGCACTCTATTACACTGGTGTCTCTGACAGTGCAGCACTCTGTATTACACTAGTGTCTCTGACAATGCAGCACTCCGTCTGTATCACACTGGTGTCTCTGACAGTGCAGCACTCTGTATTACACTAGTGTCTCTGACAATGCAGCACTCTATTACACTGGTGTCTCTGACAGTGCAGCACTCCGTCTGTATTACACTGGTGTCTCTGACAATGCAGCACTCTGTATTACACTAGTGTCTCTGACAATGCAGCACTCCGTCTGTATTACACTGGTGTCTCTGACAGTGCAGCACTCTATTATACTGGTGTCTCTGACAGTGCAGCACTCCCTCTGTATTACACTGGTGTCTCTGACAGTGCAGCACTCCCTCTGTATTACACTGGTGTCTCTGACAGTGCAGCACTCCCTCTGTATTACACTGGTGTCTCTGACAGTGCAGCACTCCCTCTGTATTACACTGGTGTCTCTGACAGTGCAGCACTCTATTATACTGGTGTCTCTGACAGTGCAGCACTCCCTCTGTATTACACTGGTGTCTCTGACAGTGCAGCACTCCCTCTGTATTACACTAGTGTCTCTGACAATGCAGCACTCCGTCTGTATTACACTGGTGTCTCTGACAGTGCAGCACTCTATTATACTGGTGTCTCTGACAGTGCAGCACTCCCTCTGTATTACACTGGTGTCTCTGACAGTGCAGCACTCCCTCTGTATTACACTGGTGTCTCTGACAGTGCAGCACTCCCTCTGTATTACACTGGTGTCTCTGACAGTGCAGCACTCTATTATACTGGTGTCTCTGACAGTGCAGCACTCTATTATACTGGTGTCTCTGACAGTGCAGCACTCCCTCTGTATTACACTAGTGTCTCTGACAGTGCAGCACTCCCTCTGTATTACACTGGTGTCTCTGACAGTGCAGCACTCTATTATACTGGTGTCTCTGACAGTGCAGCACTCCCTCTGTATTACACTGGTGTCTCTGACAGTGCAGCACTCCCTCTGTATTACACTGGTGTCTCTGACAGTGCAGCACTCCCTCTGTATTACACTAGTGTCTCTGACAATGCAGCACTCTATTATACTGGTGTCTCTGACAGTGCAGCACTCTATTATACTGGTGTCTCTGACAGTGCAGCACTCTATTACACTAGTGTCTCTGACAGTGCAGCACTCCCTCTGTATGACACTGGTGTCCCTGACAGTGCAGCACTCTATTATACTGATGTCTTTGACAGTGCAGCACTCTATTATACTGGTGTCTCCACCAGTGCAGCACTCCCTCTGTATTACACTAGTGTCTCTGACAGTGCAGCACTCCGTCTGTATTACACTGGTGTCTCTGACAGTGCAGCACTCTATTATACTGGTGTCCCTGCCAGTGCAGCACTCCCTCTGTATTACACTGGTGTCTCTGACAGTGCAGCACTCTATTATACTGGTGTCTCTGACTGTGCAGCACTCTATTATACTGGTGTCTCTGACAGTGCAGCACTCTATTACACTGGTGTCTCTGACAGTGCAGCACTCTATTATACTGGTGTCCCTGACAGTGCAGCACTCTATTATACTGGTGTCCCTGCCAGTGCAGCACTCCCTCTGTATTACACTGGTGTCCCTGACAGTGCAGCACTCCGTCTGTATTACACTGGTGTCCTTGACAGTGCAGCACTCCGTCTGTATTACACTGGTGTCTCTGACAATGCAGCACTCTATTATACTGGTGTCTCTGACAGTGCGGCACTCTGTATTACACTAGTGTCTCTGACAATGCAGCACTCTATTATACTGGTGTCTCTGACAGTGCAGCACTCTATTATACTGGTGTCTCTGACAATGCAGCACTCTATTATACTGGTGTCTCTGACAATGCAGCACTCTATTATACTGGTGTCTCTGACAGTGCAGCACTCCCTCTGTATTACACTAGTGTCTCTGACAATGCAGCACTCTATTATACTGGTGTCTCTGACAATGCAGCACTCTATTATACTGGTGTCTCTGACAATGCAGCACTCTATTATACTGGTGTCTCTGACAGTGCAGCACTCTATTATTCTGGTGTCTCTGACAGTGCAGCACTCTATTACACTGGTGTCTCTGACAGTGCAGCACTCTGTATTACACTAGTGTCTCTGACAATGCAGCACTCCGTCTGTATCACACTGGTGTCTCTGACAGTGCAGCACTCTGTATTACACTAGTGTCTCTGACAATGCAGCACTCTATTACACTGGTGTCTCTGACAGTGCAGCACTCCGTCTGTATTACACTGGTGTCTCTGACAATGCAGCACTCTGTATTACACTAGTGTCTCTGACAATGCAGCACTCCGTCTGTATTACACTGGTGTCTCTGACAGTGCAGCACTCTATTATACTGGTGTCTCTGACAGTGCAGCACTCCCTCTGTATTACACTGGTGTCTCTGACAGTGCAGCACTCCCTCTGTATTACACTGGTGTCTCTGACAGTGCAGCACTCCCTCTGTATTACACTGGTGTCTCTGACAGTGCAGCACTCCCTCTGTATTACACTGGTGTCTCTGACAGTGCAGCACTCTATTATACTGGTGTCTCTGACAGTGCAGCACTCCCTCTGTATTACACTGGTGTCTCTGACAGTGCAGCACTCCCTCTGTATTACACTAGTGTCTCTGACAATGCAGCACTCCGTCTGTATTACACTGGTGTCTCTGACAGTGCAGCACTCTATTATACTGGTGTCTCTGACAGTGCAGCACTCCCTCTGTATTACACTGGTGTCTCTGACAGTGCAGCACTCCCTCTGTATTACACTGGTGTCTCTGACAGTGCAGCACTCCCTCTGTATTACACTGGTGTCTCTGACAGTGCAGCACTCTATTATACTGGTGTCTCTGACAGTGCAGCACTCTATTATACTGGTGTCTCTGACAGTGCAGCACTCCCTCTGTATTACACTAGTGTCTCTGACAGTGCAGCACTCCCTCTGTATTACACTGGTGTCTCTGACAGTGCAGCACTCTATTATACTGGTGTCTCTGACAGTGCAGCACTCCCTCTGTATTACACTGGTGTCTCTGACAGTGCAGCACTCCCTCTGTATTACACTGGTGTCTCTGACAGTGCAGCACTCCCTCTGTATTACACTAGTGTCTCTGACAATGCAGCACTCTATTATACTGGTGTCTCTGACAGTGCAGCACTCTATTATACTGGTGTCTCTGACAGTGCAGCACTCTATTACACTAGTGTCTCTGACAGTGCAGCACTCCCTCTGTATGACACTGGTGTCCCTGACAGTGCAGCACTCTATTATACTGATGTCTTTGACAGTGCAGCACTCTATTATACTGGTGTCTCCACCAGTGCAGCACTCCCTCTGTATTACACTAGTGTCTCTGACAGTGCAGCACTCCGTCTGTATTACACTGGTGTCTCTGACAGTGCAGCACTCTATTATACTGGTGTCCCTGCCAGTGCAGCACTCCCTCTGTATTACACTGGTGTCTCTGACAGTGCAGCACTCTATTATACTGGTGTCTCTGACTGTGCAGCACTCTATTATACTGGTGTCTCTGACAGTGCAGCACTCTATTACACTGGTGTCTCTGACAGTGCAGCACTCTATTATACTGGTGTCCCTGACAGTGCAGCACTCTATTATACTGGTGTCCCTGCCAGTGCAGCACTCCCTCTGTATTACACTGGTGTCCCTGACAGTGCAGCACTCCGTCTGTATTACACTGGTGTCCTTGACAGTGCAGCACTCCGTCTGTATTACACTGGTGTCTCTGACAATGCAGTACTCTATTATACTGGTGTCTCTGACAGTGCAGCACTCCCTCTGTATTACACTAGTGTCTCTGACAATGCAGCACTCTATTATACTGGTGTCTCTGACAATGCAGCACTCCGTCTGTATTACACTAGTGTCTCTGACAGTGCAGCACTCTGTATTACACTGGTGTCTCTGACAATGCAGCACTCTATTATACTGGTGTCTCTGACAGTGCAGCACTCTATTACACTGGTGTCCCTGACAGTGCAGCACTCCGTCTGTATTACACTGGTGTCTCTGACAATGCAGCACTCTATTATACTGGTGTCTCTGACAGTGCAGCACTCCCTCTGTATTACACTAGTGTCTCTGACACTGCAGCACTCCCTCTGTATTACACTGGTGTCCCTGACAGTGCAGCATTCCGTCTGTATTACACTGGTGTCCCTGACAGTGCAGCACTCCCTCTGTATTACACTAGTGTCTCTGACACTGCAGCACTCTATTATACTGGTGTCTCTGACAATGCAGCACTCTATTATACTGGTGTCTCTGACAGTGCAGCACTCTGTATTACACTGGTGTCTCTGACAATGCAGCACTCTATTATACTGGTGTCTCTGAGAATGCAGCACTCTATTACACTGGTGTCCCTGACAGTGCAGCACTCCCTCTGTATTACACTAGTGTCTCTGACACTGCAGCACTCTATTATACTGGTGTCTCCGACAATGCAGCACTCTATTATACTGGTGTCTCTGACAGTGCAGCACTCTGTATTACACTGGTGTCTCTGACAATGCAGCACTCTATTACACTGGTGTCTCTGACAGTGCAGCACTCCGTCTGTATTACATTGGTGTCTCTGACAATGAAGCACTCTATTATACTGGTGTCTCTGACAATGCAGCACTCTATTATACTGGTGTCTCTGACAGTGCAGCACTCTATTATACTGGTGTCTCTGACAATGCAGCACTCTATTATACTGGTGTCTCTGACAGTGCAGCACTCTATTACACTGGTGTCTCTGACAGTGCAGCACTCCCTCTGTATTACACTGGTGTCTCTGACAATGCAGCACTCTGTATTACACTAGTGTCTCTGACAATGCAGCACTCCGTCTGTATTACACTGGTGTCTCTGACAATGCAGCACTCTATTACACTGGTGTCTCTGACAGTGCAACACTCTATTACACTGGTGTCTCTGACAGTGCAGCACTCCCTCTGTATTACACTGGTGTCTCTGACAATGCAGCACTCTGTATTACACTAGTGTCTCTGACAATGCAGCACTCCGTCTGTATTACACTGGTGTCTCTGACAGTGCAGCACTCTATTATACTGGTGTCTCTGACAGTGCAGCACTCTATTATACTGGTGTCTCTGACAGTGCAGCACTCTATTATACTGGTGTCTCTGACAGTGCAGCACTCTATTATACTGGTGTCTCTGACAGTGCAACACTCTGTATTACACTGGTGTCTCTGACAGTGCAGCACTCCGTCTGTATTATACTGGTGTCTCTGACAGTGCAGCACTCCCTCTGTATTACACTGGTGTCTCTGACAGTGCAGCACTCCCTCTGTATTACACTGGTGTCTCTGACAGTGCAGCACTCTATTATACTGGTGTCTCCACCAGTGCAGCACTCTGTATTACACTGGTGTCTCTGACAATGCAGCACTCTGTATTACACTGGTGTCTCTGACAGTGCAGCACTCTGTATTACACTGGTGTCTCTGACAATGCAGCACTCTATTATACTGATGTCTTTGACAGTGCAGCACTCTGTATTACACTGGTGTCTCTGACAGTGCAGCACTCTGTATTACACTAGTGTCTCTGACAGTGCAGCACTCCATCTGTATGACACTGTTGTCTCTGACAGAGCAGTACTCTGTCTGTATGACACTGTTGTCTCTGACAGAGCAGTACTCCCTCTGTATTATACTGGTGTCCCTGCCAGTGCAGCACTCCCTCTGTATTACACTAATGTTTCCAACAGTGCAGCACTCCTTCGGTATTACACCAGTGTCTCAGCAGTGCAACACTCCCTCTGTATTACATTGGTGTCTCTGACAGTGCGGCGCTCCCTTGTATTACATTGGGGTCTCTGCCAGTACAGCTTTCCCTCTGAATTAGACTAGTGTCTCAGCCAGAGCAACTCTCCCTCTGTATTACACTCCCTTTGTATTACACCAGTGCAGCCAGTGCAGCATTCCCTCTCTATTGCATTAGTGTCTCTGCCAGTGCAGCGCTCCCTCTGTATTACACTGGCAGTGAAGTGCCGCGCTCCCTCTGTATTACACTGGCAGTGACAGTGCAGCTCTCCCTCTGTATTACCCTGGCAGTGACCGTGCAGTGTTCCCTCTGTATTGCACTAGCAGTGACCGTGCTGTGCACCTTCTGTATTATACTAGCAGTGACAGTGCAGCGCTCCCTCTGTATTACACTGACAGTGAAGTGCAGCACTTCCTCTGTATTATACTGGCAGTGACAGTGCAGCGCTCTCCCTATGTGACACTGGCAATGACAGTGCAGCGCTCCCTCTGTATTACCCTGGCAGTGACAGTGCAGCGTTCCCTCTGTATTATCCTGGCAATGACAGTGCAACACTCAATCTGTATGATAGTGGCAGTGCAGTGCTCCCTCTGTATTACCCTGGCACTGACAGTGCAGCACCCCCTCTGTATTAACCTGGCACTGACAGTGCAGCACCCCCTCTGTATTAACCTGGCACTGACAGTGCAGCACCCCCTCTGTATTAACCTGGCAGCTGACAGTGCAGTGCTCCTCTGTATTATCCAGGCAATGTCAGTGCAGCACTCCCTCTGTATTACCCTGGCAGTGACACTGCAGTGTTCCCTCTGTATTACCCTGGCAATGACAGTGCAACACTCTACCTGTATGACACTGGCAGTGACAGTGCAGCACTCCCCCTTTGTTCCACTGGCAGTGACAGTGCAGTGCTCCTTCTGTATTACCCTGGCGTGACAGTGCAGCGTTCCCTCTGTATTACCCTGGCAGTGACAATGCAGCGTTTCCTCTGTATTACCCTGGCAGTGACAGTGCAGCGTTCCCTCTGTATTGCAGTGGCAGTGACAGTACAGTCCTCTCTTTGTATTACACTGGCAGTGAAGTGCAGCGCTCCCTGTCTATTACCCTGGCAGTGACAGTGCAGTGCTCCCTCTCTATTACCCTGGCAGTGACAGTGCAGCACTCCCTCTGTATTACACTGGTATTGACATAGAACATAGAACATTACAGCGCAGAACAGACCCTTCGGCCCACGATGTTGCGCTGACCAATTAAAAAAGCAATGACCCTCTAACCTAAAGCAATCCCTTTCCATCCATAAACCTATCCACGGATCTCTTAAACGCCCCCAAACTAGGTGCATTTACAACTGCAGCTGGCAGGGCATTCCAATCCCTCACCACCCGCTGGGTAAAGAACCTACCCCTGACATCAGTCCTATAACTACCCCCCCTTAATTTAAAGTCGTGCCCCCTCGTGCTAGATTTCTCCATCCGAGGAAAAAAGCTATCACGTCCACCCTATCTAAACCTCTAATCATCTTATATGTTTCAATAAGATCCCCTCTTAGCCGCCTTCTTTCTAACGAAAACAACCCCAAATCCCTCAGTCTCTCCTCATAGGATCTCCCCTCCATACCAGGCAACATCCTGGTAAACCTCCTCTGCATCCTCTCCAAAGCCTCCACATCCTTCCTGTAATGTGGGGACCAGAACTGCACACAGTACTCCAAGTGCGGCCGCACCAGAATAGTGTACAGTTGCAACATAACATTGCGGCTCCTAAATTCAATCCCCCTACCAATAAACGCCAAGACACCGTACGCCTTCTTAACAACCTTATCTACTTGATTCCCAACTTTCAGGGATCTATGTACACATACACCTAGATCCCTCTGTTCATCAACACTATTCAGAGTCCTACCATTAGCCCTATATTCGACACAGCAGTTATTCCTGCCAAAGTGAATTACCTCACACTTTTCCGCATTAAACTCCATCCGCCACCTCTCGGCCCAGCTCTGCAACTTGTCCAAGTCTCTCTGTAAACTATGACACCCCTCTTCACTATCTACCACTCCTCCGACTTTGGTGTCATCAGCAAATTTACTGATCCACCCAACTATACCCTCATCCAGATCATTAATAAAAATTACAAACAGCAGTGGCCCCAAAACAGATCCCTGAGGCACACCACTTGTAACCAAACTCCATGACGAATACTTACCATCAACCACCACCCTCTGTCTCCTATCTGCTAGCCAATTCCTGATCCAATTAACTAAATCACCCCCAATCCCATACATCTGCATTTTCTGCAGAAGCCTACCATGGTGAACCTTATCAAACGCCTTACTAAAACCCATATATACCATGTCAACTGCCTTACCCCCATCCACCTCCTTGGTCACTTCCTCAAAAAACTCAATTAGGTTAGTAAGGCACGACCTACCCTTCACAAAACCATGCTGACTATCTCCACTCAATACATTACTCTCTAAATAACTATAAATCCTATCCCGAATAATTTTTTCTAAAACTTTACCCACAACAGAAGTAAGACTCACCGGTCTATAATTCCCGGGGAAGTCTCTGTTCCCCTTCTTAAACAATGGGACAACATTCGCTATCCTCCAATCTTCCGGTACTATACCAGAGACCAACGATGACCTGAAGATCAGAGCCAGAGGCTCTGCAATCACCTCTCTTGCCTCCCATAGAATCCTGGGGTAAATCCCGTCCGGCCGAGGGGACTTATCTATTTTCAAACCCTCAAGAATATCTAGCACATCCTCCTTATCAACTGCAATACTATCCAGTTTACAACCCTGTAACCCAGTGTTCTCCACAGCTACATTCATGTCCCCCTGCGTGAATACCGAAGAGAAATATTGGTTCAATGCCTCTCCAATCTCTTCCGGTTCCATATATAACTTCCCACTGCTGTCTCTAACTGGCCCTAATCTTGTCCTAACCAATCTTCTGTTCTTAACATATCTATAGAACGCCTTAGGATTCTCCTTAATCCTATCAGCCAAAGTCTTCTCGTGTCCTCTTTTAGCTCTTCTTAACTCACTCTTCAACTCCCTCCTAGCCAATCTAAAGCTTTCCAGTGCACTACCTGAGCCCTCAAGTCTCACCCTGACATAAGCCTCCTTTTTCCTTTTAACCAGCGAAACAACTTTTTTAGTGCACCACTAATGCTCGACCATTTCCTCCTTGCCTGACAGGAACATACATATCAAGGATTCGCAGTAGCTGCTCCTTGAAAAAACTCCACATTTCAGACATTCCCAGCCCCTGTAGTCTCCTAGTCCAACTTATGCTTCCTAATTCTCTCCTAATAGCCTCATAATTACCCTTCCCCCAGCTGAAACTACTGACCCGAGGTTCCAGTCTATCCCTTTCCATCACTAAGGTGAACGTAACCGAATTGTGGTCACTATCACCAAAATGCACACCAACTTCCAAGTCTAGCACCTGGTCTGGCTCATTACCCAGCACCAAATCCAATATAGCCTCACCTCTAGTTGGTCTATCTACATACTGACTCAAAAAACCCTCCTGCACACTTTGTGCAAAAACTGACCCCTCTAATGAGCTAGAGCTCAGCGCAGTGCTCCCTCTATTCCACTGGCATTGACAGTGCAGCATTCCCTCTGTATTATCCTGGCAGTGAGAGTGCAGCGCTCCCTATGTATTACACTAGCTTTGACAGTGCAGCGCTCCTTCTGTATTACCCTGGCAGTGACAGTGCAGTACTCTGTATTATCCTAACAGTAACAGTGCAGTGTTCCCTCTGTAGTACCCTGGCAGTGACAGTGCAGCACTCCCTCTGTGTTATACTGACAATGACAGTGCAGCACTCCCTCTGTATGACACTGGCAATGACAGTGCAGCGTTCCCTCTCTATTACTCTGGCAGTGACAGTGCAGTGTTCCCTCTGTATTACACTAGCAGTCATGATGTGGGTATGCCGGCGTTGGACTGGCGTAAACACAGTAAAAAGTCTGACAACACCAGGTTTTAGTCCAACCGATTTATTTGATAATATTCTCACAAGCTTTCGGGATTAGCCCCTTCGTCAGGTGAATGGAGAGTTCTGGCCTCAGACAGAGCATATAAAGCACAGACAGTTTAGAGATTGCTGATTAGAATGTGAATCCTTACACCTAACCTGCTGTTCAAGACATGAAGTGGCTGATAATGTGAGTGGAAGGAGCACTGATCACAGTTTAAAGAGATGTGTATTGTCTCCAGACAGTACAGTAAGTGAGGTTTTGCAAACCCAGGCAAGTCACCGGGGGTTACAGATAGTGCGACATGAACCCAAGATCCCTGTTGAGACCATCCTCATGTGTGCGGAACTTGGCTATCAGTCTCTGTTCAGCGACTCTGCGCTGTCGTGTGTCATGAAGGCCGCCTTGGAGAACGCTTACCCGAAGGTGGTTGTGTGGTTGTCTGAAAGCAAGAAGTGGGGGTGTGGGGATGGCCCTGGTGAGATGTTCGTCTTCATCAATGATATGTTGAAGACTCTGGAGAAGATGTCGTAGCTTCTCCGCTCCGGGGAACCACACAACCTCAAACAGACCATTGTTCGCAGCAAACTACCTAGCCTTCAGGAGAACAGTGACCACAATACCACACAACCCTGCCACAGCAACCTCTGCAAGACATGCCGGATCATCGACATGGATACCATCATCACACGTGAGAATACCATCCACCAGGTACATGGTAAATACTCTTGCAACTCGGCCAACATTGTCTACCTGATACGTTGCAAGAAAGGATGTCCCGAAGCATGGTACATTGGGGAGACCATGCAGACGCTACGACAACGGATGAATGAACATCGCTCGACAGTCACCAGGCAAGACTGTTCCCTTCCTGTTGGCGAACACTTCAGCGGTCACGGGCATTCAGCCTCTGACCTTCGGGTAAGCATTCTCCAAGGCGGCCTTCATGACACACGACAGCGCAGAGTCGCTGAACAGAGACTGATAGCCAAGTTCCGCACACATGAGGACGGTCTCAACAGGGATCTTGGGTTCATGTCGCACTATCTGTAACCCCTGGTGACTTGCCTGGGTTTGCAAAACCTCACTCACTGTTCTGTCTGGAGACAATACACATCTCTTTAACCTGTGATCAGTGCTCCTTCCACTCACATTATCAGCCACTTCATGTCTTGAACAGCAGGTTAGGTGTAAGGATTCACATTCTAATCAGCAATCTCTAAACTGTCTGTGCTTTATATGCTCTGTCTGAGGCCAGAACTCTCCATTCACCTGACGAAGGGACTAACCCCGAAAGCTTGTGACTATATTATCAAATAAATAGGTTGGATTAAAACCTGGTGTTGTCAGACTTTTTACTGTGTTTACACTGGCAGTGACAGTGCAGTTCTCCCTCTGTATCACCCTGGCACTGACAGTGCAACGCTCCCTCTGTATTACATTGGCAGTGACAGTGCAGTATTCTGTATTGTCCTAGCAGTGACAGTGCAGCACTCCCTCTGTATGACACTGGAATATTATCAAATAAATCGGTTGGACTAAAACCTGGTGTTGTCAGACTTTTTACTGTGTTTACGCCAGTCCAACGCCGGCATACCCACATCATGACACTGGCAGTGTCAGTGCAGCGCTCCCTCTGTATGACACTGGCAGTGAGAGTGCAGCGCTCCCTCTGTATTACCCTCGCAGTGACAGAGCAGCGTTCCCTTTGTATTGTCCTGGCAGTGACAGTGCAGTACTCCCTCTGTATTACTCTGGCAGTGACAGTGCAGCGCTCCCTCTGTATTACTCTGGTAGTGACAGTGCAGCACTCCCTCTGTATTACTCTGGCAGTGACAGTGCAGCGCTCCCTCTGTATTACTCTGGCTGTGACAGTGTAGCACTCCCTCTGTATTACTCTGGCAGTGACAGTGCAGCGTTCTCTCTGTATTACTCTGACAGTGACAGTGCAGTGCTCCCTCTGTATTACACTTGCAGTGACAGTGCAGCGCTCCCTCTGTATTACTCTGGCAGTGACAGTGCAGCGCTCCCTCTGTATTACTCTGGCAGTGACAGTGCAGCATTCTCTCTGTATTACTCTGGCAGTGACAGCGCAGTGCTCTCTCTGTATTCCACTTGCAGTGACAGTGCAGCGCTCCCTCTGTATTACTCTGGCAGTGGCAGTGTAGCGCTCCCTCTATATTACACTTGCAGTGACAGTGCAGCGCTCCCTCTGTATTACTCTGGCAGTGACTGTGCAGCGCTCCCTTTGTATTACACTTGCAGTGACAGTGCAGCGCTCCCTCTGTATTACACTTGCAGTGTCAGTGCAGCGCTCCCTCTGTATTACTCTGGAAGTGACAGTGGAGTGCTCCCTCTGTATTACTCTGGCAGTGACAGTGTAGCGCTCCCTCTGTATTACTCTGGCAGTGACAGTGCAGCGCTCCTTCTGTATTACCCTGGCAGTGTCAGTGCAGCGCTCCCTCTGTATTACTCTGGCAGTGACAGTGGAGTGCTCCCTCTGTATTACACTTGCAGTGACAGTGCAGCGCTCCCTCTGTATTACTCTGGCAGTGACAGTGCAGCATTCTCTCTGTATTACCCTGGCAGTGACAGTTCAGCACCCTCTCTGTATTACTCTGGCAGTGACAGTGCAGCACTCCCTCTGTATTACCCTGGCAGTGACAGTTCAGCGCCCTCTCTGTATTACTCTGGCAGTGACAGTGCAGCACTCCCTCTGTATTACCCTGGCAGTGACAGTGCAGCGCTCCCTCTGTATTACTCTGGCAGTGACAGTGCAGTGCTCCCTCTGTATTACACTTGCAGTGACAGTGCAGCGCTCCCTCTGTATTACTCTGGCAGTGACAGTAGAGTGCTCCCTCTGTATTACACTTGCAGTGACAGTGACTCCCTCTGTATTACTCTGGCAGTGACAGTTTGAATTTGAGCTCATTTTTCTGGAATGAGTCTTGAAGCTACAAGTTTCTGACCCAGAGATGGGCGTAGTACCAGCTGTGCCACCATCTGTGCCATGACTATTACTCATTGGTGACATTCTGCAGATTATTGAGCTGGTGGCCTGCTCACCTCTGTCTGATGGACTGACTGAGGTTAGAATGTTAGAATGTACAGGGCTATCAAGTGTTTAGGAAGGATAGGCAGGAGGGAAAAGGGTAGCTCTGCTGATTAAGGATAGCATCACGGTGGTAGCAAGGGATGATATTGGAGCCAAGGAGCAGAGGGTGGAATCGTTTTGGGTGGAGATTAGGAACAGCAAAGGGAGGAAGACGCTGGTGGGTGTTGTCTATAGGCCCCCGAATAATTATCTGGAGGTGGGGTGGGCTGTTAACGCGCAAATAAGTGCGGCGTGCAGGAATGGGACGGCAGTAGTTATGGGAGATTTCAATCTGCATATTGATTGGTCGATCCATGTTGGACGAGGTGGGCTCGAGGAGGAGTTCTTGGAATGCTGCCGGGATAGTTTCCTCGAACAGTGTGTGTTGGAGCCGACGAGGGAGCGAGCTATCTTGGATCTGGTGCTATGTAATGAGGCGGGTAGAATTAGGGACCTTGTGGTGAAGGATCCTCTTGGGGAGAGTGATCATTGTATGGTGGAGTTTCTGGTGCAGATGGAGGAGGAGAAAGTGGGTTCCCGGACACACGTCCTTTGTTTGAATAGAGGGGAGTACGGTAGGATGAGAGAAGAATTGGTGAATGTGGACTGGGGAGAGCATTGGAGGGAGGGTCTGTTGAGGAGCAATGGAGGATCTTTTAGGAGATCTTTCTTGGTGCTCAGCAGAAATTTATTCCAATGGTCAAAAAGGACAGTAGGAGGAGAGGTAATAAGCCGTGGATAACGAAGGAGGTGAAGGAAAGTGTTAAACTAAAAGCGGAGGAATTTAGAGTAGCTAAGAGTAGTGGGCGAGAAGAGGATTGGGAGAGGTTTAAATGTTAACAAAGATTGACAAAGAAGTTGATAAAGGAGGGTAGGAGAAGCTATGAAGCTGGGCTAGCACTTAATATAAAAAAGGATAGCAAGAGTTTTTATAAATATATAAAAAGGAAGAGGCTGGCTAGGGTGAATGTTGGTCCTTTAGAGGATGAGAAAGGGGACCTAGTGGTAGGGGATGGGGATATGGCTAAGGTCTTGAATAACTTTTTTGTTTCTGTCTTCACGGAGGAGGATGTGAATAATTTGCCGGGTGTTAGCGATGGAAAGGTGGTAGGAATGGAGGGTCTTAATGACAATACTGTTACTAGAGAGGCGGTGCTCGACAGACTGGAGGGGCTGATTGTGGACAAGTCCCCAGGACCGGATGGAATGCATCCGAGGGTTCTGAAAGAAATGGCGGAGGTGATAGTGGATGCCTTGGTGGTTATTTTCCAGACGTCGCTGGATTCAAGGGAAGTGCCGGATGATTGGAAAACGGCTAATGTTACGCCGTTGTTTAAGAAGGTGCCAGGTAAAAGGCGGGAAATTATAGGCCGGTTAGTTTAACGTCTGTGGTAGGTAAAATGTTAGAATCTGTCATTAAGGAGGAAATTGCGAGGCATCTTGAAGGGAATTGCTTGATAGAGCAGACGCAGCACGGTTTCATTAAAAGGAAGTCGTGTCTGACAAATTTACTGGAGTTCTGTGAGGATGTGTCTTGGGCAGTGGATAGAGGAGAGCCGGTGGATGTGGTCTTTCTGGATTTTCAGAAGGCGTTTGACAAGGTACCTCACAAGAGGTTATTGCAGAAGGTAGAGGGACATAGAGTTGGGGGTAGGATGTTAGCGTGGATAGAAAATTGGTTGTCAAATAGGAGGCAGAGTGTGGGGGTCAACGGGTGCTATTCGGATTGGCGGATGGTGACTAGTGGAGTGCCCCAGGGGTCGGTGCTGGGGCCTCAGCTATTTACCATTTATATAGATGATCTGGAGGAGGGAACCGAGTGCAGGGTGTCGAAATTTGCTGATGACACCAAGATTGGGGGAACAGCAAATTGTGCGGAGGGTGTGGAGAGTCTGCAGAAGGATCTAGATAGGCTGGGCGAATGGGCCAGGAAATGGCAAATGGAATTTAATGTTGGCAAGTGTGAGGTGGTCCACTTTGGTAGGAAGAATGGTAGGAAGGACTATTACTTATGTGGCGAAAAACTGCACAGGCGACGGTGCAGAGGGACCTCGGGGTCCTTGTGCATGAGTCACAAAAACCCAGCTTGCAGGTGCAGCAGGTGGTCAGGAAGGCGAATGGGATGCTGGCCTTCATAGCGAGGGGGATTGAATATAAAAGTAGGGAGGTCTTGCTGCAGCTGTATAGGGCATTGGTGAGGCCGCAGCTGGAGTTCTGTGTGCAGTTTTGGGCGCCGCACCTGCGCAAAGATATTTTGGCCTTGGAGGGAGTGCAGAGGAGGTTTACTAGGCTGATACCAGAGTTGAGGGGGTTGAGCTATGAGGAGAGGCTGAATGAACTAGGCTTGTACTCGTTGGAGTTTAGAAGAATGAGGGGAGATCTCATTGAGACGTATAAGATGATGAATGGGATGGATAGGATAGAGGTGGAAAGACTTTTCCCGCTCAAAAAAGACAGTAGGACTAGGGGGCACAGCCTCAAGATAAAGGGGGGGCGGTTTGGAACGGAGTTGAGGAGGAACTTCTTCACTCAAAGGGTGGTGAATCTCTGGAATTCTCTGCCTGTTGAAGTGGTGGAGGCTGCCTCGCTAAATATTTTTAGATATAGAACCCTAGAACCCTACAGTGCAGAAACAGGCCCTTCGGCCCATCGAGTCTGCACCGAACACAATCCCACCCAGACCCTATCCTCATATCCCTACACATTTACCTGCTAATCCCTCTAACCTACACATCCCAGGCCACTAAGGGGCAATTTTAGCATAACTTAACCCGCACATCTTTGGTCTGTGGGAGGAAACCGGAGCACCCGGAGAAAACCCACGCAGACACGAGGAGAATGTGCAAACTCCACACAGACAGTGACCCGAGCCGGGAATCGAACCCAGGACCCTGGAGCTGTGAAGCAACAGTGCTAATCACTGTGCTACCGTGCCGCCCTAAATATTTTTAAGACGCGGGTTGATGGGTTTTTGATAAGAGAAGGGATTAAGGGTTATGGGGAGAGGGCGGGAAGGTGGAGCTGAGTCACGACAGATCAGCCATGATCTTATTGAATGGCGGGGCAGGCTCGAAGGGCCAGATGGCCTACTCCTGCTCCTATTTCTGATGTTCTTATGTTTTCCTGAGCCAGATGCTTTTCTGTCAATCAGAGGATATCTCATCTCTTAAGGAACAAGTGAGACCCAAAGACAGAGGGAAATAAAAGTGCAGCAGAGTTAAAAGGTCGAGTCTCCTGTCCACCCCACCCCTGACGCTGGCCCAGACTCTTCCAGACTCTTTACCACGTATCAGACACACACAGCTTTCCTCGTCCAAGTTTCAAAATTCAAACAGTGTGAATTTTAAACCTGTTTTCAAGCAATGTACAGAAAACAGAGTAAAACTGACAAAATGAAAAGAATGAATTGTCAGAAAGAAGCTCCCTACCTTATGCCATACAGTGGGCTCCATGTCTGCTCCCTCTGTTCACAGAGCTGCAGTGAATCTGCTTGTATAAGGGAGCTGGATTGAGTGCTTGCTCTGGTCAAGTTCACTGCCTCAAGTTTACTAAGAGAACAGATTCTCCGAGGGTGACACTGCTGAGGGAGGCAGAGAGCTACAGCAGGTATCAAAGCATCAACATGACTTCAGACTAGAGCAATGCAGAAACTGCAGTTGAACACTGGGGCTTTTTGCTTGCATTCACCATTGGACTGTTTGACACATGTGGTGTTTGCAGGGGCATGGATAAGGAGACAGATGTGTCTCTGGGCAGAGGTGCCAAGCCCAGGCTGATGAATGAATGGTGCAGCAGACAGTTTACTGAGTTAGGCCAGCACTGTGGTTAGTGTAAGCAGGTGGCTCGGAGTTAGATAGTTTGCTTGTGTCTACAGCGGACAGTGCAGTTCATTCTGTAAAAATATCCAGTATTACGTAGGGCTGGAAATGTAGATATACCATCGTATCAAACTGCAAGATTCGGACAGAAAGCAGGGCTGACTTTTGGGAATAATTTTCCAAAGTCACCACTTCCTCTCAAATATATTATGTCATGTCTGAATGATCCAAAAATGGATTCCGAAACGTTATTCTCTGAAAGAAACCTCCAGTTGCCAGTTGAATGAATGATGATGAAGGATGATGGAACGTTTGCTGAAGGCTTGCTGGAATTTTACTGTCTTGCTTGTAAAATCCCGTCCGAGACTCGTAAGATCCCGTCCGAGACTCGTAAAATCCCAACGAGACTCGTAAAATCCCGTCCGAGACTCGTAAGATCCCGTCCGAGACTCGTAAAATCCCACCCGAGACTCGTAAAATCCCACCCGAGACTCGTAAAATCCCACCCGAGACTCGTAAAATCCCACCCGAGACTCGTAAAATCCCACCCGAGACTCGTAAGATCCCACCCGAGACTCGTAAAATTCCGTCCGAGACTCGTAAGATCCCGTCCGAGACTCGTAAAATCCCACCCGAGACTCGTAAGATCCCAACGAGACTCGTAAAATCCCACCCGAGACTCGTAAAATCCCAACGAGACTCGTAAAATCCCACCCGAGACTCGTAAAATCCCACCCGAGACTCGTAAAATCCCACCCGAGACTCGTAAAATTCCGTCCGAGACTCGTAAGATCCCGTCCGAGACTCGTAAAATCCCACCCGAGACTCGTAAGATCCCAACGAGACTCGTAAAATCCCACCCGAGACTCGTAAAATCCCAACGAGACTCGTAAAATCCCACCCGAGACTCGTAAAATCCCAACGAGACTCGTAAAATCCCACCCGAGACTCGTAAAATCCCAACGAGACTCGTAAAATCCCACCCGAGACTCGTAAAATCCCAACGAGACACGTAAAATCCCACCCGAGACTCGTAAAATCCCACCCGAGACTCGTAAAATCCCACCCGAGACTCGTAAGATCCCACCCGAGACTCGTAAAATCCCAACGAGACTCGTAAAATCCCACCCGAGACTCGTAAAATCCCACCCGAGACTCGTAAAATCCCACCCGAGACTCGTAAGATCCCGTCCGAGACTCGTAAAATCCCACCCGAGACTCGTAAAATCCCACCCGAGGCTCGTAAAATCCCACCCGAGACTCGTAAAATCCCACCCGAGACTCGTAAAATCCCGACAAGACTCGTAAAATCCCACCCGAGACTCGTAAAATCCCACCCGAGACTCGTAAGATCCCACCCGAGACTCGTAAAATCCCACCCGAGACTCGTAAAATCCCACCCGAGACTCGTAAGATCCCACCCGAGTCTCGTAAAATCCCACCCGAGACTCGTAAGATCCCACCCGAGACTCGTAAAATCCCACCCGAGACTCGTAAGATCCCACCCGAGACTCGTAAAATCCCACCCGAGACTCGTAAGATCCCACCCGAGACTCGTAAGATCCCACCCGAGACTCGTAAGATCCCACCCGAGACTCGTAAAATCCCACCCGAGACTCGTAAAATCCCACCCGAGACTCGTAAAATCCCACCCGAGGTTCGTAAAATCCCACCCGAGACTCGTAAGATCCCAACGAGACTCGTAAAATCCCACCCGAGACTCGTAAAATCCCACCCGAGACTCGTAAGATCCCACCCGAGACTCGTAAAATCCCACCCGAGACTCGTAAGATCCCACCCGAGACTCGTAAGATCCCACCCGAGACTCGTAAAATCCCACCCGAGACTCGTAAAATCCCACCCGAGACTCGTAAAATCCCACCCGAGACTCGTAAAATCCCACCCGAGACTCGTAAAATCCCACCCGAGGCTCGTAAAATCCCGTCCGAGACTCGTAAAATCCCACCCGAGACTCGTAAAATCCCGTCCGAGACTCGTAAGATCCCGTCCGAGACTCGTAAAATCCCACCCGAGACTCGTAAAATCCCGTCCGAGACTCGTAAAATCCCACCCGAGACTCGTAAAATCCCACCCGAGACTCGTAAAATCCCACCCGAGGCTCGTAAAATCCCACCCGAGACTCGTAAGATCCCGTCCGAGACTCGTAAGATCCCGTCCGAGACTCGTAAAATCCCACCCGAGACTCGTAAAATCCCACCCGAGACTCGTAAAATCCCACCCGAGACACGTAAAATCCCACCCGAGACTCGTAAAATCCCACCCGAGACTCGTAAGATCCCACCCGAGACTCGTAAAATCCCACCCGAGGCTCGTAAAATCCCACCCGAGACTCGTAAGATCCCGTCCGAGACTCGTAAGATCCCGTCCGAGACTCGTAAAATCCCACCCGAGACTCGTAAAATCCCACCCGAGACTCGTAAAATCCCACCCGAGGTTCGTAAAATCCCACCCGAGACTCGTAAGATCCCAACGAGACTCGTAAAATCCCACCCGAGACTCGTAAAATCCCACCCGAGACTCGTAAGATCCCACCCGAGACTCGTAAAATCCCACCCGAGACTCGTAAGATCCCACCCGAGACTCGTAAGATCCCACCCGAGACTCGTAAAATCCCACCCGAGACTCGTAAAATCCCACCCGAGACTCGTAAAATCCCACCCGAGACTCGTAAAATCCCACCCGAGACTCGTAAAATCCCACCCGAGGCTCGTAAAATCCCGTCCGAGACTCGTAAAATCCCACCCGAGACTCGTAAAATCCCACCCGAGTCTCGTAAAATCCCACCCGAGGCTCGTAAAATCCCGTCCGAGACTCGTAAAATCCCACCCGAGACTCGTAAAATCCCACCCGAGACTCGTAAAATCCCACCCGAGACTCGTAAAATCCCACCCGAGACTCGTAAAATCCCACCCGAGGTTCGTAAAATCCCACCCGAGACTCGTAAGATCCCAACGAGACTCGTAAAATCCCACCCGAGACTCGTAAAATCCCACCCGAGACTCGTAAGATCCCACCCGAGACTCGTAAAATCCCACCCGAGACTCGTAAGATCCCACCCGAGACTCGTAAGATCCCACCCGAGACTCGTAAAATCCCACCCGAGACTCGTAAAATCCCACCCGAGACTCGTAAAATCCCACCCGAGACTCGTAAAATCCCACCCGAGACTCGTAAAATCCCACCCGAGGCTCGTAAAATCCCGTCCGAGACTCGTAAAATCCCACCCGAGACTCGTAAAATCCCACCCGAGTCTCGTAAAATCCCACCCGAGGCTCGTAAAATCCCGTCCGAGACTCGTAAAATCCCACCCGAGACTCGTAAAATCCCACCCGAGACTCGTAAAATCCCACCCGAGACTCGTAAAATCCCACCCGAGGCTCGTAAAATCCCACCCGAGACTCGTAAGATCCCGTCCGAGACTCGTAAGATCCCGTCCGAGACTCGTAAAATCCCACCCGAGACTCGTAAAATCCCACCCGAGACTCGTAAAATCCCACCCGAGACACGTAAAATCCCACCCGAGACTCGTAAAATCCCACCCGAGACTCGTAAGATCCCACCCGAGACTCGTAAAATCCCACCCGAGGCTCGTAAAATCCCACCCGAGACTCGTAAGATCCCGTCCGAGACTCGTAAGATCCCGTCCGAGACTCGTAAAATCCCACCCGAGACTCGTAAAATCCCACCCGAGACTCGTAAAATCCCACCCGAGACTCGTAAAATCCCACCCGAGACTCGTAAAATCCCACCCGAGACTCGTAAAATCCCGACAAGACTCGTAAAATCCCACCCGAGACTCGTAAAATCCCACCCGAGACTCGTAAAATCCCACCCGAGACTCGTAAGATCCCGTCCGAGACTCGTAAGATCCCGTCCGAGACTCGTAAAATCCCACCCGAGACTCGTAAAATCCCATATGAGACTCGTAAAATCCCACCCGAGACTCGTAAAATCCCACCCGAGACTCGTAAAATCCCACCCGAGACTCGTAAAATCCCGACAAGACTCGTAAAATCCCACCCGAGACTCGTAAGATCCCACCCGAGACTCGTAAAATCCCACCCGAGACTCGTAAAATCCCACCCGAGACTCGTAAAATCCCACCCGAGACTCGTAAGATCCCACCCGAGACTCGTAAAATCCCACCCGAGACTCGTAAGATCCCACCCGAGACTCGTAAAATCCCACCCGAGACTCGTAAAATCCCACCCGAGACTCGTAAGATCCCAACGAGACTCGTAAAATCCCACCCGAGACTCGTAAGATCCCGACGAGACTCGTAAAATCCCACCCGAGACTCGTAAAATCCCACCCGAGACTCGTAAAATCCCACCCGAGTCTCGTAAAATCCCACCCGAGACTCGTAAAATCCCACCCGAGACTCGTAAAATCCCACCCGAGACTCGTAAGATCTCGACGAGACTCGTAAAATCCCACCCGAGACTCGTAAGATCCCGACGAGACTCGTAAGATCCCGACGAGACTCGTAAAATCCCACCCGAGACTCGTAAGATCCCGACGAGACTCGTAAGATCCCGACGAGACTCGTAAAATCCCACCCGAGACTCGTAAAATCCCACCCGAGACTCGTAAAATCCCACCCGAGACTCGTAAGATCCCACCCGAGGCTCGTAAAATCCCACCCGAGACTCGTAAGATCCCGACGAGACTCGTAAAATCCCACCCGAGACTCGTAAGATCCCACCCGAGGCTCGTAAGATCCCAACGAGACTCGTAAAATCCCACCCGAGACTCGTAAGATCCCACCCGAGACTCGTAAGATCCCAACGAGACTCGTAAAATCCCACCCGAGACTCGTAAGATCCCACCCGAGACTCGTAAAATCCCACCCGAGACTCGTAAAATCCCACCCGAGACTCGTAAAATCCCACCCGAGACTCGTAAGATCCCACCCGAGACTCGTAAAATCCCACCCGAGGCTCGTAAAATCCCACCCGAGACTCGTAAAATCCCACCCGAGGCTCGTAAAATCCCACCCGAGACTCGTAAAATCCCACCCGAGGCTCGTAAGATCCCACCCGAGGCTCGTAAGATCCCACCCGAGACTCGTAAAATCCCACCCGAGACTCGTAAAATCCCACCCGAGACTCGTAAGATCCCAGCCGAGACTCGTAAAATCCCACCCGAGGCTCATAAAATCCCACCCGAGACTCGTAAAATCCCACCCGAGGCTCGTAAGATCCCACCCGAGACTCGTAAGATCCCAGCCGAGACTCGTAAAATCCCACCCGAGGCTCATAAAATCCCACCCGAGACTCGTAAAATCCCACCCGAGGCTCGTAAAATCCCACCCGAGACTCGTAAGATCCCGTCCGAGACTCGTAAGATCCCGTCCGAGACTCGTAAAATCCCACCCGAGACTCGTAAAATCCCACCCGAAACTCGTAAAATCCCACCCGAGACTCGTAAAATCCCACCCAAGACTCGTAAAATCCCACCCGAGACTCGTAAAATCCCGACAAGACTCGTAAAATCCCACCCGAGACTCGTAAGATCCCACCCGAGACTCGTAAAATCCCACCCGAGACTCGTAAAATCCCACCCGAGACTCGTAAAATCCCACCCGAGACTCGTAAGATCCCACCCGAGACTCGTAAAATCCCACCCGAGACTCGTAAGATCCCACCCGAGACTCGTAAAATCCCACCCGAGACTCGTAAAATCCCACCCGAGACTCGTAAAATCCCACCCGAGACTCGTAAGATCCCGACGAGACTCGTAAAATCCCACCCGAGACTCGTAAAATCCCACCCGAGACTCGTAAAATCCCACCCGAGTCTCGTAAAATCCCACCCGAGACTCGTAAAATCCCACCCGAGACTCGTAAAATCCCACCCGAGACTCGTAAGATCTCGACGAGACTCGTAAAATCCCACCCGAGACTCGTAAGATCCCGACGAGACTCGTAAGATCCCGACGAGACTCGTAAAATCCCACCCGAGACTCGTAAGATCCCGACGAGACTCGTAAGATCCCGACGAGACTCGTAAAATCCCACCCGAGACTCGTAAAATCCCACCCGAGACTCGTAAAATCCCACCCGAGACTCGTAAGATCCCACCCGAGGCTCGTAAAATCCCACCCGAGACTCGTAAGATCCCGACGAGACTCGTAAAATCCCACCGAGACTCGTAAGATCCCACCCGAGGATCGTAAGATCCCAACGAGACTCGTAAAATCCCACCCGAGACTCGTAAAATCCCACCCGAGACTCGTAAAATCCCACCCGAGACTCGTAAAATCCCACCCGAGGCTCGTAAGATCCCACCCGAGGCTCGTAAGATCCCAACGAGACTCGTAAAATCCCAACGAGACTCGTAAAATCCCACCCGAGGATCGTAAAATCCCACCCGAGACTCGTAAAATCCCACCCGAGACTCGTAAAATCCCACCAGAGGCTCGTAAAATCCCGTCCGAGACTCGTAAGATCCCGTCCGAGACTCGTAAGATCCCGTCCGAGACTCGTAAAATCCCACCCGAGACTCGTAAGATCCCGACGAGACTCGTAAGATCCCGACGAGACTCGTAAAATCCCACCCGAGACTCGTAAAATCCCACCCGAGACTCGTAAAATCCCACCCGAGACTCGTAAGATCCCACCCGAGGCTCGTAAAATCCCACCCGAGACTCGTAAGATCCCGACGAGACTCGTAAAATCCCACCCGAGACTCGTAAGATCCCACCCGAGGATCGTAAGATCCCAACGAGACTCGTAAAATCCCACCCGAGACTCGTAAAATCCCACCCGAGACTCGTAAAATCCCACCCGAGACTCGTAAAATCCCACCCGAGGCTCGTAAGATCCCACCCGAGGCTCGTAAGATCCCAACGAGACTCGTAAAATCCCAACGAGACTCGTAAAATCCCACCCGAGGATCGTAAAATCCCACCCGAGACTCGTAAAATCCCACCCGAGACTCGTAAAATCCCACCAGAGGCTCGTAAAATCCCACACAAGGTTCGTAAAATCCCACCCGAGACTCGTAAGATCCCAACGAGACTTGTAAAATCCCACCCGAGACTCGTAAAATCCCACCCGAGACTCGTAAAATCCCACCCGAGGCTCGTAAAATCCCACACAAGGTTCGTAAAATCCCACCCGAGGCTCGTAAAATCCCACCCGAGACTCGTAAAATCCCACCCGAGACTCGTAAAATCCCACCCGAGACTCGTAAAATCCCACCCAAGGCTCATAAGATCCCGTCCGAGACTTGTAAGATCCCAGCCGAGACTCGTAAAATCCCACCCGAGACTCGTAAAATCCCACCCGAGACTCGTAAGATCCCACCCGAGACTCGTAAGATCCCAACAAGACTCGTAAAATCCCACCCAAGGCTCATAAGATCCCGTCCGAGACTCGTAAGATCCCACCCGAGACTCGTAAAATCCCACCCGAGACTCGTAAAATCCCAGCTGAGGCTTGTAAGCTGCCACCCGAGGCCAGTGGAGAATGCCGTTCTGCGAGCCTCCCCTGCTCCAATTCCAGGGCGAGCATGTTGGTAAAATCCCGGTCACTGTGTCCTGAGTTTTGATATGAATGTGTCTGAATTGGTCACTCTAGGTAGAACTGTTGAGGTTGTATATGTGGATTTTAGTAAGGTATTTGATAAGGTTCCCCATGGTAGGCTCATGAAGAAGATAAGGAGGTGTGGGATAGAAGGAAATTTGGCCGATTGGATAAGTAACTGGCTGTCTCATTGAAGACAGAGGGTGGTGGAGGGAAAATTTCCAGATTGGAGGCCAGTTACCAGCGGGTGTATCACAGGAATCAGTGCTGGGCCCTCTGCTATTTGTGAGTTTTATCAATGACTTGGAAGAGGGGGCTAAAGGGTGGATTAGTAAATTTGCTGATGACACTAAGATTGGTGGAGTAGTGGATGAGGTGGGGGGGCTGTTGCAGGCTGCAAAGAGACATTGATAGGATGCAGAGCTGGGTCGAAAAGTGGCAGATGGAGTTTAACCCTGATAAGTGTGAGGTGATTCATTTTGGTGGGACAAACTTGAATGCAGATTACAGGGTCAATGGCAGGGTTATGAGGAATGTGGAGGAACAGAGAGATCTTGGGGTTCATATCCACAAATCTCTGAAGGTTGCCACTCAAGTGGATAGAGCCATGAAGAAGGCTCACAGTGTGTTAGCGTTTATTAACAGGGGGTTTGAGTTTAAGAGCCGTGGGGTTATGCTGCAACTATACCGGACCTTGGTGAGACCACATTTGGAATATTGTGTTCAGTTCTGGTCACCTCACTATAAGAAGGATGTGGAAGCATTGGAGAGAGTGCAGAGGAGATTTACCAGGATGCTGCCTGGTTTGGAGGGTAGGTCTTATGAGGAAAGGTTGAGGGAGCTGGGGCTTTTCTCTTTGGAGCGGAGGAGGATGAGGGGCGACTTGATAGAGGTTTATAAGATGATGAGAGGGATTGATAGAGTGGACATTCAGAGACTATTCCCTCGGGTGGATGTAGCTGTTATTAGGGGGCATAACTATAAGGTTCATGGTGGGAGATATAGGATGGATGTCTGAGGTAGATTCTTTACTCAGAGAGTGATTGGGGTGTGGAATGCACTGCCTGCTGTGATAGTGGAGTTGGACATTTCAGGAACTTTCAAACGGTTATTGGGTAGGCACATGGAGCACTCCAGAATGATAGGGAGTGGGATAGCTTGATCTTGGGATTGGACATAGCTTGGTGCAACATCGAGGGCCGAAGGGCCTGTACTGTTCTATGTTCTATGGTTAGATTAATGCCTGCTGCTTTTTAACAGTCAAAATCTATTTATTATCAGTTCTCTGAAATGAAAGTAAAATATAGCGAATGCCAGAAATCTGAAACAAAAACAGAAAATTGTGGAAGAACTCAGCAGATCTGGTCATGTCTGTGAAGAAACGGTTCTCGTCCAGAACTGTGAGTTTGTCCAGTATTTTCTGATTCTGTTTCACTATTCAGGCAGTAAGCATTGTGAACAGAACACTTTGTTGTTGTAGATGTTACTATAATGTGTGTGTTTGATAGGCAGTTGTACCAAAGCAGCAACACGTGGTGGAGGCTCAAGAAGCCCTCGCGATTGCCAAGGAGAATCTTGAAAAGAAGCACGAAAGTCTACGACTGGTAATGTTAACTTCAAACTCTCTTCACCGGTCCAGCCCACACACCTTTATTGTGGTATTGACTGACACTGGGTATGAGATTACAATGGTCCCAGCTAGCCTCTGCCCTCACAGTGACTATTGGCAAGTTACTAAACCATAGCAGAAGCACAGCCAGACTTCAACATGCTCTCACGACACACAAACATGGATGTACACACACACATATACGTATGTATATAAATGCATGTATACACATCAATATACACACCTATACATTTACACTACACTTGACGTAATCTGATTCGGGTGACACAGTGGTTAGCACTGCTGCCTCACAGCGCCAGGGACCTGGGTTCAATTCCCAGCTTGGGTCACTGTCTTTGCACATTCTCCCCATGTCTACTTGGGTTTCCTCCAAGTGTTCCGGTTTCTTCCCACACTCCAAAGATGTGCGGGTTAGGTAGATTGGCCATGCTAACTTGACCCTAGTGTCAGGGGAATTAGCAGGGTAAATATGTAGGGTTATGGGATTGTGGTCGTTGCAGACTTGAATAATATTTCAATTTAAGACCTTTACTGTAAGAAACAAACTAAAATCAGATTACATCAAACATCACTTGAAAGGCACCTAAATCCAGCAAACAAAAGAAAAGGGTAAACTTTACATTAACTAATACAACTGCTATATGTCTTACAAAATGCTTTGATGAATAGAACAACCTCAAAGTCAGTGCCAACTCTCCCACAGAGGGTGTCCGCCGTGGGTGTGGCATGAATCTCGTGACTATAAGAAGTTTTGTCAATGAGGTTCAAGTCCCAGTCAGAGATTACACTGTAATATTGGGTGTGATTCACTCCATTTTCCTCACCGGAACTGACACTCTGGTAATCACACCCAGAGGTTTGGCCTTTCTGGTCACGCCCACCACAAAACCAGAAATTTCCATCTCTGGGCAACAAACCTTTGCATGTCCCCCCCGCCACCCCCCCCTTCTATTCCCATGGAGGGCGGGATGGGAAAACTACCCCCCCCCCCGAGTCTTTCATATTCTTGCAACCTCTAATCTCTAACCTTGACAGCTGTTTCACTGTTAGACTTGTACTTTCTATCAAGATCTGTTTGTCCTTTCCCCAGATTCATACCTTGCCTTCATGTCTCGTCTCCACATCTTCCCAAATTTTATCCGCCACAATTGAGTTTAAAAACTCCTCCACTTCCCTAATTGTGCAGCTTGCTAGAATGGTTCTGGTGCAGTCTATCAGTACTGATCCCACTTTCCCACTACTGGTGCCAGTGCCCCACAAACGGGCTCCCACTTGGCTCCTGCTCTGCCCAAGACCACAAGGAACTACAAAAGGTCGTGAGTGTAGCCCAATCCATCACACAAACCAGCCTCCCATCCATTGACTCTGTCTACACTTCCCAAAAATCTACACAGTCCAAAGATGTGCAGGTTAGGTAGATTGGCCATGCCAAAATTACCACTTGGTGTCCTGAGATCCGTAGGTTAGAGGGATTAGCAGGTAAATATGGGGTAGGGCCTGGGTGGGATTGTGGTCAGTGCAGAGTCAATGGGCTCAATGGCCTCTTTCTGCACTGTAGGGTTTCTATGATTGTATGATTCTGGCTGCCCCAGCAAAGCAGTCAGTATAATTAAGGACCCCACATACCACCTTCTTTCGGGAGCAAAATACAAAAGCCTAAGGTCATGCATGAACAGCTTCTTCCCTGCTGCTGTCAGACATTTGAATGGACTGACCTTGCATTAAGTTGACATGTTACATGTGACAATAATAAATCAAATCAAATCAAAAACTTCTCCTGCCCCAGTTGTTGAGCCTCGCATTCACCTCTGGAAGGTGATCTGTCCTCTGCCACTTTGCACATGGCTCACAGGGATTCTGAGGTTCTGATTTTCAGTTTAGAGCCGAGTTCCTCATTCTCATGCAGAACCTTTTTGCCAGCTCTACACGGTACCTACATAGAGCGTGACCACTGAATCCTTCCCACCTACTGCAACTCCCTGTCCAGCCCTGAGCAGATGTCCCAATCACTGGCACTGGGCAGACATCACAGCCCCCTGGACTCATGCTTTTTGCTGTAGAGAACAGTATGAAATGTGAAAGAAATGGGTTTGAATACAGCACTCCTTCAGTCTCCCCTGAGACTAGCATGGATGGCAAAGTACATTCGAAGCTACGATGGTCTCATTAGCAAATTTGTTTGTGAAATTCTTAGAATTTCCCCAGATAATTTTCAAAGGTGAGGTCTTTGAGCAGTAATTCTGGTCCAGATTTCAAACCAATGCCATTTCATTCCCTCTTCACCGACCTGCTCACTGCTGCTGACTGTCAATATCTTAACTCCCAGCTTCTTAACAAAATTACTCCCAAAACTGCTTCTAAGAGTCTTCTCCCACTTAGAAATCTCACTAACAGGAACTCTCTTCCTCGATTGCTTGTGGACTGTACTTCATTAACTTCAGTATTCTGAAGTCTATGTTCTATCACTGTTCTCTGGGTCCGTTTCGCTGACTTATTAAACTGACTTCATTGTCACTGACTTTCTCAATCTTGAACAAAACTGAGAGACAGGGACCTTCCCCCAGCTGCCTCACAGTCCTCAGCATTCACCTGCCACACTTACCCTTTCTCTCCAATTTTCAAACTTGTTGCTGGACAGATCAGGATTTCAGGAGCTGAAGTTAACTCCTAAATCACCAAACAACTAAAATCACTAAATCTCAGCTGCGGGTTCTGAAAGAAATGGCGGAGGTGATAGTGGATGCCTTGGTGGTTATTTTCCAGACGTTGCTGGATTCCGGGGAAGTGCCGGAAGATTGGAAAACGGCTAATGTTCGTTGTTTAAGAAGGGTGCCAGGCAAAAGGCGGGGAATTATAGGCCGGTTAGTTTAACGTCTGTGGTAGGTAAAATGTTAGAATCCGTCATTAAAGAGGAAATAGCGAGGCATCTTGAAGGGAATTGCTTGATAGGGCGGACGCAGCACGGTTTCATTAAAGGGAAGTCGTGTCTGACAAATTTACTGGAGTTCTATGAGAATGTGTCTAGGGATAGAGGAGAGCCGGTGGATGTGGTCTTTCTAGATTTTCAGAAGGCATTTGACAAAGTACCTCACAAGAGGTTATTGCAGAAGGTCAGGGGACTTGGAGTTGGGGGTAGGGTGTTAGTGTGGATAGAGGATTGGTTGTCAAATAGGAGTCATGATGTGGGTATGCCGGCGTTGGACTGGCGTAAACACAGTAAAAAGTCTGACAACACCAGGTTTTAGTCCAACCGATTTATTTGATAATATTCTCACAAGCAAGCAAGCTTTCGAGGGGCAGCCCCCTCGAAAGCTTGCTTGCTTGTGAGAATATTATCAAATAAATCGGTTGGACTAAAACCTGGTGTTGTCAGACTTTTTACTGTGTCAAATAGGAGGCAGAGAGTGGGGGTCAATGGGTGCTATTCGGATTGGCGGATGGTGACTTGTGGAGTGCCCCAGGGGTCGGTGCTGGGGCCTCAGCTTTTTACCATTTATATAGATGATCTGGAAGAGGGAACTGAGTGTAGGGTGTCGAAATTTGCGGATGACACCAAGATTGAGGGAATGGCAAATTGTGCGGAGGGTGTGGAGAGTCTGCAGAAGGATCTAGATAGGCTGGGCGAATGGGCCAGGAAATGGCAAATGGAATTTAATGTTGGCAAGTGTGAGGTGGTCCACTTTGGAAGGAAGAATGGTAGGAAGGACTGTTACTTACGTGGCGAAAAACTGCAGCAGGCAACGGTGCAGAGGGACCTTGGGGTCCTTGTGCATGAGTCGCAAAAACCCAGCTTGCAGGTGCAGCAGGTGGTCAGGAAGGCGAATGGGATGCTGGCCTTCATCGCGAAGGGGATTGAATATAAAAGTAGGGAGGTCTTGCTGCAGCTGTATCGGGCATTGGTGAGGCCGCAGCTGGAGTACTGTGTGCAGTTTTGGGCGCCACACCTGCGCAAAGATATTTTGGCCTTGGAGGGAGTGCAGAGGAGGTTTACTCGGCTGATACCGGAGTTGAAGGGGTTGAGCTATGAGGAGAGGCTGAATGAACTGGGCTTGTACTCGTTGGAGTTTAGAAGAATGAGGGGAGATCTCATTGAGACGTATAAGATGATGAATGGGATGGATAGGATAGAGGTGGAAAGACTCTTCCCGCTCGAAAAAGACAGTAGGACTAGGGGGCACAGCCTCAAGATAAAGGGGGGGCGTTTTAGAACGGAGTTGAGGAGGAACTTCTTCACTCAAAGGGTGGTGAATCTCTGGAATTCTCTGCCCGTTGAAGTGGTGGAGGCTGCCTCGCTAAATATTTTCAAGAAGCGGGTTGATGGGTTTTTGATAAGTGAGGGGATTAAGGGTTATGGGGAGAGGGTGGGAATGTGGAACTGAGCCACGACAGATCAGCCATGATCTTATTGAATGGCGGGGCAGGCTCGAAGGGCTAGATGGCCTACTCCTGCTCCTATTTCTTATGTTCTTATGCCCTCCAGACACAAAAGCTGCATATTAAACTTCCCTAAAACTATACCTTACTTCCAACATTTGATCATCCAAATATTAAGATTGATTAAAGGGAGGTGATGCCCTGGTGGGATTATCGCTAGACTATTAATCCAGAAACTCAGCTCATGTCCTGTGTTCAAATCCCATCATGACAAATGGTGGAATTTGAATTCAATTAAAAATATCTGGAATTAAGAATCTACTGATGACCATAAAACTATTGTCGATTGTTGGAAAAACCCATCTGGTTCACCATTGCCCCTTAGGGAAGGAAATCTGCCATCCTTACCCGGTCTGGCCTACATGTGACTCCAGAGCCCCAGCGATGTGGTTGGGTCTCAACTGCCCTCGGGGCATCTAGGCGTGGGCAATAAATACTGACCAGCCAGCGACCCACATGTCACACGATTGAATAACATAAAATACAACAAAACTGGTTTAAGTTGCTTTCCTTCATTAGCTAACTTCAGTGCCCCTTGCTGTAGAGTCCTGACAACCTTCCTTAAACCTGGCAAATTCAGGAATTAAGACAGCTAAATAGCAAATATAAACAAAAAGTATGTTTTTACTAAGAGGTTAAAACAGCCTTACTCTCCTAAACTTTTATCAATCAACTAGGCCTCAGGCCTCCCACTCCAGGTGGGCTTCAGGCCTTCTGCTCCAGGTGGGCTTCAGGCCTTCTGCTCCAGGTAGGCCTTGGGCCTTCTGCTCCAGGTAGGCCTTGGGCCTTCTGCTCCAGGTAGGCCTCAGGCCTCCTGCTCCAGATAGGCTTCGGGCTTCCCATTTCAAGTTGGCCTCAGGCCTTCCGCTCCAGATAGGCCTCAGGCTTCCCGCTCCAGCTAGCCTCAGGCCTCCCAGATCAGGTGGGCCTCGAGCCTCCCACCCTCTTGCTCCAGGTGGCCCTCAGGTGGGCCTCAGGTTGAGCATTGAATTCACAGCTAAGATGGATGTCAGCCTCCAGGTGATGTCAGTGTTGATACTATTTTCTGTTATTTCTGTACTAACTATAATATTCCTGTGTGTTAGCCAGGACAGGAAGTGCAGGCTCTCAGCATTTCCCCTCTGTTTATGCTTTGTAGATTGAGGATCATCAGCAGTCCCTGCAGCAACTCTTCAATGATACTGTGGAGCAGAAGAATGCCTTGGCTAATCGCAAGGACCTCACCATGAAGCGGATCTCTCGGGCAGCAGTTCTGATCACTGCTCTGGCCAGTGAGAAGGTCCCAGCGTTCCAACCGCTTCTGTGTTTGACTGACAGAGTAACAGTGTTATAGCAGCCACAGAGAAGCCCATTTCTTTATTCTTTCATGGGATTAATGCCAGTATTAATCGATGAGGGCCAGGATCACCCTTATCACCCAGGACAGCAGCTGCTGTCCTGAACCACTGCAGTCTGTGGTGGTAGAGAGATGGCCTCGCATGTCCCAAAACCATTAAATCCCACCCAAGGTCAATCGATCTTCCCATGGTCTGGTCCACCCCTGAACAACTCCAATTCCCGTGGTAATGGGGCAGTAACATTCCTGTCAGAATGGGAGAATGACAAAGAGGAGAAGAGAGAGGCAGAGAGAGGGAATGTGATAGAGAAAGGGAGATACAGAAACGGGGCAGCAGCAGGGGGAGGAGGGGAGTGACATGGATACAGAGGAAGAGTGATTGAAGAGTGAGGCTGAGACAGAATGAGACTTGGAGGGAGAGTGGCGGAGCGAGTGAGGGTGAGGCAGAAAGAGACATGGAAGGAGAGTGGCGGAGTGAGTGAGGGTGAGGCAGAAAGAGACTTGGAGGGAGAGTGGCGGAGTGAGTGAGGGTGAGGCAGAAAGAGACTTGGAGGGAGAGTGGCGGAGTGAGTGAGGGTGAGGCAGAAAGAGACATGGAGGGAGAGTGGCGGAGTGAGTGAGGGTGAGGCAGAAAGAGACTTGGAGGGAGGGTGGTGGAGTGAGTGAGGGTGAGGCAGAAAGAGACTTGGAGGGAGAGTGGCGGAGTGAGTGAGGGTGAGGCAGAAAGAGACATGGAGGGAGAGTGGCGGAGTGAGTGAGGGTGAGGCAGAAAGAGACGTGGAGGGAGAGTGGCGGAGTGAGTGAGGGTGAAGCAGAAAGAGACTTGGAGGGAGGGTGGTGGAGTGAGTGAGGGTGAGGCAGAAAGCGACATGGAGGGAGGCTGGTGGAGTGAGTGAGGGTGAGGCAGAAAGAGACTTGGAGGGAAAGTGGTGGAGTGAGTGAGGGTGAGGCAGAAAGAGACTTGGAGGGAGAGTGGTGGAGTGAGTGAGGGTGAGGCAGAAAGAGACTTGGAGGGAGAGTGGTGGAGTGAGTGAGGGTGAGGCAGAAAGAGACGTGGAGGGAGAGTGGCAGAGTGAGTGAGGGTGAGGCAGAAAGAGACATGGAGGGAGGGTGGCGGAGTGAGTGAGGGTGAGGCAGAAAGAGTCATGGAGGGAGAGTGGCGGAGTGAGTGAGGGTGAGGCAGAAAGAGACTTGGAGGGAGGGTGGTGGAGTGAGTGAGGGTGAGGCAGAAAGAGACTTGGAGGGAGAGTGGCGGAGTGAGTGAGGGTGAGGCAGAAAGAGACATGGAGGGAGAGTGGCGGAGTGAGTGAGGGTGAGGCAGAAAGAGACGTGGAGGGAGAGTGGCGGAGTGAGTGAGGGTGAAGCAGAAAGAGACTTGGAGGGAGGGTGGTGGAGTGAGTGAGGGTGAGGCAGAAAGCGACATGGAGGGAGAGTGGCGGAGTGAGTGAGGGTGAGGCAGAAAGAGACGTGGAGGGAGAGTGGCGGAGTGAGTGAGGGTGAAGCAGAAAGAGACTTGGAGGGAGGCTGGTGGAGTGAGTGAGGGTGAGGCAGAAAGAGACTTGGAGGGAAAGTGGTGGAGTGAGTGAGGGTGAGGCAGAAAGAGACTTGGAGGGAGAGTGGTGGAGTGAGTGAGGGTGAGGCAGAAAGAGACTTGGAGGGAGAGTGGTGGAGTGAGTGAGGGTGAGGCAGAAAGAGACGTGGAGGGAGAGTGGCAGAGTGAGTGAGGGTGAGGCAGAAAGAGACATGGAGGGAGGGTGGCGGAGTGAGTGAGGGTGAGGCAGAAAGAGTCATGGAGGGAGGGTGGTGGTGTGAGTGAGGGTGAGGCAGAAAGAGACTTGGAGGGAGGGTGGCGGAATGAATGAGGGTGAGGCAGAAAGAGACGTGGAGGGAGAGTGGCAGAGTGAGTGAGAGTGAGGCAGAAAGAGACGTGGAGGGAGAGTGGCGGAGTGAGTGAGGGTGAGACAGAAAGAGACGTGGAGGGAGAGTGGCGGAGTGAGTGAGGGTGAGGCAGAAAGAGACTTGGAGGGAGAGTGGCGGAGTGAGTGAGGGTGAGGCAGAAAGAGACTTGGAGGGAGAGTGGTGGAGTGAGTGAAGGTGAGGTAGAAAGCGACTTGGAGGGAGAGTGGCGGAGTGAGTGAGGGTGAGACAGAAAGAGACGTGGAGGGAGAGTGGCGGAGTGAGTGAGGGTGAGACAGAAAGAGACTTGGAGGGAGAGTGGCAGAGTGAGTGAGGGTGAGGCAGAAAGCGACTTGGAGGGAGAGTGGTGGAGTGAGTGAAGGTGAGGTAGAAAGCGACTTGGAGGGAGAGTGGCGGAGTGAGTGAGGGTGAGACAGAAAGAGACGTGGAGGGAGAGTGGCGGAGTGAGTGAGGGTGAGGCAGAAAGAGACTTGGAGGGAGAGTGGCAGAGTGAGTGAGGGTGAGGCAGAAAGCGACTTGGAGGGAGAGTGGTGGAGTGAGTGAAGGTGAGGTAGAAAGCGACTTGGAGGGAGAGTGGTGGAGTGAGTGAGGGTGAGGCAGAAAGAGACGTGGAGGGAGAGTGGTGGAGTGAGTGAGGGTGAGGCAGAAAGAGACTTGGAGGGAGAGTGGCGGAGTGAGTGAGGGTGAGACAGAAAGAGACGTGGAAGGAGAGTGGCAGAGTGAGTGAGGGTGAGGCAGAAAGAGACTTGGAGGGAGGGTGGTGGAGTGAGTGAGGGTGAGGCAGAAAGAGACGTGGAGGGAGAGTGGTGGAGTGAGTGAGGGTGAGGCAGAAAGAGACATGGAGGGAGGGTGGCAGAGTGAGTGAGGGTGAGGCAGAAATGAAGGATGAATGACAGGCAGCGTGAAGGGAAAGAGAATGAACGACAGTCACTTGAGAAAGGCAGAAAAAGAGATTCAGAGAGAGTGAAAATGACAGAGCAAAGGAAACAGAATGAATATAACACAGACAAGTGAGAGGCAGAGAGTGAGAGCATTCCAGAGACAATCAGACTGATTGGACAAATACAGCAAGTTATTGAGAGGGTGTGGGGGGTGAGAGGGAGGGGGATTAGTGTAGAGGGTGTGGGGAGTGAGAGGTAGCGAGCTATCTTGGATCTGGTGCTATGTAATGAGGCGGGTAAAATTAGGGACGTTGCGGTGAAGGATCCTCTTGGAGAGAGTGATCATTGTATGGTGGAGTTTCTGATGCAGATGGAGGAGGAGAAAGTGGGTTCCCGGACACGCATCCTTTGTTTGAATAGAGGGGAGAATGGTAGGATGAGAGAAGAATTGGCGAATGTGGACTGGGGGAGTGCGTTGGAAGGTAGTCCGCTGAGGAGCAGTGGAGGATCTTTAAGGAGATCTTTCTTGGTGCTCAGCAGAAATTTATTCCGATGGATAAAAAGGACTGTAGGAGGAGAGGTAATAAACCGTGGATAACGAAGGAGGTGAAGGAAAGTGTTAAATTAAAAGCGGAGGAATTTAGAGTAGCTAAGAGCAGTGGGCGAGAAGAGGATTGGGAAAGGTTTAAATGTCAACAAAGATTGACAAAGAAATTGATAAAGGAGGGTAGGAGAAGCTATGAGGCTGGGCTAGCACTTAATATAAAAAAGGATAGCAAGAGTTTTTATAAATATATAAAAAGGAAGAGGCTGGCTAGGGTAAACGTTGGTCCTTCAGAGGATGAGAAAGGGGAGCTAGTGGTAGGGGATGGGGATATGGCTAAGGTCTTGAATAACTTTTTTGTTTCTGTCTTCACGGAATTTGCCGGGTGTTAGCGATGGAAAGGTGGTAGGAATGGAGGGTCTTAATGACATTACTGTTACTAGAGAGGTGGTGCTCAACAGACTGGAGGGGCTGATTGTGGACAAGTCCCCAGGACCGGATGGAATGCATCCGAGGGTTCTGAAAGAAATGGCGGAGGTGATAGTGGATGCCTTGGTGGTTATTTTCCAGACGTCGCTGGATTCCGGGGAAGTGCCGGAAGATTGGAAAACGGCTAATGTTACGCCGTTGTTTAAGAAGGGTGCCAGGCAAAAGGTGGGGAATTATAGGCGGGTTAGTTTAACGTCTGTGGTCGGTAAAATATTAGAATCCGTCATTAAGGAAGAAATTGCGAGGCATCTTGAAGGGAATTGCTTGATAGGGCGGACGCAACACGGTTTCATTAAAGGGAAGTCGTGTCTGACAAATTTACTGGAGTTCTATGAGGATGTGTCTAGGGCGGTGGATTGAGGAGAGCCGGTGGATGTGGTCTTTCTTGATTTTCAGAAGGCGTTCGACAAGGTACCTCACAAGAGGTTATTGCAGAAGGTCAGGGGACATGGAGTTGGGAGTAGGGTGTTAGCGTGGATAGAGGATTGGTTGTCAAATAGGAGGCAGAGAGTGGGGGTCAATGGGTGCTATTTGGATTGGCGGTTGGTGACTAGTGGAGTGCCCCAGGGGTTGGTGCTGGGGCCTCAGCTATTTACCATTTATATAGATGATCTGGAGGAGTGAACCGAGTGTAGGGTGCCAAAATTTGCTGATGACACCAAGATTGGTGGAACGGCAAATTGTGCGGAGGGTGTGGAGAGTCTGCAGAAGGATCTAGATAGGCTGGGCGAATGGGCCAGGAACTGGCAAATGGAATTTAATGTTGGCAAGTGTGAGGTGGTCCACTTTGGTAGGAATAATGATAGGAAGGACTATTACTTACGTGGTAAAAAACTGCAGCAGGCGACGGTGCAGAGGGACCTCGGGGTCCTTGTGCATGAGTCGCAAAAACCCAGCTTGCAGGTACAGCAGGTGGTCAGGAAGGCGAATGGGATGCTGGCCTTCATAGCGAAGGGGATTGAATATAAAAGTAGGGAGGTCTTGCTGCAGCTGTATAGGGCATTGGTGAGGCCGCAGCTGGAGTACTGTGTGCAGTTTTGGGCGCCGCACCTGCGCAAAGATATTTTGGCCTTGGAGGGAGTGCAGAGGAGGTTTACTAGGCTGATACCGGAGTTGAGGGGGTTGAGCTATGAGGAGAGGCTGAATAAACTAGGCTTGTACTCGTTAGAGTTTAGAAGAATGAGGGGAGATCTCATTGAGACGTATAAGATGATGAATGGGATGGATAGGATAGAGGTGGAGAGACTCTTCCCGCTCAGAAAGGACAGTAGGACTAGGGGGCACAGCCTCAAGATAAAAGGGGGGGCGGTTTAGAACGGAGTTGAGGAGGAACTTCTTCACTCAAAGGGTGGTGAATCTCTGGAATTCTCTGCCCGTTGAAGTGGTGGAGGCTGCCTCGCAAAATATTTTTAAGAAACGGGTTGATGGGTTTTTGATAAGAGAAGGGATTAAGGGTTATGGGGAGAGGGCAGGAAAGTGGAACTGAGCCACGACAGATCAGCCATGATCTTATTGAATGGCGGGGCAGGCTCGAAGGGCCAGATGGCCTACTCCTGCTCCTATTTCTTATGTTCTTATGTGTGTGAGTAACTTGATGCCTCCCAGATTTAATGGTAGAAATGGCCTGTTTCAGTATCAAACATGTTGATGTTGTGACATTCTTTGAATGTTCCATCCAGGTTAATCAAACGGTCTTATCCTTACAGGTTCGTTGGAAAGAGTCTCTTGATGCCTTAGACCGTCATTTACATGGTGTAGTGGGAGATACCCTTCTATCTGCAGCTTGCATCACTTACTTTGGCCCATTTACTGCTGATTTCAGGAATGGTCTACTGGAGAAATGGAGATCATTCCTTACCAACAGCCAAGTCCCAATGTCACCCGACTATGATTTCATCCCAGCAACAGCTGAAAAAAATTCGGTAAAGAATAACAAAAGAATTGTTAACAGAGATTGTCACATCCCAACAATCCTTTTCTTCATAGGAGCACCTTGTGAGTGAGTGATATGGAAATGAAAAACCATGTGTGAAAATTACAGCCATTATCATGGATTAATTTAATATGCAAATAGACTGGATTTGTTAAATCATCAGGGGAAGCCTCAAGGAAGAGTTCATTGAGTGGAATAGAGATAGTTTCTTGGAGAAATATGTTGTGGAACCAATCAGGAAGTAGGCTATTCCAGGCTGTTTTCATGTAATGGGCAAGGATTCATTAGTGATCTCAAAGTACTTCTCTGGGGGAGAGTGATCGTAGCAAGAAAGGATTTGAAATTTAGTTTGAGTGTGAGAAACTGGAGTCCCACACTCACATTCTGGAGTGGAATAAGGGTAATTCCATAGGTATGACAACAGATTTATCCTTGAGGACTGGGCAGAGAGTCTAAAAGGGAGGACAGTAGGTGAGCTGTTGCAGACATTTCAGGAGATATTTAATTCCTCCCAACCAAAATATATTCCAGAGAGGAAGAAAGATTGTAAAAGAGGGAAAATACATCCATGGCTAAGTAAGGAAAAATAACCAAAAGACAAAAACTAATGCATGCTGTATACAGCCAGTGGCATGCTGGCCGTTGGGGCAATTTTTAAAGATCAACAAAGTGTTACTAATGAAAGTAATAAAAATTATGGAAGAAACCCAATGTAATATTTAAAAAGATATCAAAAGTTCCTACAAGTGCGTAAAAGGGAAGAGAGTAGCTAAAGTGAATATTGTTCTTTTGTGGGATGAGCCCAGGGAGTTAATAGTGTGGAACACAGAAATAGCAGAAACACAATCGGTATTTTACCTCAGGTTTCACAGCGAAAGAGACTAGAAGCATCCCACTAGTAACAGGTAATGCAGAAGTTGTTGAAAAGGAGGAATTTAAAACAATTGCCATCACTAAGGAAAAGTACTGAGCAAGGCTGAATAAACTAGGCTTGTACTCGTTAGAGTTTAGAAGAATGAGGGGAGATGTCATTGAGATGATGAATGGGATGGATAGGATAGAGGTGGAGAGACTCTTCCCGCTCAGAAAGGACAGTAGGACTAGGGGGCACAGCCTCAAGATAAAGGGGGGGCGGTTTAGAACAGAGTTGAGGAGGAACTTCTTCACTCAAAGGGTGGTGAATCTCTGGAATTCTCTGCCCGTTGAAGTGGTGGAGGCTGCCTCGCTAAATATTTTTAAGACGCAGGTTGATGGGTTCTTGATAAGAGAGGGGATTAAGGGTTATGGGGAGAGGGCGGGAATGTGGAACTGAGCCACGACAGATCAGCCATGATCTTATTGAATGCCGGGGCAGGCTCAAATGGCTAGATGGCCTACTCCTGCTCCTATTTCTTATGTTCTTATGTTCTAAACTATTAGGATTAAAGGCAGACAAGTCCCCAGGGCCCGATGGCTGACATCCCAGGGTTTTAAAGGAAGTGACAGCAGAGATAGTGAATCCATTGATTGACAAAGAAATTGATAAAGGAGGGTAGGAGAAGCTATGAGGCTGGGCTAGCACTTAATATAAAAAAGGATAGCAAGAGTTTTTATAAATATATAAAAAGGAAGAGGCTGGCTAGGATAAACGTTGGTCCTTTAGAGGATGAGAAAGGGGAGCTAGTGGTAGGGGATAGGGATATGGCTAAGGTCTTGAATAACTTCTTTGTTTCTGTCTTCACGGAGGAGGACGTGAATAATTTGCCGGGTGTTAGCGATGGAAAGGTGGTAGGAATGGAGGGTCTTAATGACATTACTGTTACTAGAGAGGTGGTGCTCGACAGACTGGAGGGGCTGATTGTGGACAAGTCCCCAGGACCGGATGGAATGCATCCGAGGGTTCTGAAAGAAATGGCGGAGGTGATAGTGGATGCCTTGGTGGTTATTTTCCAGACGTCGCTGGATTCCGGGGAAGTGCCGGAAGATTGGAAAACGGCTAATGTTACGCCGTTGTTTAAGAAGGGTGCCAGGCAAAAGGCGGGGAATTATAGGCCGGTTAGTTTAACGTCTGTGGTAGGTAAAATGTTAGAAACCGTCATTAAGGAGGAAATAGCGAGGCATCTTGAGGGGAATTGCTTGATAGGGCGGACGCAACACGGTTTCATTAAAGGGAAGTCGTGTCTGACAAATTTACTGGAGTTCTATGAGGATGTGTCTAGGGCAGTGGATGGAGGAGAGCCGGTGGATGTGGTCTTTCTGGATTTTCAGAAGGCGTTTGACAAGGTACCTCACAAGAGGTTATTGCAGAAGGTCAGGGGACATGGAGTTGGGGGTAGGGTGTTAGCGTGGATAGAGGATTGGTTGTCAAATAGGAGGCAGAGAGTGGGGGTCAATGGATGCTATTCGGATTGGCGGTTGGTGACTAGTGGGGTGCCCCAGGGGTCGGTGCTGGGGCCTCAGCTATTTACCATTTATATAGATGATCTGGAGGAGGGAACCGAGTGCAGGGTGTCGAAATTTGCTGATGACACCAAGATTGGGGGAAAGGCAAATTGTGCGGAGGGTGTGGAGAGTCTGCAGAAGGATCTAGATAGGCTGGGCGAATGGGCCAGGAAATGGCAAATGGAATTTAATGTTGGCAAGTGTGAGGTGGTCCACTTTGGTAGGAGGAATGGTAGGAAGGACTATTACTTACGGGGCGAAAAACTGCAGCAGGCGACGGTGCAGAGGGACCTCGGGGTCCTTGTGCATGAGTCGCAAAAACCCAGCTTGCAGGTGCAGCAGGTGGTCAGGAAGGCGAATGGGATGCTGGCCTTCATAGCGAAGGGGATTGAATATAAAAGTAGGGAGGTCTTGCTGCAGCTGTATAGGGCATTGGTGAGGCCGCAGCTGGAGTACTGTGTGCAGTTTTGGGCGCCGCACCTGCGCAAGGATGTTTTGGCCCTGGAGGGAGTGCAGAGGAGGTTTACTCGGCTGATACCGGAGTTGAGGGGATTGAGCTATGAGGAGAGGCTGAATAAACTAGGCTTGTACTCGTTAGAGTTTAGAAGAATGAGGGGAGATCTCATTGAGACGTATAAGATGATGAATGGGATGGATAGGATAGAGGTGGAGAGACTGTTCCCGCTCAAAAAAGACAGTAGGACTAGGGGGCACAGCCTCAAGATAAAGGGGGGGCGGTTTAGAACAGAGTTGAGGAGGAACTTCTTCACTCAAAGGGTGGTGAATCTCTGGAATTCTCTGCCCGTTGAAGTGGTGGAGGCTGCCTCGCTAAATATTTTTAAGAAACGGGTTGATGGGTTTTTGATAAGAGAAGGGATTAAGGGTTATGGGGAGAGGGCGGGAAGGTGGAGCTGAGTCACGACAGATCAGCCATGATCTTATTGAATGGCGGGGCAGGCTCGAAGGGCCAGATGGCCTACTCCTGCTCCTATTTCTTATGTTCTTATGTTCTTATGTTCTTAAAATTCCCAGACTGTAGGAAAGATTCCAGTGCATTGGAAAAATGCTAATATAGCATCCTTATTCAAAAAGGGAGAAAGGCAGAAAGTAGGGAACGACAGATCGGTTGGTTTAATGTCTGTTGTTGGGAAATTTTCAGAATTCATTATAATGGAAGTAGTAATGGGACATTTGGAAAGTCAAAACACAATCCATCAGAGTCAGTGTGGTTAATGAAGGGTAACTCATGTTTGACTGGGTTTGCCAGCGTGCTTTGAAGATGTAGCAAAGTGGATATTGTTGATGTTGTGTATGTGGACTTTCAGAAGGTTGCTGATAGGGTGCTGCACAAATGGTTAATATACAAGGTGCGACTCCATGGGGTTAGGGGCCATTTATTCATTAGGATAGAGGATTGGTCAGCCTGTAGAAAGCAGAGTCAGGATAAATGGGTCTTTGTCAGCTTGGCAAGATGTAATTAATGAGGTGTCCCAGGATTCAGACCACAGGCCCCAACTATCTACCACATGTATTAAGGATGTGGATGCAGGGATAGAGTGGACTAGAACCAGATTTACAAAACAGCAAAATAGATGGAACAGTAAATTGCAACAATGAAGCAAGTGAATGGGACAAAATATGGCAATGGAATTTAATGTGGAAAAGTGAGAAGCTATCCATTTTGGCCAGGAAAATAGAAAGAGAATTTATTTTGGGGCTATTTTACCAGAATTTGGCAGAGTGTTGGTCTCAGAGGGGAAAGCAGAACATCAGGTTGATTTCTGTCCTGATTTTACCACACATTGTCCCAAAAAAGCAGCTGGGTGCATGCCAACATGTGGGGGGAGAGGGGGTGGGGCTGCAGGGGGACTACGGGGGGAAAGGGGTGGGGGAGTGAAGGCTGCAGGGAGGAGGGGTGGGGGAGTGGAGGTTGCGGGGTGGGGGGGCATGGGGGCTGCGGGGGGAGGGAGTGAAGAGCGTGGGGACTGCAGGTCGAGGGGGTCGGGGGGCGCGTGGGGGCTGCGGAGAGAGGGAGTGGGGGACGTGGGGTCTGTGAGGGGAGGGCGTGGAGTGGCATGGGGATTGCAAGGGGAAGGAGTGGGGGCGGGGAGGAGGTTTGCAAGGGCTGCAGGGGGATCTCTGCACACTGTTAAAACCCAGCTGCATCGAGATTAGAGCACCATGTTTAAAGGGCACCCCAATCAGACCATGTTTAAAGGGCACGCCAATCAGACCATGAATAAACTTCTCCCCCAGCTCACCACGGAGGTGTCGGGGACTCCCCTTCCCTCCCCTTCCCTCCCCTTCTCACTCTGAACTCACCTCCCTGATCAGAACCCCCACCACTCTCCTGATCAGAATTGGTACCTCTCCCCACTACTCTAACAGTCAATGGCAGTACCCATGACTCTCTCCTCCCACCCCCCACCCCACATCCCCATTGGCCATCCCCAGCTCCCACTTCCACTCCTGGCTACTGCCACAGACAAATGAAACTCCCCCTTTCCCCTTCCTGCATGAGACTCCCACTGGGATCTGCCCCAGCTCTGCCCCATGGCATTGATTGGCACTGTCAGGTTGACATGGATCTGTGTGGCAGTGCTAGGCCACCACTTGCCCATGTTCCTTCTTCTGGGGGCTATACTCATCTCTACACACCCCCCACCCCCGGCCCGGCGTGTGGGGGGCGGGGTGCATGACAAGCTCCCGTCTGGGTGAACCTTTTGTAAATCGCACCAACGTGATGTCACGTTGGCACAGTGTAAATATACACTGGGGCTGGGGGGGCGTGGGGTGAATTTACAGTTAGTTATATTTAAATGCATCGAAATGTATAAAACTAAAAATGAGCATCAACCTGATTTCATCGCCGACAATTTGTGACTTCCAGACTTTGCCAGATATTGAGCCCCCAGCGCTAATCTCGTGGTTGGAGGTGGGCTCAATATCCCGCCCTATGTTTCAATGGAGAGAAACTTCACAGTGCTTTGGTGCAGGGGGATCTGGGTGTCCTTGTGCATGAATGATAGAAAGCTCATTTGCAGGTAGAGCAGGTAATAAGGAAGGCAGATGGCATCTTGGCATTTATTGCTAAAGGAATAGAGTATAAAAATAGTGAAGTGTTGCTGATACTGAAGCGAAACTGCACTTAGAATATTGTGTACAGTTTTGGTTCCCTTATTTGAGGAGGGATGTATTTGCATTGGAGGCAGCCAGATTGATTCCAGAGATGTGAGGTTTGACTTACAAAGAGAGATTGGGCAGTTTAGACCTATTCTCCTGGAGCTTAGAAAATGAGAGGAGATCTAACTGAAGCATATAAGATGATAAGGGGGACTGACACAGTAATCATGCAGAGGATGTATCCTCTTGGAGGCAAATCTAGAACAAGAGGTGACAGTTTTAGGATCAGGATTAGCAGAGTTAAAATAGAGATGAGGAGAAATTACTTCTCTCAAGTGTAGTGAGTCTGTGGAATTCACTACCCCAGAATGCGGTAGATGCTGGGACAGTGAGTGAATTAAAACAGGAAACAGATTGTTCACTAGTAAGGGTTTAAACGTTTTGGAGAACGGACAGGAAAGTGGAGATGAGACTAAGACAGGATCAGTCATGATTGAATTGAATGCAGAGCAGGCTCAAGGGGCTGAATTAGCCCCTCCTGCTCCGCATACAGGTCAGGCTGCATTACAACACCTGAGTAACTAATGTGGAAAAGCTGACAAGGCAATATTTTAGAGAGAATGGGAAAGAGTAGGAGAAGCTGGAAGAGAATGGAAGGAAATTGAAAATAATTGGAAATGTAAGGAGACTGGGAAGTCAGTGAGACAAATTAGGAGGTAGTGAGAATTATTAGGAGCAAGAGGGAGAATTTAGGAAAGCTTAGACAACAGCTTCCAAACACAGAACCACTACTATCCAAAAGGGCAAGAGCAGCTGACGCATGGGAACACCAACATAGAACACTACAGCACAAACAGGCCCTTCGGCCCAAGAGTTGCGCCGATCACATCAACACCACCAATCTATAGACCTATCTATAACCCTCAATCTCATTAAACCCCATATACTCATCCAGAAGTCTTTTAAAAGACCCCAGCGAGTTCACCTCCACCACCACTGACGGCAACCGATTCCATTCACTCACCACCCTCTGAGTGAAAAACTTACCCCTAACATCACTTCTGAACTTCCCTCCCTGTACCTTAAATCTGTGTCCTCTCGTAGCAACCATTTCAACCCAGGGAAATAGCCTCTGAGAGTCCACCCTATCTATTCCTCTCAACATTTTATAAACTTCTATCAGGTCGCCTCTCAACCTTCGTCTCTCCAGGGAAAAGAGTCCCAGCTCCCTCAACGTAACTTCATAAGGCATGCCTCCCAGTCCAGGCAACATCCTTGTAAATCTCCTCTGTACCCTCTCAATAGCTTCTACATCTTTCCTATAGTGAGGCGACCAGAACTGCGCACAATACTCTAAATGAGGCCTGACAAGGGTCTTATAAAGTTGCAGCATTACCTCCCGACTCCTAAACTCAATCCCTCGATTAATGAAGGCCAGTACACCATACGCCTTCTTGACCACTTCCTCCACCTGCGAGGCCGATTTAAGAGTTCTGTGGACCCGAACCCCTAGATCCTTCTGCTCTTCAACACTACTCAGACTTCTGCCCTTGATAGTGTACTCGTTCATCCCGTTGGTTCTGCCAAAATGGACGACTACGCATTTATCCGCGTTGAAGTCCATCTGCCACTTCTCCACCCAGTCCTGCATCCTATCTATGTCCTGCTGCAACTTTTGCCATCCTTCCAGACCATCCACAACACCACCGACCTTAGTGTCATCAGCGAACTTATTTACCCATCCCTCCACTTCCTCATCCAGGTCATTTATGAAAATGACAAACAGCAAGGGTCCTAGAACAGATCCCTGGGGCACTCCACTGGTGACTGACCTCCATTCAAAAAAAGACCGATCCACAACCACTCTCTGCCTTCTGCAGGCAAGCCAGTTCTGGATCCACAAGGCCAAAGGCCCTTGGATCCCATGCCCTCTCACCTTCTCAAGAAGTCTTGCATGGGGGACCTTATCAAACGCCTTGCTGAAGTCCATGTACACTACGTCCACAGCACTTCCTTCATCAATGTGTTCAGTCACATTATCGAAGAACTCAAGTAATTGTTATGGGGGACTTTAACTTTGCAAATATTGATTGGAATTGCTATGGTTCTAGCTCGTTAGAGGGGTCAGTGTTTGTACAAAGCGTGCAGGAAGGTTTTTTGACTCAGTATGTAGATAGGTCAACTAGAGGTGAGGCTATATTGGATTTGGTGCTGGGAAATGAGCCAGACCAGGTGCTCGACTTGGAAGTTGGTGTGCACTTTGGTGATAGTGACCACAATTCAGTTACGTTCACTTTAGTGATGGAAAGGGATAGGCATGAACCTCGGGTCAGTAGTTTTAGCTGGGGGAAGGGTAATTATGAGGCTATTAGGAGTGAATTAGGAAGCATAGATTGGACTAGGAGATTACAGAGACTGGGAACGTCCGAAATGTGGAGTTTTTTCAAGGAGCAGCTACTGCGAGTCCTTGATAGGTATGTCCCTGTCAGGCAAGGAGGAATTGGTAGATCTAGGGAACCGTGGTGCACTAAAAGAGTTGAGTCGATGGTTAAAAAGAAAAAGGAGGCTTATGTTCGGATGAGACTTGAGGGCTCAGGTAGTGCATTAGAAAGCTTTAGATTGCCTAGGAGGGAGTTGAAGAGTGAGTTAAGAAGGGCTAAAAGAGGACATGAGAAGACTTTGGCTGATAGGATTAAGGAGAATCCTAAGGCGTTCTATAGGTATGTCAAGAACAGAAGGTTGGTCAGGGCAAGATTAGGGCCAATTACAGACAGCAGAGGGAAGTTGTGTGTGGAACCGGAGGAGATTGGAGAAGCATTGAACCAATATTTCTCTTCGGTGTTCATGCAGGGGGACATGAATGTAGCTGAGGAGGACACTGGGTTGCAGGGGTGTAAAATAGACAGTATTACGGTTGATAAGGGGGATGTGCTGGATATTCTTGAGGGGTTGAAAATAGATAAGTCCCCTGGTCCGGACGGGATTTACCCTAGGATTCTCTGGGAGGCAAGAGAAGTGATTGCAGAGCCTCTGGCTCTGATCTTCAGGTCGTCATTGGTCTCTGGTATAGTACCGGAAGATTGGAGGACAGCGAATGTTGTCCCATTGTTTAAGAAGGGGAACAGAGACTCCCCCGGGAATTATAGACCGGTGAGTCTTACTTCTGTTGTGGGCAAGGTTTTAGAAAAAATTATTAGGGATAGGATTTATAGTTATTTGGAGTGTAATGAATTGATTAGAAATAGTCAGCATGGTTTTGTAGCGGGTAGGTCGTGCCTTACTAACCTTATTGAGTTTTTTGATAAGGTGACCAAAGAGGTGGATGGGGGCAAGGCAGTTGATGTGGTATATATGGATTTTAGCAAGGCGTTTGATAAGGTTCACCATGGTAGGCTTCTGCAGAAAATGCAGATGTATGGGATTGTGGGTAATCTAGGAAATTGGATCAGAAATTGGCTATCAGATAGGAGACAGAGGGTGGTGGTTGATGGTAAATATTCATCATGGAATTCGATTACGAGTGCCTCAAGGATCTGTTTTGGGGCCACTGCTGTTTGTAATCTTTATTAATGATCTGGATGAGGGTATAGTTGGGTGGATTAGTAAATTTGCTGATGACACCAAAGTCGGAGGTGTGGTAGATTGTGAGGAAGGGTGTCATTGTGTGCAGGGAGACTTAGATAGGTTGCAAAGCTGGGCCGAGAGGTGGCGGATGGAATTTAATGCGGAGAAGTGTGAGGTAATTCATTTCGGTAGGAGCAACAGATGTGTCGAGTATAGGGCTAACGGGAGGACTTTGAATAGTGTGGATGAACAGAGGGATCTAGGTGTATGTGTACATAGATCCCTGAAAGTTGGGAATCAAGTGGATAAGGTTGTTAAGAAGGCGTACGGTGTCTTGGCGTTTATTGGTAGGGGGATTGAATTTAAGAGTCGCAGCGTCATGTTGCAACTGTACACAACTCTGGTACGGCCGCACTTGGAGTACTGTGTGCAGTTCTGGTCCCCACATTACAGGAAGGATGTGGAGGCTTTGGAGAGGGTGCAGAGGAGGTTTACTAGGATGTTGCCTGGTATGGTGGGGAGGTCCTATGAGGAGAGACTGAGAGATTTGGGGTTGTTTTCGTTGGAAAGAAGGCGGCTAAGAGGGGATCTTATTGAAACATATAAGATGATTAGAGGTTTAGATAGGGTGGACAGTGATAGCCTTTTTCCTCTGATGGAGAAAGGTAGCACGAGGGGGCATGGCTTTAAATTAAGGGGGGGTAGCTACAGGACGGATGTCAGGGGTAGGTTCTTTACCCAGAGGGTGGTGAAGGATTGGAATGCCCTGCCTGCTGCAGTTGTAAATGCGCCTAGTTTGGGGGCGTTTAAGAGATCTGTGGATAGGTTTATGGACGAAAAGGGATTGGTATAGGCTAGTGGGTCATTATTTTTGTAACTGGTCGGCGCAACATCGTAGGCCGAAGGGCCTGTTCTGCGCTGTAATGTTCTATGTTCTATGTTCAACTAGGCTTGTAAGGCACGACCTGTCCTTGACAAATCCATGCTGACTATTCTTGATCATGTTAAACCTTTCCAAATGTTCGTAAATCTTGTCCCTCAGAAGCCTCTCCATCAGCTTACCAACCACTGAGGTCAGATTCACCGGTCGGTAATTTCCCGGGCTATCTCTGTTACCTTTCTTGAAAATAGGAACTACATCTGCAATCCTCCAATCCTCCGGAACCTCTCCCGTCTCCATTGACGACGCAAAGGTCATCGCCAGGGGCTCCGCAATCTCTTCCCTCGCCTTCCACAGTATCCTGGGGTACATCCCATCTGGTCCAGGCGACTTATCTACCTTGATAGAATTCAAATGTTCCAACACATCCTCCTCCTCTGCACTCCCTCCAAGGCCAAAATATCTTTGCGTAGGTGCGGCACCCAAAACTGCACACAGTACTCCAGTTGCGGCCTCACCAATGCCCTATACAGCTGCAACAAGACCTCCCTACTTTTATATTCAATCCCCCTCGCTATGAAGGCCAGCATCCCATTTGCCTTCCTGACCACCTGCTGCACCTGCAAGCTGGGTTTTTGCAACTCATGCACAAGGACCCCGAGGTCCCTCTGCACCGTCGCCTGCTGCAGTTTTTCGCCCCGTAAGTAATAGTCCTTCCTACCATTCTTACACTCGGTTCCCTCCTCCAGATCATCTATATAAATGGTAAATAGCTGAGGCCCCAGCACTGATCCCTGGGGCACTCCACTAGTCACCAACCGCCAAGCCGAATAGCACCCATTGACTCCCACTCTCTGCCTCCTATTTGATAGCTAATCCCCCATCCATGCTAACACCCTACCCCCAACTCTATGCCCCCTGACCTTCTGTAATAACCTCTTGTATGGCACCTTATCAAACGCCTTCTGAAAATCAAGAAATTCCACATCCACCGGCTCTCCTCTATCCACCACTGTAGACACATCCTCATAGAATTCCAATAAATTCGTCAGACACGACTTCCCTTTAATGAAACCGTGTTGCGTCCGCCCTATCAAACAATTCCCCTCAAGATGCCTCGCTATTTCCTCCTTAATGACGGATTCTAACATTTTACCTACAACAGACGTTAAACCAACCGGCCTATAATTCCCTGCCTTTTGCCTGCTACCCTTCTTAAACAACAGTGTAACATTGGCCGTTTTCCAATCTTCCGGCACTTCCCTGGAATCCAGCGAGGTTTGGAAAATAATCATCAAGGCATCCACTATCACCTCCGCCATTTCCTTCAGAACCCTTGGATGCATTCCATCCGGTCCTGGGGACTTGTCCACAATCAGTCCCTCCAGTCTGTCGAGCACTGCCTCTCTAGTAACAGTAATGTCATTAAGACCCTCCACTCCTACCATCTTTCCATTGCTAACACCCGGCAAATTATTCACGTCCTCCTCCGTGAAGACCGAAACAAAACAACACACTCGTCAACTCAACAATCTGATCAAGACCTTTGATCCGGACCTTCAGAGCACCCTCGTGCTCTCATCCCACCTACTCCCCACGCTGGAGATCTCTACTGCCTCCCAAAGATACACAAGGCCAACACACCCAGCCGTCCCATTGTATTGGGCAATGGGACCTTATGCGAGAACCTCTCTGGCTACGTCGAGGGCACCCTGAAATCCATTGTACAAAGATCCCCCAGCTTTTGTCACCATACTACGGACTTCCTACAGAAACTCAGCACACATGAAGCAGTTGAACCAGGAGTACTCCTTGTCACAGTGGCTGTCTCGGCGCTCTACACCAGCCTCCCCCACAATGATGGCATTGCTGCAACTGCCTCAATACTCAATACCGACAACTGCCAATTTCCAGTTGCAATTTTACAACTCATCCGCTTCATCCTAGACCACAATGTCTTCACCTTCAACAACTAATTCTTCATCCAGACGCATGGATATGCCAACATCTTCATGCACAGGACCTTCAACCGATGTTACACTAGATACATTGATGACATTTTCTTCCTTTGGGCTCATGGTGAACAATCACTGAAACAACTATATGATAATATAAACAAGTTCCATCCCACCATCAGACTTACTATGGACAATTCTCCAGAACCGGTTACGTTCTTGGACACACATGTCTCCATTAAGGATGGTCACCTCAGCACCTCACTGAACCACAAGCCCACAGATAACCTCACGATGCTCCACTTCTCCAGCTTCTACCCAAAACATGTTAAAGAAGCCATCCCCTATGGACAAGCCCTGTGTATACACAGGATCAGCTCAGTTGAGGAAGAATGTAACAGACACCTACAGATGCTGAAAGATGCCCTCATAAGAACAGGATATGATGCTCGACTTATCGATCGACAGTTCCGACACATCACAGTGAAAATCCACACCAACCTTCTCAGAAGACAAACACAGAAAGAGTACCCTTCGTTGTCCAGTACTTCCTCGGAGCGGAGAAGCTACAACATCTCCTTTGGAGCCTTCAACATGTCATTGATGAAGACGAACATCTCGCCAAGGCCTTCCCCACACCCCCACTTCTTGCCTTCAAAAAACCGCACTACCTCAAACAGACCATTGTTCGCAGCAAACTACCCAGCCTTCAGTAGAACAGTGACCATGACACCACACACCCCTGCCACAGCAACCTCTGCAAGACATGCCGGATCATTGAAACAGATGCCATCATCTCATGTGAGAACACCATCCAACAGGTACACGGTACATACTCTTGCAAGCATTCGGAATAAAGTGGATGAGCTGATGGCGCAGATCGACACAAATGGATACGATCTGGTGGCCATTACAGAGACGTGGCTGCAAGGTGACAGGGACTGGGAGATGAATGTACAGGGTTATCAAGTGTTTAGGAAGGATAGGCAGGAGGAAAGAGGGGGTGGCGTAGCTCTGCTGATTAAGGATAGTATCAAGGTGGTAGCAAGGGATGATATCGGAGCCAAGGAGCAGAAAGTGGAATCGTTGTGGGTGGAGATTAGGAACAGAAAAGGGAGGAAGACGCTAGTGGGTGTCGTCTATAGGCCCCCGAATAATGATCTGGAGGTGGGGCGGGCTGTTAACGCGCAAATAAGTGCAGCGTGCAGGAATGGGACGGCAGTAGTTATGGGAGATTTCAATCTGCATATTGATTGGTCGACCCATGTTGGACGAGGTGGGCTCGAGGAGGAGTTCTTGGAATGCTGCCGGGATAATTTCCTTGAACAGTGTGTGTTGGAGCCGACGAGGGAGCGAGCTATCTTGGATCTGGTGCTATGTAATGAGGTGGGTAGAATTAGGGACCTTGCGGTGAAGGATCCTCTTGGAGAGAGTGATCATTGTATGGTGGAGTTTCTGGTGCAGATGGAGGAGGAGAAAGTGGGTTCCCAGACACGCGTCCTTTGTTTGAATAGAGGGGAGTATGGTAGGATGAGAGAAGAATTGGCGAATGTGGACTGGGGGAACGCGTTGGAAGGTAGGTCTGCTGAGGAGCAGTGGAGGATCTTGAAGGAGATCTTTCTTGGTGCTCAGCAGAAATTTATTCCGATGGTTAAAAAGGACAGTAGGAGGAGAGGTAATAAGCCGTGGATAACGAAGGAGGTGAAAGAAAGTGTTAAATTAAAAGCGGAGGAGTTTAGAGTAGCTGAGAGCAGTGGGCGAGAAGAGGATTGGGAAAGGTTTAAATGTCAACAAAGATTGACAAAGAAATTGATAAAGGAGGGTAGGAGAAGCTATGAGGCTGGGCTAGCACTTAATATAAAAAAGGATAGCAAGAGTTTTTATAAATATATAAAAAGGAAGAGGCTGGCTAGGGTAAACGTTGGTCCTTTAGAGGATGAGAAAGGGGAGCTAGTGGTAGGGGATAGGAATATGGCTAAGGTCTTGAATAACTTCTTTGTTTCTGTCTTCACGGAGGAGGACGTGAATAATTTGCCGGGTGTTAGCGATGGAAAGGTGGTAGGAATGGAGGGTCTTAATGACATTACTGTTACTAGAGAGGTGGTGCTCGACAGACTGGAGGGGCTGATTGTGGACAAGTCCCCAGGACCGGATGGAATGCATCCGAGGGTTCTGAAAGAAATGGCGGAGGTGATAGTGGATGCCTTGGTGGTTATTTTCCAGACGTCGCTGGATTCCGGGGAAGTGCCGGAAGATTGGAAAACGGCTAATGTTACGCCGTTGTTTAAGAAGGGTGCCAGGCAAAAGGCGGGGAATTATAGGCCGGTTAGTTTAACGTCTGTGGTAGGTAAAATGTTAGAAACCGTCATCAAGGAGGAAATAGCGAGGCATCTTGAGGGGAATTGCTTGATAGGGCGGACGCAACACGGTTTCATTAAAGGGAAGTCGTGTCTGACAAATTTACTGGAGTTCTATGAGGATGTGTCTAGGGCAGTGGATGGAGGAGAGCCGGTGGATGTGGTCTTTCTGTATTTTCAGAAGGCGTTTGACAAGGTACCTCACAAGAGGTTATTGCAGAAGGTCAGGGGACATGGAGTTGGGGGTAGGGTGTTAGCGTGGATAGAGGATTGGTTGTCAAATAGGAGGCAGAGAGTGGGGGTCAATGGATGCTATTCGGATTGGCGGTTGGTGACTAGTGGGGTGCCCCAGGGGTCGGTGCTGGGGCCTCAGCTATTTACCATTTATATAGATGATCTGGAGGAGGGAACCGAGTGCAGGGTGTCGAAATTTGCTGATGACACCAAGATTGGGGGAAAGGCAAATTGTGTGGAGGGTGTGGAGAGTCTGCAGAAGGATCTAGATAGGCTGGGCGAATGGGCCAGGAAATGGCAAATGGAATTTAATGTTGGCAAGTGTGAGGTGGTCCACTTTGGTAGGAGGAATGGTAGGAAGGACTATTACTTACGGGGCGAAAAACTGCAGCAGGCGACGGTGCAGAGGGACCTCGGGGTCCTTGTGCATGAGTCGCAAAAACCCAACTTGCAGGTGCAGCAGGTGGTCAGGAAGGCGAATGGGATGCTGGCCTTCATAGCGAGGGGGATTGAATATAAAAGTAGGGAGGTCTTGCTGCAGCTGTATAGGGCATTGGTGAGGCCGCAGCTGGAGTACTGTGTGCAGTTTTGGGCGCCGCACCTGCGCAAGGATATTTTGGCCCTGAGGGAGTGCAGAGGAGGTTTACTAGGCTGATACCGGAGTTGTGGGGATTGAGCTATGAGGAGAGGCTGAATAAACTAGGCTTGTACTCGTTAGAGTTTAGAAGAATGAGGGGAGATCTCATTGAGACGTATAAGATGATGAATGGGATGGATAGGATAGAGGTGGAGAGACTGTTCCCGCTCAAAAAAGACAGTAGGACTAGGGGGCACAGCCTCAAGATAAAGGGGAGGTGGTTTAGAACAGAGTTGAGGAGGAACTTCTTCACTCAAAGGGTGGTGAATCTCTGAAATTCTCTGCCCGTTGAAGTGGTGGAGGCTGCCTCGCTAAATATTTTTAAGAAACGGGTTGATGGGTTTTTGATAAGAGAAGGGATTAAGGGTTATGGGGAGAGGGCGGGAAGGTGGAGCTGAGTCACGACAGATCAGCCATGATCTTATTGAATGGCGGGGCAGGCTCGAGGGGCCAGATGGCCTACTCCTGCTCCTGTTTCTTATGTTCTTATGAACAGCTTTAAAGTTGGCGAGTCCACAACTGCTGCAGGCAGGGCATTCCACACCCTTACTACCCTCTGAATAAAGAACCTACCTCTGACATCCACCCCTTAATTTGAAGCTATGTCCCCTCATGTGACACATCATCATCTGAGGAAAAAGGCTCTCATTGTCCACCCTATCTAACTTTCTGTTCATCTTGTATACCTCAATTAGGTCACCTCTTAACCTTCTTCTCTCTAACAAAAATAACCTCAAGTCCCTCAGCCTTTCCTCATAAGACCTTCCCACCATACCAGGCAACATCCTGGTAAACCTCCTCTGCACCCTTTCCATTGCCTCCACATCTTTCTTATAATGCGGCGACCAGAACTGTACACAATACTCCAAGTGCGGCCTCACCAGAGTTTTGAACAGCTGCAACATGATCTCACAGCTCCGAAATTCAATCCCTCTACCAATAAAAGCTAACACACCATACGTCTTCTTAACAACCTTATCAACCTGGGTGCCAACTTTCAGGGATCTATGCACATGTACACCCAGATCTCTCTGCTCGTCGACACTACCAAGAGTCCTTCCATTAGCCCTATATTCTGTATTCCTGTTACTCTTACTAAAGTGAATCACCTCACACTCTTCCGCATTAAACTCCATTTGCCACCTCTCAGCCCAGCTCTGCAGCTTATCTATGTCCCTCTGCGAACTGTAACATGCATCCTCACTGTCTACAACTCCTCCGACTTTGGTGTCGTCAGCAAATTTACTAACCTGTCCTCCTCCTTATATATCTCAATCCCGTCTAGTCTAAAAGCCTGTATCTCAGTATTCTCCTCGACTACATTGACTCTTTTCTGCGTGAATACTGATAAAAAATATTCATTTAGTGCCTCTCCTATCTCTTCAGGCTCCACGCACAACTTCCCACTGCTGTCTCTGACTGGCCCTAATCTTGCCCTAACCAATCTTTTATTCTTGTCATACCTATGGAAAGCTTTAGGATTCTCCTCGATCCTATCTGCCAAAGTCTTCTCATGTCCTCTTCTAGCTCTTCTTAACTCTAAGAAGGAAAGGATGTCCCAAGACATGGTACATTGGGGAGACCATGCAGATGCTACGACAACAGATGAATGAACATCGCTCGACAGTCACCAATCACCCTGTTGGGGAACACTTCAACGGTCACGGGCATTTGGCATATGATCTTTGGGTAAGCGTTCTCCAAGGTGGCCTTCACGACACACGACAACACAGAGTCGCTGAGCAGAGACTGATAGTCAAGTTCCGCACACATGAGGATGGCCTCGACCGGGATCTTGGGTTCATGTCACGCTATCTGTAACTGCCATGATTTGCCTAGGCTTGCAAAATCTCACTAACTGTTGTGGCTGGAGACAATACACATCTCCTTAACCTGTGCTTAACCCTCTCTCCACTCACATTGTCTGTACCTTTCAGACTTGATCAGCTGTAAAGACTCGCAATCTGACCATTATCCTGTAAATTGAGTTGCATCTTGATATGCCCTGTTTGTGAACTGAACTCCCACTGACCTATGAAGGGGCAGCGCTCTGACAGCTAATGACTTGTGCTCTTGGACTTTAACCTGGTGTTGTGGGACGTCTTACTTATTAATTGGACATAAGTTGGTGATAGAGGCTGTTTGAGTGACTGGTATCCAGTGGCTTACCATGGGGTTCAGTGCTGGGTCTCTTGTTTGTTATATACACAGATGATATAGCTGATAATGTGGGGGGGGGATTGAGAAGTAGGTTTGCATATGAGACCAAGATTAATTGGGTGGTTAATAGTAAAGAAGATGGTTGTGGTTACAGAAAGATACAGCTGGGTTGGTCAGATGGGCAGAGCAGTGGCCGATGGTATTTAACCCTGATAAGTATGAGGTGATACACTTTGGAAGAAGTAACAAGACAGGGGAGTATTTAATGCATGTCAGGACATTAGGAAGCTCAAAGGAACAGATAGATCTTGGGGTACTTATTCACAGATTCCTGAAAGTGGCAGAGCAGGTGGAGAGGGTAGTTAAGAAGGCATGTGGGACATTTACTTTCATCAGCTGTGGTGTAGAATATAGAGAGCAAAGAGATAATGTTGGAGCTGTACAGAAAGTTAGGCTACAGCTAGAGTATTGAGTGCAGTTCTGGTCACCTCACTATAGGGAGGATGTGATAGCACAAGAGGGGATACAGAGGAGATTCACCAGGATGTTGCCTGGGATAGGCTATTTGAGCGAGAAGGAGAGACTGGGTAGGCTTGGATTGTTTTCTCTAGAGCAGAGAGGCTGAGGAGGGATATGATTGAGGTGTGTAAGATTATGTGGGGTATGGACAGGGTGAATAGGAAGCAGCTGTAGCGTCTGAGCGGGCAGTGGAGTGAGTGGGAAGCAGAGTGAGCTATTAGGGCTTAATATTAAAAAGGGCTTGAAGGAAAAAAGGCCAGGTGAGTTCGTTTGAAAAACAAGGAAAAAAAACAACTACTACAGTGAATAATGGAGGGGCATGTGATGTGCTGTTTCTGTATGATGTGGGAACTGTTGGACCCCAGGTTCCTTCCCAGTGACCATGTCTGCAGTAAGTGCAGGTTGCTGGAGGAGCTCCAGCTCAGGGTAAATGAGCTGGCCTCTGAGCTACAGACACTGAGGCTCATCAGGGGGAGAGAGGGTGCCATTGTCAATGGGGTGCAAGTGACATCCACCCCCCCTAGACTGGCTAAATCTAAGGGTCAGGGACAAGAGGGGGCTGCTGGGAGGAGGAAGGGGGGTGAGGAGCGGAGGCCTCAGCCTCTTAACCTGCATAACAGGTTTGAGGTTCTTGCTTCCAGTCTGGACGAGAACGAGGCAGGTGAGGTTGGTGAGCAAACTGCACACGGTACAGTGATGCAGCAGGACATAGGCAAAGAGAAGGGGAAAAGGAACATATAGTGATTGGGGATAGTGGGGTGAAGGGTATTGACACTGTCCTTTGTCACAATGACAAAGTGCACAGAAGGGTGTGTTGTCTGCCTGGTGCTCGGGTACGGGATGTCGCAGCTGGGCTGCAGAGGAACCTGGAGTGGGAGGGTGAGAATCCGGTCATTGTGGTGCATGTGGGTGCCGGCGACGTAAGCAAAATGCAGACTGAGGATGTGGGGAGGGAGTATGAAAAGCTGGGAATGGAATTAAAAAGTAGAACCGACAAGGTGGTTATCTCCGGACTACTGCCTGAACCGAGTGCAGACGGGCGTCGGGTTGACAGGATGAAGGAAGTGAATGGGTGGCTCAGGGATTGGTGTGGGAGGAATGGGTTTGAATTTATGGGGCATTGGCACCAGTATTGGGGTAGGTGGGTCCTGTTCGGGCGGGATGGGGTTGGTCTGAACCGTGCTGGGACCAGAGTGCTGGCGAATCGAGTAAAGAGGACTGTAGACAGGGCTTTAAACTAATTGAGGGGGGAAGGGTGCGAGGGTAGGTGACCTTACGAGGTCTAAAGTTAAGGAGAGGATACAGGTAAGGGAAGAGGCCGAGGATGTCCCAATAATAGAAGGAGAAGGGGGCGTGAGTATGGTTGGTGGCGTTACGGCAAATAGGGTCCAGGTGAAGGCTGGGATGAAAGCGCTTTATCTGAATGCACGAAGCATTCGGAATAAAGTGGATGAGTTGGTGGTGCAGATCGACACAAATGGATACGATCTGGTGGCCATTACAGAGACGTGGCTGCAGGGTGACAGGGACTGGGAGCTGAATGTACAGGGCTATCAAGTGTTTAGGAAGGATAGGCAGGAGGGAAAAGGGGGGTGCGTAGCTCTGCTGATTAAGGATAGCATCAGGGTGGTAGCAAGGGATGATATTGGAGCCAAGGAGCAGAGGGTGGAATCATTGTGGGTGGAGATTAGGAACAGCAAAGGGAGGAAGACGCTGGTGGGTGTTGTCTATAGGCCCCCGAATAATTATCTGGAGGTGGGGCGGGCTGTTAACGCGCAAATAAGTGCGGTGCGCAGGAATGGGACGGCCGTAGTTATGGGGGATTTCAATCTGCATATTGATTGGTCGACCCATGTTGGACGCGGGGGGCTCAAGGAAGAGTTCTTGGAATGCTGCCGGGATAGTTTCCTTGAACAGTGTGTGTTGGAGCCGACGAGGGAGGGAGCTATCTTGGATCTGGTGCTATGTAATGAGGCGGGTAGAATTAGGGACCTTGCGGTGAAGGATCCTCTCGGGGAGAGTGATCATTGTATGGTAGAGTTTCTGGTGCAGATGGAGGAGGAGAAAGTGGGTTCCCGGACACGCGTCCTCTGTTTGAATAGAGGGGAGTACGGTAGGATGAGAGAAGAATTGGCAAATGTGGACTGAGGGAGCGCGTTGGAGGGAGGGTCTGTTGAGGAGCAGTGGAGGATCTTTAAGGAGATCTTTCTTGGTGCTCAGCGGAAATTTATTCCAATGGTCAAAAAGGATAGTAGGAAGAGAGGTAATAAGCCGAGGATAACGAAGGAGGTGAAGGAAAGTGTTAAATTAAAAGCGGAGGAATTTAGAGTAGCTAAGAGTAGTGGGCGAGAAGAGGATTGGGAGAGGTTTAAATGTCAACAAAGATTGACAAAGAAGTTGATAAAGAAGGGTAGGAGAAACTATGAAGCTGGGCTAGCGCTTGATATAAAAAAGGATAGCAAGAGTTTTTATAAATATATAAAAAGGAAGAGGCTGGGTCGGGTGGATGTTGGTCCTTTAGAGGATGAGAAAGGGGACCTAGTGGTAGGGGATGGGGATATGGCTGAGGTATTGAATAACTTTTTTGTTTCTGTCTTCACGGAGGAGGACGTGAATAATTTGCCGGGTGTTAGCGATGGAAAGGTGGTAGGAATGGAGGGTCTTAATGACATTACTGTTACTAGAGAGGTGGTGCTCGACAGACTGGAGGGGCTGATTGTGGACAAGTCCCCAGGACCGGATGGAATGCATCCGAGGGTTCTGAAAGAAATGGCAGAGGTGATAGTGGATGCCTTGGTGGTTATTTTCCAGATGTCGCTGGATTCCGGGAAGTGCCGGATGATTGGAAAACGGCTAATGTTACGCCGTTGTTTAAGAAGGGTGCTAGGCAAAAGGCGGGGAATTATAGGCCGGTTAGTTTAACATCTGTGGTAGGTAAAATGTTAGAATCTGTCATTAAGGAGGAAATTGCAAGGCATCTTGAAGGGAATTGCTTGATAGAGCAGACACAGCACGGTTTCATTAAAGGGAAGTCGTGTCTGACAAATTTACTTGAGTTCTATGAGGATGTGTCTAGGGCGGTGGATAGAGGAGAGCTGGTGGATGTGGTCTTTCTAGATTTTCAGAAGGCGTTTGACAAAGTACCTCACAAGAGGTTATTGCAGAAGGTCGAGGGACATGGAGTTGGGGGTAGGGTGTTAGCGTGGATAGAGAATTGGTTGTCAAATAGGAGGCAGAGAGTGGGGGTCAGTGGGTGCTATTCGGATTGGCGGATGGTGACTAGTGGAGTGCCCCAGGGGTTGGTGCTGGGGCCTCAGCTTTTTACCATTTATATAGATGATCTGGAGGAGGGAACTGAGTGCAGGGTGTCGAAATTTGCTGATGACACCAAGATTGGGGGAACGGCAAATGTGCGGAGGGTGTGGAGAGTCTGCAGAAGGATCTAGATAGACTGGGCGAATGGGCCAGGAAATGGCAAATGGAATTTAATGTTGGCAAGTGTGAGGTGATCCACTTTGGTAGGAAGAATGGTAGGAAGGACTATTACTTACGTGGCGAAAAACTGCAGCAGGCGACGGTGCAGAGGGACCTCGGGGTCCTTGTGCATGAGTTGCAAAAACCCAGCTTGCAGGTGCAGCAGGTAGTCAGGAAGGCAAATGGGCCTTCATAGCGAGGGGGATTGAATATAAAAGTAGGGAGGTCTTGCTGCAGCTGTATAGGGCATTGGTGAGGCCGCAGCTGGAGTACTGTGTGCAGTTTTGGGCGCCGCACCTGCGCAAAGATATTTTGGCCTTGGAGGGAGTGCAGAGGAGGTTTACTAGGCTGATACAGGAGTTGAGGGGGTTGAGCTATGAGGAGAAGCTGAATAAACTGGGCTTGTACTCGTTAGAGTTTAGAAGAATGAGGGGAGATCTCATTGAGACGTATAAGATGATGAATGGGATGGATAGGATAGAGGTGGAGAGACTCTTCCCGCTCAAAGAAGACAGTAGGACTAGGGGGCACAGCCTCAAGATAAAAGGGGGGCGGTTTAGAACGGAGTTGAGGAGGAACTTCTTCACTCAAAGGGTGGTGAATCTCTGGAATTCTCTGCCCGTTGAAGTGGTGGAGGCTGCCTCGCTAAATATTTTTAAGATGCGGGTTGATGGGTTTTTGATAAGAGAGGGGATTAAGGGTTATGGGGAGAGGGCGGGAAGGTGGAGCTGAGCCATGACAGATCAGCCATGATCTTATTGAATGGCGGGGCAGGCTCGAAGGGCCAGATGGCCTACTCCTGCTCCTATTTCTTATGTTCTTATTCGGGGGCATAGTTTTAGGGTGAGGGACAGGAGATTCAGAGGAGAATGAAGAAAAATCGTTTTCACTCAGAGGGTGATGGGAATCTGGAACGCACTGCCTGGGATGGTGGTGGAGGCCAGAAACCTTACGGCTTTGAAAAAATATTTGGATGACACTTGAAACAGTGTCAGGAAATAGGACAAATGCAGGAAAATGGCATTAGTACACCACTAGTGGGAACTATTGTCGGTGCATACTCAATGGGCTGAAAGGCCTTTACTGTACTGTAAGAATATGTTGAAGTCATTCAGCATCCCTTCACCCTCACTGGGTCAAAATCCTGGAAGTCCTTTCCCAACAGCATTGTGGATGTGCCTACAACACAAGGACTGCAGCAGCTCAGGCACTGTAAACACTCGGAGACACGCAGGGTAGAATAGGTGTAGGAGGATGCGGCGGTGCGGACTCGTTGGGCCGAAGGGACTGTTTCCCGTGCTGGGTTGTTCTTTGTTGTTGTTCTTTGTTGTAAAATTCTGGCCATGGATAAAATAATCGATCTCCCCGTCAGGTTCGGCTTTTGCAGAATAAAGGTCTGCCAGCCAACAGTCACTCCACTGAAAACGCCATCCTGGTGAAGTTGAACCAAAACTGGCCGTTACTCATTGACCCACAGGGGCAAGCCAGTCATTGGATCAGCACAATGGAAGCCCAGGACTTAAGCATACTTCTGGCAACAGACCCCAATTCCATGAACACAATGGAAACTGCGATTCGAATGGGAAATCCAGTCCTACTGGAAGTGAGTAAACGGTCCGAGAATGTCACTGTTCAAGTGGGGCTTTCCTCTGTCTAACCACATGCTGTTTCTATCTTCGGAGTGTTTGATGAGACAGTGTGGAGGGAGCTTTACTCTGTATCTAACCCTGTGCTGTACCTGTCCTGGGAGTGTTTGATGGGGGACAGTGTAGAGGGAGCTTTACTCTGTATCTAACCCCGTGCTGTACCTGTCCTGGGAGTGTTTGATGGGGGACAGTGTAGAGGGAGCTTTACTCTGTATCTAACCCCGTGCTGTACCTGTCCTGGGAGTGTTTGATGGGGGGACAGTGTAGAGGGAGCTTTACTCTGTATCTAACCCCGTGCTGTACCTGTCCTGGAAGTGTTTGATGGGGACAGTGTAGAGGGAGCTTTACTCTGTATCTAACCCCGTGCTGTACCTGTCCTGGGAGTGTTTGATGGGGGGACAGTGTAGAGGAAGCTTTACTCTGTATCTAACCCTGTGCTGTACCTGTCCTGGGAGTGTTTGATGGGGACAGTGTAGAGGGAGCTTTACTCTGTATCTAACCCCGGGCTGTCCCTGTCCTGGGAGTGTTTGATGGGGACAGTGTAGAGGGAGCTTTACTCTGTATCTAACCCCGTGCTGTACCTGTCCTGGGAGTGTTTGATGGGGGGACAGTGTAGAGGGAGCTTTACTCTGTATCTAACCCCGTGCTGCACCTGTCCTGGGAGTGTTTGATGGGGACAGTGTAGAGGGAGCTTTACTCTGTATCTAACCCCGTGCTGTATCTGTCCCGGGAGTGTTTGATGGGGGGACAGTGTAGAGGGAGCTTTACTCTGTATCTAACCCTGTGCTGTACCTGTCCTGGGAGTGTTTGATGGGGACAGTGTAGAGGGAGCTTTACTCTGTATCTAACCCTGTACTGTACCTGTCCTGGGAGTGTTTGATGGGGGACAGTGTAGAGGGAGCTTTACTCTGTATCTGACCCCGTGCTGTACCTGTCCTGGGAGTGTTTGATGGGGGACAGTGTGCAGGGAGCTTTACTCTGTATCTAACCCTGTGCTGTACCTATCCTGGGAGTGTTTGATGGGGGACAGTATAGCGGGAGCTTTACTCTGTATCTAACCCCGTGCTGTACCTGTCCTGGGAGTGTTTGATGGGGGGACGGTGTAGAGGGAGCTTTACTCTGTATCTAACTCCGTGCTGCACCTGTCCTGGGAGTGTTTGATGGGGACAGTGTAGAGGGAGCTTTACTCTGTATCTAACCCTGTACTGTACCTGTCCTGGGAGTGTTTGATGAGGGACAGTGTAGAGGGAGCTTTACTCTGAATCGAACCCCATGCTGTACCTGTCCTGGGAGTGTTTGATGCGGGGACAGTGTAGAGGGAGCTTTACTCTGTATCTAACCCCGTGCTGCACCTGTCCTGGGAGTGTTTGATGGGGACAGTGTAGAGGGAGCTTTACTCTGTATCTAACCCCGTGCTGTACCTGTCCTGGGAGTGTTTGATGGGGGACAGTGTAGAGGGAGCTTTACTCTGTATCTAACCCCGTGCTGTACCTGTCCTGGGAGTGTTTGATGGGGGACAGTGTAGAGGGAGCTTTACTCTGTATCTAACCCCGTGCTGTACCTGTCCTGGGAGTGTTTGATGGGGAGGACAGTGTAGAGGGAGCTTTACTCTGTATCTAACCCCATGCTGTACCTGTCCTGGGAATGTTTGGTGAGGAGTGGAGTGCCCCAGTGGTCGGTGCTGGGGCCTCAGTTATTTACCATTTATATAGATGATCTGGAGGAGGGAACTGAGTGCAGGGTGTCGAAATTTGCTGATGACACCAAGATTGGGGGAACGGCAAATTGTGCGGAGGGTGTGGAGAGTCTACAGAAGGATCTAGATAGGCTGGGCGAATGGGCCAGGAAATAGCAAATGGAATTTAATGTTGGCAAATGCGAGGTGGTCCACTTTGGAAGGAATAATGGTAGGAAGGACTATTACTTACGTGGCAAAAACTGCAGCAGGCGACGGTGCAGAGGGACCTCGGGGTCCTTGTGCATGAGTCGCAAAAACCCAGCTTGCAGGTGCAGCAGGTGGTCAGGAAGGCGAATGGGATGCTGGCCTTCATAGCGAGGGGGATTGAATATAAAAGTAGGGAGGTCTTGCTGTGGCTGTATAGGGCATTGGTGAGGCCGCAGCTGGAGTACTGTGTGCAGTTTTGGGCGCCGCACCTGCGCAAAGATATTTTGGCCTTGGAGGGAGTGCAGAGGAGGTTTACTAGGCTGACACCGGAGTTGAGGGGGTTGAGCTATGAGGAGAGGCTGAATAAACTGGGCTGGTACTCATTAGAGTTTAGAAGAATGAGGGGAGATCTCATTGAGACGTATAAGATGATGAATGGGTAGAGGTGGAGAGACTCTTCCCGCTCAGAAAGGATAGTAGGACTAGGGGGCACAGCCTCAAGATAAAGGGGAGGCAGTTTAGAACGGAGTTGAGGAGGAACTTCTTCACTCAAAGGGTGGTGAATCTCTGGAATTCTCTGCCCGTTGAAGTGGTGGAGGCTACCTCGCTAAATATTTTTAAGACGCGGGTTGATGGGTTTTTGATAAGAGAGGGGATTAAGGGTTATGGGGAGAGGGCGGGAATGTGGAACTGAGCCATGACAGATCAGCCATGATCTTATTGAATGGCTGAGCAGGCTCGAAGGGCTAGATGGCCTACTCCTGCTCCTATTTCTTATGTTCTTATGTTTGATGGGGACAGTGTAGAGGGAGCTTTACTCTGTATCTAACCCCATGCTGTACCTGTCCTGGGAATGTTTGATGGGGGGACAATGTAGAGGGAGCTTTACTCTGTATCTAACCCCGTGCTGAACTTGTCCTGGGAGTGTTTGATGGGGACACTGTAGAGGGAGCTTTACTGTGTATCTAACCCCGTGCTGTACCTGTCCTGGGAGTGTTTGATGGGGACACTGTAGAGGGAGCTTTACTCTGTATCTAACCCCGTGCTGTACCTGTCCTGGGAATGTTTGATGGGAGGACAGTGTAGAGGGAGCTTTACTCTGTATCTAACCCCGTGCTGTACCTGTCCTGGGAGTGTTTGATGGGGACAGTGTAGAGGGAACTATACTCTGTATCTAACCTCGTGTTGTACCTGTCCTGGGAGTGTTTGATGAGGACAGTATAGAGGGAGCTTTACTCTGTATCTAACCCCATGCTGTACCTGTCCTGGGAGTGTTTGAAGGGGGACAGTGTAGCGGGAGCTTTACTCTGTATCTAACCCCATGCTTTTCTTGTCCTGGGAGTGTTTGATAGGGACAGTGTAGAGGGAGCTTTACTCTGTATCTAACCCCGTGCTGTACCTGTCCTGGGAGTGTTTGATGGGGGACAGTGTAGAGGGAGCTTTACTCTGTATCTAACCTCGTGCTGTACCTGTCCTGGGAGTGTTTGATGGGGACAGTATAGAGGGAGCTTTACTCTGTATCTATCCCCATGCTGTACCTGTCCTGAGAATGTTTGATGGGAGGACAATGTAGAGGGAGCTTTACTCTATATCTAACCCCGTGCTGTACCTGTCCTGGGAGTGTTTGATGGGGACACTGTAGAGGGAGCTTTACTCTGTATCTAACCCCGTGCTGTACCTGTCCTGGGAGTGTTTGATGGGGACAGTGAAGAGGAAGCTTTACTCTATATCTAACCCCGTGCTGTACCTGTCCTGGGAATGTTTGATGGGGGGACAGTGTAGATGGAGCTTTACTCTGTATCTAACCCCGTGCTGTACCTGTCCTGGGAGTGTTTGATGGGGACAGTGTAGAGGGAGCTTTACTCTGTATCTAACCCCGTGCTGTACCTGTCCTGGGAGTGTTTGATGGGGACAGTGTAGAGGGAGCTTTACTCTGTATCTAACCCCGTGCTGTACCTGTCCTGGGAGTGTTTGATGGGGGGACAGTGTAGAGGGAGCTTTACTCTGTATCTAACCCCATGCTGTACCTGTCCTGGGAGTGTTTTTTTGGGGCAATGTGGAAGGAGCTTAAGTCTGGAACTAAACCGTGGATGGCCTGAACTGAATCAGTGAGATCATCAATTGGAGAGACATATTCTTGTTTCACATCCTTTCTGAACAGGATTTAGGGGAGACGATCGATCCTGGTCTGAGAGCAATTTTAGTGCGGGATATTTGTGTTCGAGCAGGCCAAGAGTATATCAAGATCGGCAGAACAGAGATAGAATACAATTCCAATTTCAGGTAATTCCAGACTGTGTTCACAGAGATAGAATATAATTCCAATTTCAGATCATTCCGGACTGTGTTCACAGAGATAGAATAATTCCAATTTCAGATCATTCCCCACTGTGTTCACGGAGATAGAATATAATTCCAATTTCAGATCATTCCGGACTGTGTTCACAGAGATAGAATATAATTCCAATTTCAGATCATTCCAGACTGTGTTCACAGAGATAGAATATAATTCCAATTTCAGATCATTCCAGATTGTGTTCACAGAGATAGAATATAATTCCAATTTCAGATCATTCTGGACTGTGTTCACAGAGATAGAATATAATTCCAATTTCAGATCATTCCCCACTGTGTTCACAGAGATAGAATATAATTCCAATTTCAGATCATTCCGGACTGTGTTCACAGAGATAGAATATAATTCCAATTTCAGATCATTCCAGACTGTGTTCACAGAGATAGAATATAATTCGAATTTCAGATCATTCCCCACTGTGTTCACAGAGATAGAATATAATTCCAATTTCAGATCATTCCGGACTGTGTTCACAGAGATAGAATATAATTCCAATTACAGATCATTCCGGACTGTGTACACAGAGATAGAATATAATTCCAATTTCAGATCATTCCCCACTGTGTTCACAGTGATAGAATATAATTCCAATTTCAGATCATTCCAGACTGTGTTCACAGAGATAGAATATAATTCCAATTTCAGATCATTCCGGACTGTGTTCACAGAGATGGAATATAATTCCAATTTCAGATCATTCCGGACTGTGTTCACAGAGATAGAATATAATTCCAATTTCAGATCATTCCAGACTGTGTTCACAGAGATAGAATATAATTCCAATTTCAGATCATTCCGGACTGTGTTCACAGAGATAGAATATAATTCCAATTTCAGATCATTCCGGACTGTGTTCACAGAGATAGAATATAATTCCAATTTCAGATCATTCCGGACTGTGTTCCCGGAGATAGAATATAATTCCAATTTTAGATCATTCCAGACTGTGTTCACAGAGATAGAATATAATTCCAATTTCAGATCGTTCCCCACTGTGTTCACAGAGATAGAATATAATTCCAATTTCAGATCATTCCCCACTGTGTTCACAGAGATAGAATATAATTCCAATTACAGATCATTCCGGACTGTGTTCACAGAGATAGAATATAATTCCAATTTCAGATCATTCCGGACTGTGTTCACAGAGATAGAATATAATTCCAATTTTAGATCATTCCCCACTGTGTTCACAGAGATAGAATATAATTCCAATTTCAGATCATTCCGGACTGTGTTCACACAGATAGAATATAATTCCAATTTTAGATCATTCCCCACTGTGTTCACAGAGATAGAATATAATTCCAATTTCAGATCATTCCGGACTGTGTTCACAGAGATAGAATATAATTCCAATTTCAGATCATTCCGGACTGTGTTCACAGAGATCGAATATAATTCCAATTTCAGATCATTCCGGACTGTGTTCCCGGAGATAGAATATAATTCCAATTTCAGATCATTCCGGACTATGTTCACAGAGATAGAATATAATTCCAATTTTAGATCATTCCAGACTGTGTTCACAGAGATAGAATATAATTCCAATTTCAGATCATTCCCCACTGTGTTCACAGAGATAGAATATAATTCCAATTTCAGATCATTCCCCACTGTGTTCACAGAGATAGAATATAATTCCAATTACAGATCATTCCCCACTGTGTTCACAGAGATAGAATATAATTCCAATTACAGATCATTCTGGACTGTGTTCACAGAGATAGAATATAATTCCAATTACAGATCATTCCGGACTGTGTTCACAGAGATAGAATATAATTCCAATTACAGATCATTCTGGACTGTGTTCACAGAGATAGAATATAATTCCAATTACAGATCATTCTGGACTGTGTTCACAGAGATAGAATAATTCCAATTTCAGATCATTCCAGACTGTGTTCACAGAGATAGAATATAATTCCAATTTCAGATCATTGTGGACTGTGTTCACAGAGATAGAATATAATTCCAATTTCAGATCATTCCCCACTGTGTTCACAGAGATAGAATATAATTCCAATTTCAGATCATTGTGGACTGTGTTCACAGAGATAGAATATAATTCCAATTTCAGATCATTCCCCACTGTGTTCACAGAGATAGAATATAATTCCAATTACAGATCATTCCCCACTGTGTTCACAGAGATAGAATATAATTCCAATTACAGATCATTCTGGACTGTGTTCACAGAGATAGAATATAATTCCAATTACAGATCATTCCGGACTGTGTTCACAGAGATAGAATATAATTCCAATTACAGATCATTCTGGACTGTGTTCACAGAGATAGAATATAATTCCAATTACAGATCATTCTGGACTGTGTTCACAGAGATAGAATAATTCCAATTTCAGATCATTCCAGACTGTGTTCACAGAGATAGAATATAATTCCAATTTCATATCATTCCGGACTGTGTTCACAGAGATAGAATATAATTCCAATTTCAGATCATTCCCCACTGTGTTCACAGAGATAGAATATAATTCCAATTACAGATCATTCCCCACTGTGTTCACAGAGATAGAATATAATTCCAATTACAGATCATTCTGGACTGTGTTCACAGAGATAGAATATAATTCCAATTACAGATCATTCCGGACTGTGTTCACAGAGATAGAATATAATTCCAATTTCAGATCATTCCGGACTGTGTTCACAGAGATAGAATATAATTCCAATTACAGATCATTCCGGACTGTGTACACAGAGATAGAATATAATTCCAATTTCAGATCATTCCCCACTGTGTTCACAGTGATAGAATATAATTCCAATTTCAGATCATTCCAGACTGTGTTCACAGAGATAGAATATAATTCCAATTTCAGATCATTCCGGACTGTGTTCACAGAGATGGAATATAATTCCAATTTCAGATCATTCCGGACTGTGTTCACAGAGATAGAATATAATTCCAATTTCAGATCATTCCGGACTGTGTTCACAGAGATAGAATATAATTCCAATTTCAGATCATTCCGGACTGTGTTCACAGAGATAGAATATAATTCCAATTTCAGATCATTCCGGACTGTGTTCCCGGAGATAGAATATAATTCCAATTTTAGATCATTCCAGACTGTGTTCACAGAGATAGAATATAATTCCAATTTCAGATCGTTCCCCACTGTGTTCACAGAGATAGAATATAATTCCAATTTCAGATCATTCCCCACTGTGTTCACAGAGATAGAATATAATTCCAATTACAGATCATTCCGGACTGTGTTCACAGAGATAGAATATAATTCCAATTTCAGATCATTCCGGACTGTGTTCACAGAGATAGAATATAATTCCAATTTCAGATCATTCCAGACTGTGTTCACACAGATAGAATATAATTCCAATTTTAGATCATTCCCCACTGTGTTCACAGAGATAGAATATAATTCCAATTTCAGATCATTCGGGACTGTGTTCACAGAGATAGAATATAATTCCAATTTCAGATCATTCCGGACTGTGTTCACAGAGATCGAATATAATTCCAATTTCAGATCATTCCAGACTGTGTTCCCGGAGATAGAATATAATTCCAATTTCAGATCATTCCGGACTATGTTCACAGAGATAGAATATAATTCCAATTTTAGATCATTCCAGACTGTGTTCACAGAGATAGAATATAATTCCAATTTCAGATCATTCCCCACTGTGTTCACAGAGATAGAATATAATTCCAATTTCAGATCATTCCCCACTGTGTTCACAGAGATAGAATATAATTCCAATTACAGATCATTCCCCACTGTGTTCACAGAGATAGAATATAATTCCAATTACAGATCATTCTGGACTGTGTTCACAGAGATAGAATATAATTCCAATTACAGATCATTCCGGACTGTGTTCACAGAGATAGAATATAATTCCAATTACAGATCATTCTGGACTGTGTTCACAGAGATAGAATATAATTCCAATTACAGATCATTCTGGACTGTGTTCACAGAGATAGAATAATTCCAATTTCAGATCATTCCAGACTGTGTTCACAGAGATAGAATATAATTCCAATTTCAGATCATTGTGGACTGTGTTCACAGAGATAGAATATAATTCCAATTTCAGATCATTCCCCACTGTGTTCACAGAGATAGAATATAATTCCAATTTCAGATCATTCCCCACTGTGTTCACAGAGATAGAATATAATTCCAATTACAGATCATTCCCCACTGTGTTCACAGAGATAGAATATAATTCCAATTACAGATCATTCTGGACTGTGTTCACAGAGATAGAATATAATTCCAATTTCAGATCATTCCCCACTGTGTTCACAGAGATAGAATATAATTCCAATTACAGATCATTCCCCACTGTGTTCACAGAGATAGAATATAATTCCAATTACAGATCATTCTGGACTGTGTTCACAGAGATAGAATATAATTCCAATTACAGATCATTCCGGACTGTGTTCACAGAGATAGAATATAATTCCAATTACAGATCATTCTGGACTGTGTTCACAGAGATAGAATATAATTCCAATTACAGATCATTCTGGACTGTGTTCACAGAGATAGAATAATTCCAATTTCAGATCATTCCAGACTGTGTTCACAGAGATCGAATATAATTCCAATTTCAGATCATTCCAGACTGTGTTCCCGGAGATAGAATATAATTCCAATTTCAGATCATTCCGGACTATGTTCACAGAGATAGAATATAATTCCAATTTTAGATCATTCCAGACTGTGTTCACAGAGATAGAATATAATTCCAATTTCAGATCATTCCCCACTGTGTTCACAGAGATAGAATATAATTCCAATTTCAGATCATTCCCCACTGTGTTCACAGAGATAGAATATAATTCCAATTACAGATCATTCCCCACTGTGTTCACAGAGATAGAATATAATTCCAATTACAGATCATTCTGGACTGTGTTCACAGAGATAGAATATAATTCCAATTACAGATCATTCCGGACTGTGTTCACAGAGATAGAATATAATTCCAATTACAGATCATTCTGGACTGTGTTCACAGAGATAGAATATAATTCCAATTACAGATCATTCTGGACTGTGTTCACAGAGATAGAATAATTCCAATTTCAGATCATTCCAGACTGTGTTCACAGAGATAGAATATAATTCCAATTTCAGATCATTGTGGACTGTGTTCACAGAGATAGAATATAATTCCAATTTCAGATCATTCCCCACTGTGTTCACAGAGATAGAATATAATTCCAATTTCAGATCATTCCCCACTGTGTTCACAGAGATAGAATATAATTCCAATTACAGATCATTCCCCACTGTGTTCACAGAGATAGAATATAATTCCAATTACAGATCATTCTGGACTGTGTTCACAGAGATAGAATATAATTCCAATTTCAGATCATTCCCCACTGTGTTCACAGAGATAGAATATAATTCCAATTACAGATCATTCCCCACTGTGTTCACAGAGATAGAATATAATTCCAATTACAGATCATTCTGGACTGTGTTCACAGAGATAGAATATAATTCCAATTACAGATCATTCCGGACTGTGTTCACAGAGATAGAATATAATTCCAATTACAGATCATTCTGGACTGTGTTCACAGAGATAGAATATAATTCCAATTACAGATCATTCTGGACTGTGTTCACAGAGATAGAATAATTCCAATTTCAGATCATTCCAGACTGTGTTCACAGAGATAGAATATAATTCCAATTTCAGATCATTCCGGACTGTGTTCACAGAGATAGAATATAATTCCAATTTCAGATCATTCCAGACTGTGTTCACAGAGATAGAATATAATTCCAATTTCAGATCATTCCGGACTGTGTTCACAGAGATAGAATATAATTCCAATTTCAGATCATTCCGGACTGTGTTCACAGAGATAGAATATAATTCCAATTTCAGATCATTCCAGACTGTGTTCACAGAGATAGAATATAATTCCAATTACAGATCATTCCCCACTGTGTTCACAGAGATAGAATATAATTCCAATTACAGATCATTCCGGACTGTGTTCACAGAGATAGAATATAATTCCAATTACAGATCATTCCCCACTGTGTTCACAGAGATAGAATGTTGTTTCCCTGACATTGGTATTTTTGCGAGTGTCTTGACGGGCGCAACATGAAAAGCTTCAACAAAATGTCTTTTTGTGAAAATAAGTTCTGTGCTACCAGGCTGTACATGACCACACGGATATCCAACCCAAACTTCCTTCCGGCCGTCTGCAACTTGGTTACTTTGATAAACTGCACGGTGACATTTGAGGGTCTTCAGGAACAGCTGCTGTCTCGGGTGGTCAAACGCCAGCAACCACAAGTGGAGGAGCAACTTGGGCAATTACTGCAGAGCATTGCCAATGACCTGGTCACCCTGTTGGAGCTGGAGAATAAATCACTGTCTCTGCTGCAGAAGACTGAGGGTAAGAGGGGGGGCTGTCATAGAGGCAGAAACTTATCTCGGAGGTGGTTGTTCTGAAAGGGTGAAAATTGGTGTGAGATGGATTCTGTTCTGAGAAGGCATATCTGTTTCAAACACTTGTCCGAATTGCTGATTCCCATTTATTTGGAGATGCTAAACATCGACATTTGCATGTTTAAGTCAATCTGATTAAAGCCAGTTTTCATGTAGCAGGATTTTGTTTTATTCTTATATTCCTTTGTGGGATATGGGTATCTCTGCTTGCTCAGCATTTATTGTCTATTCTTGGTTACTCTGGAACTGAATGGCTTGTGGAATCATCTCGGAGGGCAGTTGAGAATCAGCCACACTGCTGTGGCTCTGGAGTCACATGTTGGCCAGACCGGGTAAGTATAGCAGATTTCCTTCCCTAAAGATGGGGGTTTTTTTTCAACAATTGACAATCGTCATCAGTAGATTCTTAATTCCAGATTTTTCTTATAATTGAATTCAGATTCCACCATCTGCTGTGGTGGGATTCGAACCTGGGTCTCTGGAACATTAGCTGAGTTTCTGGATTAATAGTCCAGTGATAATACTATTAGGCCATCACCTCCCCTTTATAGGCTCCTCGCAGCCAATGTGCTGATTGGCCCAAAGTGGCAGTTTTCAGTATGGCGCAGGGATCGGTGAGGACCGCACATGTTCTCAGTTCCAGCACGGGAGCTGCTGGTGGAGGGGGTTCAGTGGAGGAGGAATATGTCTGCAGGAACCACCCCCCCCGACTATTCCCCCCTCTCCTGCAGATCAAATGGGTGAGCAAAGCTGCTAGAGAGCCACATATAGCGACAGAAACTGTAACGTGGGATAAATACTCAAGAAGCAAACAACTTGTGTTAAAACATGAACATTTTAACATCTGCACTGTGAAAATATAATCGTTTACAATGCACTTTTGGAAAATTATACCATCATCTATCGATTTTACCACACAAGTCAATTCCTCAAGTCCCAGATTTGATAAGGTTTCAGTGGATTGCACTGTGGAAAAGCTGACATTTAAATCTGTAATTCATTTTGTGGAAGCATGAGTAGTTCTCCATTTGACTGTGACAATAACCAAAATTACTCAAATATTTTCGCTTCAAACCTATTCAGTGATTTCATTGTTAATCAGTTTAACTCTGAAGAAGAAAGATTGGAATAAAGCTCAAGTTTGGTTAAAACATAAATTTATAAAAGCTTACTTATTATTCTTACTATTCCATCATAACAATGCATTCTTCATAGAACCATACAATCCCCACAGTGCAGAAGAAGGCCATTCAGCCCATCAAGTCTGCACTGACTCTCTGACAGAGCACCTTACCCAGGCCCTATCCCTGTAACCCCACACATCTAATACTCCTAACCTGCACATCTTGGGATTTTGATTTATTATTGTCACATTATTAACATACAGTGAAAAGTATTACTTCTTGCGCACTATACAAAGCATACAGTTCATAGGGAAGGAAATGACAGAGGGCAGAGGGTGTTACTGTCATAGCTAAGATTTAGAGAAAGATCAACTTAATGCAAGGTAGGCCCATTCAAAAGTCTGATGACAGCAGGGAAGAAGCTGTTTTTGAGTCGGTTAGCATGTGACTTCAGATAAAACCAAATTATTGCAGATCCTAGAATCTGAAACCAAGAGAGAAAAAGGTGGAAAATCTCAGCAGGTCTAGCAGCATCTGTAAGGAGGGAAAAGGACTGACGTTTCGAGTCCAGATGATTCGACAAAGTCTTTGACAAAGTGTAATCTGGACTGGAAACTTCAGATCTTTTCTCTCCTTACAGATGCTGCCAGATATAATATACATAATATATTAATGATTTGGAGGAAAACCTAACTGGTTCAATTATAAGATTGCGGACGACACAAAAGTTGGTGGAACTGCAGATAGCGATGACCATGAGAGATACAGCAGGATATAGATCAGTTGGAGAATTGGGCGGAGAGATGGCACATGGAGTTTAATCTGGACAAATACGAGGTAATGCATTTTGGAAGGTCTAATACAGATGAGTAAAATACAATAAATGACAGAACCTTGAAGAGTATTGATAGGCAGAGGAATCTGGGTGTAGGCTTGTACTCGTTGGAGTTTAGAAGAATGAGGGGAGATCTCATTGAGACGTATAAGATGATGAATGGGATGGATAGGATAGAGGAGGAGAGACTGTTCCCGCTCAAAAAAGACAGTAGGACTAGGGGGCACAGCCTCAAGATAAAGGGGGGGCATTTTAGAACGGAGTTGAGGAGGAACTTCTTCACTCAAAGGGTGGTGAATCTCTGGAATTCTCTGCCTGTTGAAGTGGTGGAGGCTGCCTCGCTAAATATTTTTAAGACGCGGGTTGATGAGTTTTTGATAAGAGAAGGGATTAAGGGTTATGGGGAGAGGGCGGGAAAGTGGAGCTGAGTCACGACAGATCAGCCATGATCTTATTGAATGGCGGGGCAGGCTCGAAGGGCTAGATGGCCTACTCCTGCTCCTATTTCTTACGTTCTTATGTTCTTACAGGTGCACAGGTCACTGAAAGTGGCAACGCAGGTGGAGAAGGAAGTCAAAAAGGCATATAGCATTTTTGCTTTCATTGGCTGGAGCACAGAGTTTAAAAATTGGCTGGTCATGTTGCAGCTTTATAGAACCTTAGTTAGGCCACACTTGGAATATATTGTTCAATTCTGGTCATCACACTACTAGAAGGATGTGGAAGCTTTGGAGAGAGTACAGAAAAGATTTACCAGGATGTTGCCTGGTATGGAGGGCATTAGCTATGAGGAGAGGTTGGAAAAACTCGGTTTGTTCTCACTGGAACAACAGAGTTGGGGGGCGGGGGGTAACCTGATAGAAGTCTACAAGATTATGAGGGGCATGGACAGAATAAATAGTAAAAAGCTTTTGCCCAGGGCGGAAGAGTTGATTACTCAGGGGCACAGGTTTAAGGTGTGAGGGACAAGGTTTAAAGGAGATGTATGAGGTGAGTTTTTTACACAGAGGGGGGTGGGTGCCTGGAACTCGTTGCCGGGGGAGGGAGTGGAAGTGGATACGGTAGTGACTTTTAACGGGCGTCTTGACAAATACATGAATAGGATGGGAATAGAGGGATATGGTCCCTGGAAGGGTAGGGGGTTTTAGTTCAGATGGACAGCATGGTCAGTGCAGGCTTGGAGGGCCGAAGGGCCTGTTCCTGTGCTGTAATTTTCTTTTATTTTTGTACTTTAGACCTGCTGAGATTTTCCAGCATTTTCTCTCAAGGTGGAAGAGAGACTATCCGGGGTGCATGGGGTCCTTAATTATGTGGCTGCTTTGCCAAGACAGCCATCTTAGTGGATAAGAGGCTGGTTTGTGTGATGAATTGGACTAAATTCATAGCTTTTTTATAGTTCCTTGTGGTCTTGGGCAGAGCAGGAGCCCAGACCAAGCTGTGATACAACCCGAAAGAATGCTTTCTATGGGGCATCTGTAAAAGTTGGTGAGAGTCGTAGCTGACATGCCAAATTTCCTCAGTCTTCTGAGAAAGTACAAAGAACAAAGAACAGCCCAGCACGGGAAACAGGCCCTTCGGCCCAACGAGCCCACGCCGCCATCTTAACAAAGCATTTTCCTACTCCTACCTTGCCCCGTGTGTATGCGAATCGTACCTCTATTGTAACCAGATTCAGGGGAAAATAGTGTAGGGTCAATTTGTTACACCAGTAAGCCTAAGAGCACATCTTTGGGGTGTGGGAGGAAACCGGAGCGCCCGGAGGAAACCCACGCAACCACAGGGAGAATGCGCAAACTCCCACAGACACAGGCCCAAATCCATGTACCTGTACAGCCAGTAGTGCTAGTCACTGAGCTGTTGTGGTGCCCATCTGCTGGTCCAGGTTTAAGCACACACAACGACACGAAGTACTGGGCCACTCTCGAAACCTCCAAGAGCAGCCCAGGCACGACCCACCGTGTGAATGCCCCTCGTTAGACAACAAGGTGGACCGATACACCTGCAGATTAAAAGAGACAAAACATTAACATGTAATATTACATTTCCAGTATCGTCCCGAGGCTCTGACCCTATTTAAAACCGTCTCCTATAACCCTCCATCCCTGTTTCACTCATGTGTCTAAGTAAACCTTAAACAACTCTAGCGTGCCTGCCTCCACCACCTTACTTGGTAGCGCATTCCATACCCCCACGACCCTCTGCATGAAAAACCTCCCTCTAGTGTCCAAATTATACTTCTCCCCCCTCACCCTTAGATCATGACCTCTCGTGATAGTTGTCCCCAATCTAGGAAAAAGCCTGCCACTGTTGACTCTATCTATACCCTTCATTATTTTATACACCTCCATCATATCACCCCTTAATCTCAGTCTTTCTAAGGAGAAGAGCCCCAGTTTACCCAATCTTTCCTCATAACCCAGTCCTTCCATACCAGGCAACATCCTGGTAAACTTCCTCTGCACTCTCTCCAGGGTCTCCACGTCTCTCCGGTAGTAAGGTGACCAGAACTGGACGCAGTACTCCAAATGCGGTCTAACCAACGTTCTGTACAACTGAAGCATTAGACAGCAGCTCTTATACTCTATACCCCATCCTATAAAGGCTAGCATTCCATAAGCTTTCTTCACAACCTTCTCTACCTGTGTCGACACCTTCAGAGACTTGTGCACTTGCACTCCCAGGTCCCTCTGTATTTCAATACTCTTAATCGGTCTACCTTTTATCACATAACTCCTCCCTGCATTATTCCTTCCAAAATGCATCACCTCGCATTTGTCAGGATTAAATTCCATCTGCTATCTATCTGCCCAGTATACCAGCCTATCTATATCCTGTTGTGTCACCTGACAATTTTCCTCAGTATCCGCCAATCCTGCCATCTTGGTGTCACCTGCAAACTTGCTGATCACACCACGTTCGCCCTCTTCCACGTCGTTTATATATATTACGAAGAGAAGAGGTCCCAGTACTGAGCCCTGCGGCACACCACTGGTGACAGATCTCCAGCTGGAAAAGAACCCTTCCACTATTACTCTCTGCCTCCTATTGCCCAGCCAGTTTTCAATCCATCTAGATATCTGTCCCTGTATCCATCTGCCTTAACCTTTTCTATCAGCCTACCGTGAGGGACTTTGTCAAACGCCTTACTGAAATCCATATAGATGACATCAACGACTCACCCATCGTCGACCGTTTTTGTCACCTCCTCAAAGAATTCCACCAGATTCGTAAGGCAAGACCTCCCCTGAACAAAGCCATCTTCGTTATCCCTAATCAGATCGCAACGCTCCAATTGCTTATACATCCTATCCCTAACAATTTTCTCCAACAATTTTCCTACCACCGATGTCAAACTCACTGGCCTATAATTACCAGGGTTATCCCTACTGTCCTTTTTAAACAGCGGTACCACATTAGCTACCCTCCAGTCCTCTGGGACCTCACCTGTGTCCAAAGAAGAGACAAAGATTTGCGTCAGAGGCCCAGCAATTTCATCTTTCACCTCCCTAAGCAGCCTGGGATAAATGCCATCAGGCCCCGGAGCTTTATCAGTTTTTATGCAACCTAAACTTCCTCCCTCGTAATGGATATTTCCTTCAACTGATCTACAGCTCCCTCCAAAACATTACACGACACCAAGCCCCTCTCCTTCGTGAATACCGACGCAAAGTATTCATTCAGGATCTCTCCCATTCCCTCAGACTCAATGCACAGTTCCCCTCCTTTGTCCCTGAGAGGACCAATTTTCCCTCTAACCACCCTCTTGTTCCCAATATAAGAGTAAAATGCCTTTGGAGTTTCCTTAGTCCTATCAGCCAAAGCGATTTCATGCCCCCTTTTCACCCTTCTAACTCCCCTTTTAAGCTCCCTCCTGCTCTCTCTATATTCCTCCAGTGCTCTCTCCGTTCCCAGTTGTTTAGACCTAACATATGCCTCTCTCTTCTTCCTGACCAGGTCCTCAATATCCCCTGTGATCCACGGCTCTCTAATCCTGCCTTTCCCATCCTTCCTCTTTACCGGCACATGTCTTTCCTGCAACATTATCAGTTTGCCCTTGAAAGCCTCCCACTTGCCAACCGTGGACTTGCCCGGTAACAATCTCTCCCAATCAGTGTCCTTCAGCTCCTTCCTAATCCAGCTGTAATTTGCCTTCTCCCAGTTCAGCACCCTCCCCTTCGGACAACACTCATTCTTTTCCATTTTTATGTAGAGGTGTTGGTGGGCTTACTTAACTATAGTGTCGGCACTGTGGCAGGGGGAGGAGATGGGGGGCGGGGGGGGTGGAAGAAAACCAGGACAGAGTGTTGGTGATTTGGACATCTAAAAACTTAAAGTTCTCAACCCTTTCTACTTCGTCCTGTTGATGTAGGCAGGGCCTTTACGCTTCCTGAAGTTGATGACAATCTCCTTCGTTTTGTTGACCTTGAGGGAGAGATTATTATTGCTGCACCAGTTCACCAGATTCTCTATCTCATTCCTGTACTCTGTCTCATTGTCTGAGATACGACCCACTGCAGTGGTGTCATCAGCAAACTTGAAAATCAAATTGGAGGGGAATTTGGCCACACAGTAATAGGTGTGCATTTGTTTCAATGCGACAAGTGTAACAGGTAAGCTAGATGAATTTAGAGCTTGGATTAGTACTAGGAACTATGATGTTGTTGCTATTACAGAGACTTGGTTAAGGGAAGGACAGGATTGGCAGATTAACATTTCAGGATACTGATGTTTCAGGTGGGATAGAGGGAGATGTAAATCGGGTGGGGGAGTTGCACTACTGGTTAAGGAGAATATCACAACTGAACTCCAGGAGGACATCTCGGATGGTTCATACAGCGAGGCAATATGGGTACAGCTCAGAAATAGGAAAGGTGTAGTCACAATGTAGGGGGTTTACTATAGGCCACCCAACTGCCAGTGGGAGATAGAGGAACAGATGTGTAGGCAGATTTTGGCAAGGTCTAAAAGTAACAGGGTTGTTGTGGTGGGAGATTTTAACTTCCCCGATATTGACTGGGACTCACTTAGCGCTTGGAGCATGGATGGGGCAGAGTTTGTAAGGAGCATTCAGGAGGGCTTCCTGAAACAGTATGTAGATAGTCCAACTAGGGAAGGGGCCATACTGGACCTGGTATTGGGGAATGAGCCCAGCCAGGTGGTCAATGTTTCAATAGGGGAGCAGTTCGGGAACAATGACCACAATTCAGTAAGTTTTAAGGTACTGATGGATGAAGTTAAGTGTAGTCCTCAAGTGAAGGTGGTAAACTGGGGGAAGGTTAATTACAATAATATTAGGCAGGAACTGACGAATGTAGATCAGGGGCAGATGTTTGAGAGCAAATCAACATCTGGCATGTGGGAGGCTCTCAAATGTAAGTTGATAGGGATTCAGGACCGGCACATTCCTGTAAGGATGAAGGATAAGTATAGTACATTTGGGAATCTCAGATAATGAGAGATATTGTGAGCCAAGTCATAAGAGAAAAATGAAGCATTTGTCAAAGCTAGGAGGCTGGGAACACACAAAGCAAGTGTGAAATACAGGGAAAGTAGAAAGAATCTTAAGCAAGGAATAAGGAGGGCTAAAAGGAGTCGTGAAAAAGCATTAGCCAGTAGGAGTAAGGAAAATCCCAAAGCTTTTTACACATATATAAAGAGCAAGAGGGTGACCAGGGAGAGGGTTGGCCCACTCAAGGACAAGGGAGGGAATCTATGTGTGGAGCCAGAGGAAATGGGTGAGGGATTAGATGAGTACTTTGCATCAATATTCACCAAAGAGAAGGACTTGGTGGATGATGAGTCTGGGAGAGAGTGTGTAGATAGTTTGAGTCATGTTGAGATCAAAAAGGAGGAGGTATTGGGGTTCTTGAGAAACGTTAAGGCAGACAAGACCCCAGGGCCTGATGGGATATACCCCAAAATACTGAGAGAAGCAAGGGAGGAAATTGCTGGGGCTTTGAGAGAGATCTTTATATCCTCACTGGCTACAGGGGAGATCCCAGAGGATTGGAGAATCGCCAATGTTGTTCCTTTATTTAAGAGTAGCAAGAATAATCCAGGTAATTACAGGCCGGTGAGCCTTTAATCAGTGGTAGGGAAATTATTGGGGAGAATTCTTTGAGACCAGATTTATTCCCACTTGGAAATAAGTGGACATATTAGCGATCGGCAACATGGTTTTGTGAAGGGGAGGTCGTGTCTCACGGACTTGTTCAAGCTTTTCGAGGAACTGATGAAGATGATTGATGAGGGTAGGGCAGTGAATGTTGTCAGTAAGCCCATTGACAAGGTCCCTCATGGCAGACTGGTGCAGAAGGTGAAGCCACATGGGATCAGAGGTGAGCTGGCAAGGTGGATACAAAACTGGCTCGGTCAAAGAAGACAGAGAGTAACAGTGGAAGGATGTGTTTCTGAATGGAGGGCTGTGACAAGTGGTGTTCCTCAGGGATCAGTGCTGGGACCTTTGCTGTTTGTAATATATATAAATGATTTGGAGGAAAATGTAACTGGTTTGATTCGCAAGTTTGCGGACGACACAAAGGTTGGTGGATTTGCGGATAGCGATGAGGACCATCAGAGGATACAGCAGGATATAGATCTGTTGGGCAGAGAGATGGCAGATGAAGTTTAATCAGACAAATATGAGACAATGTATTTTGGAAAGTCTAACACAGATAAGAAATATACGGTAAATGGCAGAACCCTTCAGAGTATTGATAGGTAAAGGGATCTGGGTGTACAGGTACACATAGAACGTAGAACAGTACAGCACATTACAGACCCTTCGGCCCTCAATGTTGTGTGAAACCAAGATCAAGCTATCCCACTCCTTATCCATGTGCCTATCCAATAACTGCTTGAAAATTCCTGAAGTATTCGACTCCACTATCACAGCAGGCAATCCATTCCACACCTCAACCACTCTAAGGAAAGAATCTACCTCGGACATCCCTCCTATATCTCCCACCATGAACCTTATAGCTATGCCCCCTAGTAACAACTACATTCACCCAAGGGAATAGTCTCTGAATGTCCACTCTTTCATTCCCTCTCATCATCTTATAAACCTCTATTGAGTCGTCTCTCATCCTCCTCTAAAGAGAAAAGCCCCAGCTCCCTCAACTTTTCCTCATAAGACCTACCCTCCAAACCAGGCAGCATCCTGGTAAATCTCCTCTGCACTCTCTCCAATGCTTCCACATCCTTCTTATAGTGAGATGACCAGGACTGAACACAATATTCCAAATTAGTCTCACCAAGGTCCGGTATAGTTGCAGCATAACCCCACGGCTCTTAAACTCAAACCCCCTGTTAATAAACGCTAACACACTGTGAGCCTTCTTCACGGCTCTATCCACTTGAGTGGCAACCTTCAGAGATTTGTGGATATGAATCCCAAGATCTCTCTGTACCTCCACATTCCTCAGAACCCTGCCGTTGACCCTGTAATCTGCATTCAAGTTTGTTCTACAAAAATAAATCACCTCACACTTATCAGGGTTAAACTCCATCTGCCATTTTTTGGCCCAGCTCTGCACCCTATCAGTGTCTCTTTGCAGCCTACAACAGCCCTCCACCTCATCCACTGTCATCAGCAAATTTACTAATCCACCATTCAGCCCCTTCCTCCAAGTCATTGATAAAAATCATAAATAACAGAGGGCCCAGCACTGATCCCTGTGGTACACCGCTGGTAACTAGTCTCCAGTCTGGAAATTTTCCATCCCATCACCACCCTCATTCTTCAATGAGAGAGCCAGTTACTTATCCAATCAGCCAAATTTCCCCCTATCCCACACCTCTTTACTTCCTTCATGAGCCTACCATGGGGAACCTTATCAAATGCCTTACTAAAATCTATGTATACAACATCAACTACACCACCTTCATCTGGATGAGTACATGGGATTTAATGGGATTGGGAGTTACAGATAGTTCTATGGCCTGGTAGGCATGGATATGATCGGTGCAACCTGTGGGCCAAAGGGCCTGTTTGTGCTGCAGTGTTCTATGTTCTATGTACATACTTAGTTAGCTCCTCAAAGAATTCAATCAAATTTGTAAGGCAAGACTTACCCCTCACGAACCCATGCTGACTATCCTGGATTAAACTGCATCTTTCCAAATGGTTATAAATCTTATCCCTCAGGAACTTTTCCATTAACTTACTGACCACTGAAGTAACCGGCCTATAATTACCAGGGTTATTCCTATTTCCTTTCTTGAACAGAGGAACAACATTTGCCACTCTCCAGTCCTCTGGCACTATCCCTGTGGACAGTGAGGTCCCAAAGACCAAAGCCAAAACAAAGAACAAAAAACATCCCAGCACGGGAAACAGGCCCTTCGGCCCAACGAGCCCGCGCCACCGCATCTTCCCACACCTACCCCATCCTGTGTGTATGTGAGTGGAACCCCTGACTTAGCCAGATTCAGGGGAGAATAGTGTCAATTTGGTAAAACCAATCAGCCTAAGAGCACATTTTTGGGGTGTGGGAGGAAACCGGAGCGCCCGGAGGAAACCCACGCAACCACAGGGAGAATGCGCAAACTCCCACAGACACAGGCCCAAATCCAGATGTCTGCACAGCCAGCAGTGCTAGTCACTGAGCTGTTGCGGTGTCCATCTACCGGTCCAGGATCAAGCACACACACCGACACGAAGTACTAGGCCACTCCTGGAACCTCCAAGAGCAGCCCACGCACGACCCACCGTGTGAATGCCCCTCGTTTGACACGAGGTGGACCGACACTGTGGAATAAAAAGACAATACGTTAACATATAAAACTACATTTCTGGTGTTGTCCCGAGGCTCTGACCCTATTTAATACCCTCTACTATAATCCTCTATCCTTGCTTCGCTTATGTGTCTGTCTAAGTAAACCTTAAACAAGTCCAACGCGCCTGCCTCCACCACCCTACTCGGTAGCGCGTTCCATACCCCCACGACCCTCTGTGTGAAAAACCTTCCTCTCATATCCAAATTATACTTCTGCCCCTTCACCCTTAGATCATGATCTCTCGTATTTGTCCCCAATCTAGGGAAAAGCCTACCACTGTTGACTCTATCTATTCCCTTCAGTATTTTATACACCTCTATCATATCACTCCTTAATCTCCGTCTTTCTAAGGAGAAGAGCCCCAGTTTCTCCAACCTTCCCTTGTAACTCAGTCCTTCCATGCCAGGCAACATCCTGGTAAACCTCCTCTGCACCCTCTCCAGGGTCTCCACGTCCTTCCGGTAGTAAGGTGGCCAGAACTGGACCCAGTACTCCAAATGTGGTCTAACCAACATTCTGTACAACTGAAGCATTAGACAGCAGCTCTTATACTCTATACCCCTTCCTATAAACGCTAGTATTCCATAAGCTTTCTTCACAACCTTCTCTACCTGTGTCGACACCTTCAGAGACTTGTGCACCTGCTCTCCCAGGTCCCTCTGTATTTCAATACTCTTAATCGGTCCACCTTTTATCACATAGCTCCTCCCTGCATTATTCCTTCCAAAATGCATCACCTCGCATTTGTCAGGATTAAATTCCATCTGCCACCTATCTGCCCACTGCACCAACCTATCTATATCCTGCTGTGTCACCTGACAATCCTCCTCAGTATCCGCCAACCCTGCCATCTTGGTGTCATCCGCAAACTTGCTAATCACACCACCTACGCTCTCTTCCAAGTCGTTTATATACACTTCAAAGAGGAGAGGTCCCAGTACTGAGCCCTGCGGCACACCACTGGTCACTGGCCTCCAGCCCGAAAAGGTGCCCTCGACAACTACTCTCTGTCTCCTATTTCCCAACCAGTTTTCGACCCACCTAGCTACCTGTCCTTGTATCCCATGTGCCTTAACCTTTTCTACCAGCCTACCGTGAGGGACTTTGTCAAACGCCTTAGTGAAATCCATATAGGTGACATCAACGGCTCATCCATCGTCAACCGTTTTTGTCACCTCCTCGAAGAATTCCGCCAGATTCGTAAGGCAAGACCTCCCTCTAACAAAGCCATGTTGCGTATCCCTAATCAGATCGCAACACTCCAAATGCTCATACATCCTATCTTCAAGAATTTTTTCCAATAATTTTCCTACCACCGATGTCAAACTCACTAGTCTATAATTACCAGGGTTATCCCTACTGCCCTTTTTAAACAGCGGTACCACATTAGCTACCCTCCAGTCTTCTGGGACCTCACCTGTGTCCAAAGAAGAGACAAAAGCTCTGCAATCTCCTCCCTTGCCTCCCAAAGAATCCTAGGATGTATCCCATCTGGCCCAGGGGACTTATCAACCCTCAGATTTTTCAAAATTGCGAATACAGCTTCCCTCAGAACCTCCTCCATCTACTTCTTCCATCCTATCAGCCTGTATCACACTCTCATCCTCAAAAATATGGCCCCTCTCCTTGGTGAACACTAAAGTATTTATTTATCTTTTCTGACTCCATGCACAAGTTCCCACTGCTATCCTTGACTGGCCCTAACCTCACCCTAGTCATTCTTTTCTTTCTCACATAAGCGTAAAAAGCCTTGGGGTTTTCCTTCATCTGACCCGCCAAGGACTTGCTCTCCTAAGCCCTTTTTCTTAGCTCATTCCTTGCTACCTTTTAACCCTCAAGTGACCCAACTGAACCTTGTTTTCTCATCCTTACATAAGCTTCCTTTTTCCTCTTGACAAGACATTCAATCTCTTTTGTGAACCATGGTTCCCTCACTCAGCCATTTCCTCCCTGCCTGACAGGGACGTACCTATCAAGGACACACAGTATTTGTTCCTTGAACAAACTCCACTTTCCGTTTGTGTCCATACCTGACAGTTTCTGTTCGAATCTAATGCTCCCTAATTCTTGCCTAATTGCATCATAATTACCCCTGCCCCAATTATAAACCTTGCCTTGCTGTGTGACCCTATCCCCCTTCATTGCAATAATGAAGGACACCGAATTGTGGTCACTATCTCCAAAGTGTTCTCCCACAAACAAATCTAACACTTGGCCCGGTTCTTTACCCAGTACCAAGCCCAATGTGACCCCACTTCTTGTGGCTTATCCACATATTGTGTCAGGAAACTCTCTGCACACACTGTACAAAAGGTGTCCCATCCGAACTATTTGACCTATAAAGGTTCCAATCAATATTAGAACATAGAACATAGAACATTACAGCGCAGAACAGGCCCTTCGGCCCATGATGTTGCGTTACAAAAACAATGACCCTCTAACCTAAACCAATCCCTTTTCATCCATAAACCTATCCACAGATCTCTTAAACGCCCCCAAACTAGGTGCATTTACAACTGCAGCTGGCAGGGCATTCCAGTCCCTCACCACCCTCTGGGTAAAGAACCTACCCCTGACATCTGTCCTATAACTACCCCCCCTTAATTTAAAGCCATATTTGGAAAGTTAAAGTCACCCATGATAACTACCCTGTGACCTCCACACTGATCCATAATCTGCTTTGCCATTTCCTCCTCCACATCTCTATCACTATAGAGAGAAGAAGGTTACGAGGTGACCTAATTGAGGCATACAAGATGATCAGAGGGTTAGATAGGGTGGACAGTGAGAGCCTTTTTCCTTGGATCGTGATGGCTAACACCAGGAGACATAGCTTTAAATTGAGGCGTGATAATTATAGGACAGATGTCAGAGGTAGGTTCTTTATTCAGAGAGTAGTAAGGGCATGGAATGCCCTGCCTGCAGCAGTTGTGGACTCACCAACTTTAAGGGCATTCAAATGGTCAGTGGATAGGCATATGGATAACATTGGAATAGTTTAGGTTAGAGGGTCATTAGATTGGTTCCACTGGTCGGCGCAACATCGAGGGCCGAAGGGCCTGTACTGCGCTGGAATGTTCTATGTTCTAAAATCAGGTTAAATCAAACATGGATGTGTCTCTTGTCGGGGTGGAGGGAGGGAACTGGAGGGAGGGGAGTGAATTCTTGCCAGTGAAGCTGGCTGTTGAGCTCTGGGTTTTCACTGTGTAAACGCCCAATTTCCCAGCATACTGGGTGTGCTCCTGAAAATTAAGGGCAATTTAGCATGGCCAATCCACCCTACCAACACGTCCTACAGATTTTTGCAGACACTGAGAGAACATGCAGACTCCGCACAGACAGTGACCCGAGGCTGGAATTGGTGCTCGGGTCCCTGGCGCAGTGAGGTACCTGGGGGGGGGGCAGTATCCGGGGCGGCAAACCCCAGGTGTTGGTGGGGGGTGATTGTGAGGTTGGCACAGTAAGCGATTAGCAGCAGGCCCCCGTGTCCGTCAGGGGAGAGGAGAGAGTGACAGGAACACACACAGTATGCTGGGAAATTGAGCATCTGCGCAATGACGCCTCAGAGCTCAGTAGCCGGCTTTACCAACGAGAATTCACTACAACCCCCACATCACCCCTCTCCTCCCTCGATGAGAATCACATCCATAGAATCATAGAATTCCTACAGTGCAGAAGGAGGCCATTTGGCCCACTGAGTCTGCACTGACCACAATCCCACCCAGGCCCTATACCCATAACCCTCAAATTTACCCTGCTCCTCCCCCTGACAGTAAGGGGCAATTTAGATGGCCAATCAACCTAATCCTCACATCTTTAGAGTGTGGGAGGAAACCGAAGCACCCGGAGGAAACCCACTCAGACATGGGGAAGATGTGCAAATTTCACACAGACAGTCACCCAAGCCGGGAATCGAACTCGGGTCCCTGGCATTGTGAAGCAGCAATGCTAACCACTGCGCCACCCGAACCTTGGCTCTTTAGTTTAACTAACTGCTGTACAATTGTGACTGGAAATCTCCCAGAATTTGGCAGGGTTCTCTCCCATTTTCACTCACGTTCAGCACTGAGAATTTCTTGGTAAGATCATCCCCTCAGAATCCGCAGTGTTGGGATTGTTTAGAAAGGCTGGACCTTCCTTTAGTGTAAAAAACCTTTTCATGGTGTGGCTTTTTCTGATCACAGGGCATATCCTAGATGACCAGGATCTCATTGACACTCTCCAGAAATCAAAGGACATGTCTGAAGAGATTAAACTGCGAATTGCTGCATCTGAGGAAAATGAGAGGAAAATCATGGCTGCTCGGAAGAAGTATCTGCCGATGGCGATGCGCGGCTCGGTCTTGTACTTTGTGATGGTTGAGCTGGCCAAGCTGAACTGCATGTACCAGTTTTCTCTGCAGTGGTTCATAAAGGTATTCATTCAGTCAGTGAGTGACATGCACAAGCCACACACAAGGAGGCCACTGGCAGGATTCATACAGCGTACCTCGAAACTACAGCGAACAGGCAGTGAATTCAAATATTTATCTTCCAGCACGACAAGGATGCACATTAGCTTCAAGTCCTATTTACGCAATATGATGAACACACTTACTGAGAACATCTACAAGGTATGTCACAGCAAGGAACATTCACCGCTAGCCAAACCAGGGCTATCACTGATCCAAACCCACGTTTCCAATCTACCGTTATATTGTGACAACCAGGTTAGCAGGAGTGAAATACCGCCTCTCTATAACCCACTCTGGATTGGTTATAACAAAAGTAAACTTAAAAGGGAGCTGATATTGCAATTCCACACATACAAATATATGTGTGCAAATATATACATTATTTGTACCTCAGTATGAGAAACCAGATTCTTTAGGTTAATAGCTGAAGAGCTAGTCTTATTGCTAAATTCACTCAATTGAAGATGCAGAAATGATTAACCAGAGGCTGAAAGTGTATGAACATATACAGGAACAACAGAAGTAGGCCATTTGGCCCCTCAAGTCTGCTCCATCATTCAATAATAATTATTGTTGATCCCCTTGTGTTTCAAGTTATATATTCCCATCTACCCCTGGGAATCTTTGATTCCCTTACCAAACAAGAACCTTATCTACATCCGCCTTAGAATTGTTCAGTGACCCTGAATCCACCTCCTTGTGAGGCAGAGTTCCAAAGTCTCACAACTCTCTGAGAGAAAAGAATTCTTCTCACCTGTGCCCTAATGTTAAAACAGCGTTCCCTGGTGCTGGTCTCATCCACCAGAGGAAATATCCTTTCCACATCCACTTTGTCAAGACCATTCACAATGGCACAGTAGTTAGCACTGCTGCTTCACAGTGCCAGAGACCTGGGACTTGGGTGATTATCTATGTGGAGCCTGCACATTCTCCCCATGCCTGCGTGGGTTTCCTCTGGGTGCTCCAGTTTCCTCCCACGCTCCAAAGATGTACAGGTTAGGCAGATTGGCCATGCTAAATTGCCCCTTACTGTCGGGGAATTATCAGGGTAAATGCCTGGTGTTATGGGGATAGGGCCTGTGTGGGATTGTGGTCAGTACAGACTCAATGGGCCAAATGGCCTCCTTCTGCAGTGTAGGGATTCTATGATTCATTCGAGTCACCCATCACTCTTCTAAACTCCAGTGGAAACAAGCCCAATCTCTCTAACCTTTTCTCATAACACAACCCATTCATTCCAGTTATCCTCTGGCAGCACATTTACATCCTTCCTTAAATAAAGTGACTAAAACTGTAGGTACTATTGGAGATGTGGACTCAGTCTTGCTCTATATAATGAAAACATTCTTAGACTGCAAGTTGATAAATCCCCTGGACATGACAATGTAGCTCCCAGACTATTGAAAGAGGTGACAGCAGAGCTAGTGGATGCATTAGTGATCATCTTCTAAAGTTCAATAGATTCTGGAATGGTTCCTGGAGATTGGAAGATAGCAGATATCCTCCCCAGTATTTAAAGAAGGAGCAAGAGAGAAAATAGAGAATTACAGTCCTGTTAGCCTGACATCAGCAGGAGAGAATATGCTAGAATTTACTGTAAAGGATGTGATAACAGGGCACTTAAAAAGTATTCAGTAAAAACTGGGCAAGTCAACATGAATTTATGGGAGGAAAAGCATGTTTGGAGGTTTTATGAGAATGTAACTAGCAGAATGGATAAGGGGGAACCAATGGATGTGCTGGATTTGAATTTTCAGAAAATTCAGAAGAATGAGTAGGCCATCTAGCCCTTCGAGCCTGCCCCACCATTCAATAAGATCATGGCTGATCTGTCGCTGCTCAGCTCCACTTTCCCGCTTTCTCCCCATAACCCTTAATCCCCTCTCTTATTCAAAACCCGTCTTAAAAATATTTAGTGAGGCAGCCTCCACCACTTCAACGGGCAGAGAATTCCAGAGATTCACCACCCTTTGAGTGAAGAAGTTCCTCCTCAACTCCGTTCTAAAATGCCCCCCCTTTATCTTGAGGTTGTGCCCCCTAGTCCTACTGTCTTTTTTGAGCGGGAAGAGTCTCTCCACCTCTATCCTATCCATCCCATTCATCATCTTATACGTCTCAATGAGATCTCCCCTCATTCTTCTAAACTCCAACGAGTACAAGCCTAGTTTATTCAGCCTCTCCTCATAGCTCAATCCCCTCAACTCCGGTATCAGCCTAGTAAACCTCCTCTGCACTCCCTCCAAGGCCAAAATATCTTTGCGCAGGTGCGGCGTCCAAAACTGCACACAGTACTCCAGCTGCAGCCTCACCAATGCCCTATACAGCTGCAGCAAGACCTCCCTACTTTTATATTCAATCCCCTTCGCTATGAAGGCCAGCATCCCATTCGCCTTCCTGACCACCTGCTGCACCTGCAAGCTGGGTTTTTGCGACTCATGCACAAGGACCCCGAGGTCCCTCTGCACCGTTGCCTGCTGCAGTTTTTCGCCACGTAAGTAATAGTCCTTCCTAGCATTCTTCCTTCCAAAGTGGACCACCTCACACTTGCCAATATTAAATTCCATTTGCCATTTCCTGGCCCATTCGCCCAGCCTATCTAGATCCTTCTGCAGACTCTCCACACCCTCCTCACAATTTGCCTTTCCCCCAATCTTGGTGTCATCAGCAAATTTCGACACCCTACACTCGGTTCCCTCCTCCAGATCATCTATATAAATGGTAAATAGCTGAGGCCCCAGCACCGACCCCTGGGGCACTCCACTAGTCACCATCCACCAATCTGAATAGCACCCATTGACCCCCACTCTCTGCCTCCTATTTGACAACCAATCCTCTATCCACGCTAACACCCTACCCCCAACTCCAAGTCCCTCGACCTTCTGCAATAACCTCTTGTGAGGTACCTTGTCAAACACCTTCTGAAAATCCAGAAACACCACATCCACCGGCTCTCCTCTATCCACTGCCCTAGACACATCCTCATAGAACTCCAGTAAATTTGTCAGACACGACTTCCCTTGAATGAAACCGTGCTGCGTCCGCTCTATCAAGCAATTCATAGAACATAGAACATAGAACATTACAGCACAAACAGGCCCTTCGGCCCTCGAGTTGCGCCGATCGCATCAACCCCACCAATCTATAGACCTATCTATAACCCCCAATCCCATTAAACCCCATATACTCATCCAGAAGTCTTTTAAAAGACCCCAGCGAGTTCGCCTCCACCACCGACGACGGCAGCCGATTCCAATCACTCACCACCCTCTGAGTGAAAAACTTACCCCTAACATCACCTCTGTACTTCCCTCCCCGCACCTTAAATCTGTGTCCTCTCGTAGCGACCATTTCAACCCGGGGAAATAGCCTCTGAGAGTCCACCCTATCTATTCCTCTCAACATTTTATAAACTTCTATCAGGTCGCCTCTCAACCTTCGCCTCTCCAGGGAAAAGAGTCCCAGCTCCCTCAACCTATCTTCATAAGGCATGCCTCCCAGTCCAGGCAACATCCTTGTAAATCTCCTCTGCACCCTTTCAATAGCTTCTACGTCTTTCCTATAGTGAGGCGACCAGAACTGCGCACAGTACTCCAAATGAGGCCTGACGAGGGTCCTGTAAAGTTGCAGCATTACCTCCCGACTCCTAAACTCAATCCCTCGATTAATGAAGGCCAGTACACCATACGCCTTCTTGACCACCTCCTCCACCTGCGAGGCCGATTTAAGAGTCCTGTGAACCCGGACCCCGAGATCCTTCTGCTCTTCAACGCTACTAAGACCCCTGCCCTTAATAGTGTACTCGTTCATCCCGTTGGTTCTGCCGAAATGGACTACTACACATTTATCCGCGTTGAAGTCCATCTGCCACTTCTCCGCCCATTCCTGCATCCTATCTATGTCCTGCTGCAACTTTTGACATCCTTCCAGACCATCCACAACACCGCCGACCTTCGTGTCATCAGCGAACTTGCTAACCCATCCCTCCACTTCCTCATCCAGGTCATTTATGAAAATGACAAACAACAAGGGTCCCAGAACAGATCCCTGGGGCACCCCACTGGTGACTGACCTCCATTCCGAAAAAGACCCATCCACAACCACTCTCTGCCTTCTGCAGGCAAGCCAGTTCTGGATCCACAAGGCCAAAGGCCCTTGGATCCCATGCCCTCTCACCTTCTCAAGAAGTCTTGCATGGGGGACCTTATCAAAAGCCTTGCTGAAGTCCATGTACACTACGTCCACGGCACTTCCTTCGTCAATGTGTTCAGTCACATTATCGAAGAACTCAACTAGGCTCGTAAGGCACGACCTGCCCTTGACAAATCCATGCTGACTATTCCTGATCATGTCAAACCTCTCCAAATGCTCGTAAATCTTGTCCCTCAGAAGCCTCTCCATCAGCTTACCAACCACTGAGGTCAGACTCACCGGGCGGTAATTTCCCGGGCTATCTCTGTTCCCTTTCTTGAAAATAGGGACTACATCCGCAATCCTCCAATCTTCCGGAACCTCTCCCGTCTCCATTGACGACACAAAGATCATCGCCAAGGGCTCTGCAATCACTAACACCCTAATTCCCTTCAAGATGCCTCGCTATTTCCTCCTTGATGACGGATTCTAACATTTTACCTACCACAGACGTTAAACTAACCGGCCTATAATTCCCCACCTTTTGCCTGGCACCCTTCTTAAACAACCCTTCTTAAACTTGCTAAATGGCCTCAGCGGAGGCTGAGGCCGGGGTTTCCAGAACCGTCAGCTCCACACCAGAAATCAGCTCAGAGCTGATATAAATATTAAAATCAGAATTACAATGTTATTAGTGAGCCTGGGAGTGAAGTCTCTGGGTCCGCCAGCCTCTCCCTCCTCCTGCCAGGAGGGTTTACAACAACACCCCATTAACAGGGTACAGGTAGCCATGGAGGACGCCCCTCAGGAGGCCGAGGGTCAGGGAGTAACTCCTTGGCAGTGCCAGCCTGGCACTGTCCAATGGGCAAAGTGGCAATACCCAAGGTGCACCTTGGCACTGGCCACTGGCAGGGCCTATTGGGGCAGGGCCGACTGGACACAGAGCCGACTGAATCATAGAACCATACAGCGCAGAAGAGGCCCTTCAGCCCATCAAGTCCACACTGACACATCAGAAACCCCTGAACTCCCATCTAATCCCATCTGCCAGCATTTAGCCCAAAGCCCTGAATGTTCTGATGTGCCAAGTGCTCATTCAGATAAGATGTGAGGCAGTGAATTCCAGATGGGTGACATTATAGTTAGTGCTGCTGCCTCACAGCACTAGGGACCTGGGTTCGATTCCCAGCTCAGCGCACAGTGGCTTAGTGCTGCTGCCTCACAGCACTAGGGACCTGGGTTCGATTCCCGGCTCAGCGCACAGTGGGTTAGTGCTGCTGCCTCACAGCACTAGGGACCTGGGTTCGATTCCCGGCTCAGCGCACAGTGGGTTAGCGCTGCTACCTCACAGAGCCAGGGACCTGGGTTCGATTCCCGGCTCAGTGCACAGTGGGTTAGCACTGCTGCCTCACAGAGCCAGGGACCCGGGTTCGATTCCCGGCTCAGTGCACAGTGGGTTAGTGCTGCTGCCTCACAGCGCCAGGACCCCGGGTTCGATTCCCGGCTCAGCGCACAGTGGGTTAGCGCTGCTGCCTCACAGCGCCAGGGACCCGGGTTCGATTCCCGGCTCAGTGCACAGTGGGTTAGCACTGCTGCCTCACAGCACCAGGGACCCGGGTTCGATTCCCGGCTCAGTGCACAGTGGGTTAGTGCTGCTGCCTCACAGCGCCAGGGACCCGGGTTCGATTCCCGGCTCAGTGCACAGTGGGTTAGTTCTGCTGCCTCACAGCGCCAGGGACCCGGGTTCGATTCCCGGCTCAGTGCACAGTGGGTTAGCACTGCTGCCTCACAGCACCAGGGACCCGGGTTCGATTCCCGGCTCAGCGCACAGTGGGTTAGCGCTGCTGCCTCACAGCACCAGGGACCCGGGTTCGATTCCCGGCTCAGCGCACAGTGGGTTAGCGCTGCTGCCCCACAGCACCAGGGACCCGGGTTCGATTCCCGGCTCAGTGCACAGTGGGTTAGCACTGCTGCCTCGCAGCACCAGGGACCCGGGTTCGATTCCCGGCTCAGTGCACAGTGGGTTAGCGCTGCTGCCCCACAGCACCAGGGACCCGGGTTCGATTCCCGGCTCAGCGCACAGTGGGTTAGCGCTGCTGCCCCACAGCACCAGGGACCCGGGTTCGATTCCCGGCTCAGCGCACAGTGGGTTAGCGCTGCTGCCTCACAGCACCAGGGACCCGGGTTCGATTCCCGGCTCAGCGCACAGTGGGTTAGCGCTGCTGCCTCACAGCACCAGGGACCCGGGTTCGATTCCCGGCTCAGCGCACAGTGGGTTAGCGCTGCTGCCCCACAGCACCAGGGACCCGGGTTCGATTCCCGGCTCAGCGCACAGTGGATTAGCACTGCTGCCTCAGAGCACCAGGGACCCGGGTTCGATTCCCGGCTCAGCGCACAGTGGGTTAGCGCTGCTGCCTCACAGCACCAGGGACCCGGGTTCGATTCCCGGCTCAGCGCACAGTGGGTTAGCGCTGCTGCCCCACAGCACCAGGGACCCGGGTTCGATTCCCGGCTCAGCGCACAGTGGGTTAGCGCTGCTGCCACACAGCACCAGGGACCCGGGTTCGATTCCCGGCTCAGCGCACAGTGGGTTAGCACTGCTGCCTCACAGCACCAGGGACCCGGGTTCGATTCCCGGCTCAGCGCACAGTGGGTTAGCGCTGCTGCCTCACAGCACCAGGGACCCGGGTTCGATTCCCGGCTCAGCGCACAGTGGGTTAGCACTGCTGCCTCACAGCACCAGGGACCCGGGTTCGATTCCCGGCTCAGTGCACAGTGGGTTAGCACTGCTGCCTCACAGCACCAGGGACCCGGGTTCGATTCCCGGCTCAGTGCACAGTGGGTTAGCGCTGCTGCCTCACAGCACCAGGGACCCGGGTTCGATTCCCGGCTCAGCGCACAGTGGGTTAGCGCTGCTGCCCCACAGCACCAGGGACCCGGGTTCGATTCCCGGCTCAGCGCACAGTGGGTTAGCGCTGCTGCCCCACAGCACCAGGGACCCGGGTTCGATTCCCGGCTCAGTGCACAGTGGGTTAGCGCTGCTGCCTCACAGCACCAGGGACCCGGGTTCGATTCCCGGCTCAGTGCACAGTGGGTTAGCACTGCTGCCTCACAGCACCAGGGACCCGGGTTCGATTCCCGGCTCAGTGCACAGTGGGTTAGCACTGCTGCCTCACAGCGCCAGGGACCCGGGTTCGATTCCCGGCTCAGTGCACAGTGGGTTAGCACTGCTGCCTCACAGCGCCAGGGACCCGGGTTCGATTCCCGGCTCAGTGCACAGTGGGTTCGCACTGCTGCCTCACAGCGCCAGGGACCTGGGTTCGATTCCCGGCTCAGTGCACAGTGGGTTAGCACTGCTGCCCCACAGCGCCAGGGACCTGGGTTCGATTCCCGGCTCAGTGCACAGTGGGTTAGCACTGCTGCCTCACAGCACCAGGGACCCGGGTTCGATTCCCGGCTCAGTGCACAGTGGGTTAGCACTGCTGCCTCACAGCACCAGGGACCTGGGTTCGATTCCCGGCTCAGTGCACAGTGGGTTAGCGCTGCTGCCTCACAGCGCCAGGGACCTGGGTTCGATTCCCGGCTCAGTGCACAGTGGGTTAGCGCTGCTGCCTCACAGCACCAGGGACCCGGGTTCGATTCCCGGCTCAGTGCACAGTGGGTTAGCACTGCTGCCTCACAGCACCAGGGACTCGGGTTCGATTCCCGGCTCAGTGCACAGTGGGTTAGCGCTGCTGCCTCACAGCGCCAGGGACCTGGGTTCGATTCCCGGCTCAGCGCACAGTGGGTTAGCACTGCTGCCTCACAGCACCAGGGACCCGGGTTCGATTCCCGGCTCAGTGCACAGTGGGTTAGCACTGCTGCCTCACAGCACCAGGGACCCGGGTTCGATTCCCGGCTCAGCGCACAGTGGGTTAGCGCTGCTGCCCCACAGCACCAGGGCCCCGGGTTCGATTCCCGGCTCAGTGCACAGTGGGTTAGCGCTGCTGCCTCACAGCACCAGGGACCCGGGTTCGATTCCCGGCTCAGCGCACAGTGGGTTAGCGCTGCTGCCTCACAGCACCAGGGACCCGGGTTCGATTCCCGGCTCAGCGCACAGTGGGTTAGCGCTGCTGCCTCACAGCACCAGGGACCCGGGTTCGATTCCCGGCTCAGCGCACAGTGGGTTAGCGCTGCTGCCCCACAGCACCAGGGACCCGGGTTCGATTCCCGGCTCAGCGCACAGTGGGTTAGCGCTGCTGCCCCACAGCACCAGGGACCCGGGTTCGATTCCCGGCTCAGTGCACAGTGGGTTAGCACTGCTGCCTCACAGCACCAGGGACCCGGGTTCGATTCCCGGCTCAGTGCACAGTGGGTTAGCACTGCTGCCTCACAGCGCCAGGGACCTGGGTTCGATTCCCGGCTCAGTGCACAGTGGGTTAGCACTGCTGCCTCACAGCACCAGGGACCCGGGTTCGATTCCCGGCTCAGTGCACAGTGGGTTAGCACTGCTGCCTCACAGCGCCAGGGACCTGGGTTCGATTCCCGGCTCAGTGCACAGTGGGTTAGCACTGCTGCCTCACAGCACCAGGGACCCGGGTTCGATTCCCGGCTCAGTGCACAGTGGGTTAGCACTGCTGCCTCACAGCACCAGGGACCTGGGTTCGATTCCCGGCTCAGCGCACAGTGGGTTAGCGCTGCTGCCTCACAGCACCAGGGACCCGGGTTCGATTCTTGGCTTGGGTTACTGTCTGTGCGGAGCCTGCACATTCTCCCTGTGTCTGCGTGGGTTTCCACCAGGTGCTCCAGTTTCCTCCCACAGTCCGAAGGATGTGCTGGTTAGATGCATTGACCCGAACAGGTGCTGACTGTGGCGACTAGGGGAATTTCACAGTAACTTCACTGCAGTGTTAATATAAGCCTTACTTATGACTAAGAAACTTTTAAACTGTCACCACCCTCTGGATAAAAAAGTTTTTCCTCGTATCCCCTCTAAACCCGTGCCCCTCACCTGAGACCTATGTCCCCTCGTGACTGACCCTTCAACTAAGGGGAACAGCTGCTCCTCATCCACTCTGTCCACATCTCTCATCATCTTGTACACCTCGATGAGGTCGCCCCTCAGTCTTCTCTGCTCCAATGAAAACAACACAAGCCTACGCAACCTCTCTTCGTAATTTAAATGTTCCATCCCAGGCAGCATCCTGGTGAATCTCCTCTGCACCTTCTCCAGTGCAATCACATCCTTCCGATAATGTGGTGACCAGAACTGCACACTGTCCTCTTGTTGTGACCTCACCAAAGTTCTGGATAACTCCAACATGACTTCCCTGCTTTTATAATCTATTCCTTGATAATGGCGAGTGTCCCATGTGTCTTTTTCACACCCTACTAACACACCCTTCCACCTTCAGAGATCTGTGGACAAACACGCCAAGTTTCCACAGAACCTCCTAGTGTCCTACCATTCATTGAGTACTTTCCTGTCAAATTACTGCTTCCAAAATGTATCACCTCACACTTTTCAGGGTTAAATACTTGCAGATAGCGATGAACATGTCGGACAATACAGCAGGATATAGATCGGCTGGAAAATTGGGTGGAGAAATGGCAGATGGAATTTAATCCAGATAAATGCGAGGTGATGTATTTTGGAAGAACTTATGTAGTGGGGAGTTATACAATAAATGGCAGAACCATCAAGAATGTAGAAACACAGAGGGACCTAGGTGTGCAAGTCCACAAATCCCTGAAGATGGCAGCACAGGTGGAGAGGGTGGTGAAGAAGGCATATGGTATGCTTGCCTTTATAGGACGGGGTATAGAGTATAAAAGCTGGAGCCTGATGTTGCAGCTGTATAGACGCTGGTCAGGCCACATTTGGAGAACTGTGTCCAGTTCTGGTTGCTGCACTACTAGAAGGACATGGAGGTTTTGGAGAGAGAGTACAGAGAAGGTTTACCAGGATGTTGCCTGGTATGGAGGGTCTTAGCTATGAGGAGAGATTGGGTAGACTGGGGTTGTTCTCCCTGGAAAGACGGAGAATGAGGGGAGACCTAATAGAGGTGTATAAAATTATGAAGGGTATGGATAGGGTGAACAGAGGGAAGCTTTTCCCGGGTCGAAGGGTGGTGAGGGACTGGAATGCCCTGCCAGCTGCAGTTGTAAATGCGCCTAGTTTGGGGGCGTTTAAGAGATCTGTGGATAGGTTTATGGATGAAAAGGGATTGGTTTAGGCAAGTGGGTCATTGTTTTGTAACTGGTCGGCGCAACATCGTGGGCCGAAGGGCCTGTTCTGCGCTGTAATGTTCTATGTTCTATGTTCTATGAAGGTGATGATCACGAGGGGTCATAGGCTCAAGGTGAGAGGGGCGAGGTATAACTCAGATATCAGAGGGACTTTTTTTACGCAGAGGGTGGTGGGGGCCTGGAATGCACTGTGTTGGAGGTGGACATGCTGGCATCGTTTAAGATTTACCTGGATAGTCAACATGAGCAGCCTGGGAATGGAGGGATGGACCAATGAGCGTCACAGGCTTGGAGGGCTGAAGGGCCTGTTTCCTGTACTGTACTGTTCTTTGTTTTGTAAATTTCATCTGCCACTTACCTGCCCATCTGACCATTCCATCTATAATTTCTTATAGGCCAAGACACTTGCCTCACTGTTAACTACCCGGCCAATCTTTGTGTCATCCACAAACTTACTAACTCCACAGATAGTCACCAATGTCATTCATATAAACGATGAATAATAGGGATCCCTGTGGGACGCCACTGGACATGGATTGCAGTCACTAAAGCAACATCATCACCCTCTGTCTCCTACAACTGAACCGATCTTGAATTCTCTTTATCAAAGTACCCTGCATCCCGTGTGAATTTATCTTCTTCACAAGTCTCCCATGTGGGACCTTGTCAAAGGCTTTGCTAAAACCATATAAATTACATCGACTGCACTATCCTCATCTACACACCTGGTCACTTCCTCAAAAAATTCAATCAAATTTCTTCGGCATGACCTCCCTCTGACGAAGCCATGCTGACTCTCCCTGATCAAGTTTTGCCTCTCCAAGTGGAGATAGATGCTCTCTTTCAGAGGTTTCTCTGATAGTTTCCCTACCGCTGATGTGAGGCTCACTGGTCTGTAGTTCCCTGGTTTATTTCTACAGCCCTTCTTGAATAATGGAACCACATTAACTGTTCTCCAGTCATCTGGTACCTCCCACCTTCCTCTGGCCAAGAGGAATTAAAAATTTGGGTCAGAGTCCCTGCAATCTCCTCCCTTGCCTCTCACAGCAGCCCAGGGCCCAATTCACCTGGACCTGGAGATTTATCCACTTTTGAGGCTGCTAACACCTCCAAAACCTTGTCCTTCCCCATGTCAATCTGCTGAAGAACCTCATAATCTCTCACTGAATTCCAGACCATCATCTTCATTCTCTTGGGTGAAGATGGATGTGAAATATTCAACATTCTAACAATATCCTCTGGCTCCACCTACAGATCACCTCCACAGGCCCCACTCTTTCCCTGGTTATCCTCTTCGCAGTGATGTCCTTATAGAATATCTTGGGCTTTTCCCTACTTTTACCAGCCAGAGCTTTCTCAGATCCCCACTTTGAACATAAGAACATAAGAAATAGGAGCAGGAGTAGGCCATCTGGCCCTTCGAGCCTGCCCCGCCATTCAATAAGATCATGGCTGATCTGTCGTGACTCAGCTCCACCTTCCCGCCCTCTCCCCATAACCCTTAATCCCTTCTCTTATCAAAAACCCATCAACCCGTTTCTTAAAAATATTTAGCGAGGCAGCCTCCACCACTTCAACGGGCAGAGAATTCCAGAGATTCACCACCCTTTGAGTGAAGAAGTTCCTCCTCAACTCTGTTCTAAACCACCCCCCCTTTATCTTGAGGCTGTGCCCCCTAGTCCTACTGTCTTTTTTGAGCGGGAACAGTCTCTCCACCTCTATCCTATCCATCCCATTCATCATCTTATACGTCTCAATGAGATCTCCCCTCATTCTTCTAAACTCTAACGAGTACAAGCCTAGTTTATTCAGCCTCTCCTCATAGCTCAATCCCCTCAACTCCGGTATCAGCCGAGTAAACCTCCTCTGCACTCCCTCCAGGGCCAAAACATCCTTGCGCAGGTGCGGCGCCCAAAACTGCACACAGTACTCCAGCTGCGGCCTCACCAATGCCCTATACAGCTGCAGCAAGACCTCCCTACTTTTATATTCAATCCCCCTCGCTATGAAGGCCAGCATCCCATTCGCCTTCCTGACCACCTGCTTTGTTCTCCTAATTGCTTTGTCAAGCTCCACCCTGCACTTTCTGGGCCTCACTAATGCCTCCGTTGGTCCCCTTGTAATTTTTAAAAGCCTTTCTTTTGCTTCTCACCTGTTACCCTAGAGGTAACATGGTAGCTTGCCATGTCCTTTTTGAATGCCCCCCCCCTCCATTGCTGTCCTGTAGATTTTCCCTTTATTAGCAGTCCCCAGCCTACCTTGGCCAGACCCTGTCTTATTTTACTAAAATCTGCTCTCTCCCAATCTAAAATGTTTTTGGCAGCATTTCTATTTCCTTGCCCGTAACAAGCTGAAATTGTACCGTGTTGTGATCAGTACCACTAAAACACTCCTCCAGCACCATCTCAACCACCTATCTGCTTTCATTCCCTAGAATCCCACACAGCTCCCTGTCTTTGATATTGACATATTGATTTAAAAGAAATTGATTTCAAGAAATCTCCTCCATCCAGACCCTTAACACTATGTATGTTCTAGTTAATGTAGGGAAAGTTGAAATTCCCACCCAATACAATAATCCTACTGTTATTGTTTCCACACTCCTCCACAAACTGAGCACAAATGTGCTCCTCAATATCCCTCTATAATAAACAGCTAGCAACTAGCTGTCCCTTTTTTATTCCTAAGCTCTACATACAAAGCTTCATTTGATGGCCCCTCCAATATATCATCTTTCCTTAACTGCAGTAACTGCCTCCTTAACTAATAATGCAATGCTTCGTCCTATTTTACCTCCTCCCCAGTCCCATCTGAAGATTCTATACCTCGAAATGTTGAGTTGCCAATCATGTCCTTCCTTCAGCCATGTCTCTGTGATGGCGACTGTATCACACTCCCACATGTCAATCATTGTCCTCAACTCGTCCATTTTACCTGCAATACTCCAGGAATTAGAATAGAGGCTATCCAGGCTGGCCTTACTCCCTTGAAATTTAATACAGCTGCACTCCCTCTGACTTGTTTGTTTTACTGTATGATTCTGTGCCCTTATTCTGCTAATGGTGTGTGCCTGTCCCCCTGCCAAATTAGTTTAAACTCCTCCCAACAGCACTAATAAAACATCCCGCAAGGATGTTAGTCCCACTCTGGTTCACAGGTAGACCGTCCTGTTTGTACAGGTCCCACCTTCCCCAGAAATGATCCCAGTGATCCAGGAATCTCAAACGCTCCCTCCTGCACCAACTGTTAGGCCACACATTCATCTGCCTATTCTGCTATTTCTGTTCGTGAGTGTGTGGCACTGGGAGTAATCCCAAAATTACAAGCTAAGAGATCCTGCTTTTTAATCTACTGCCCAACTCCCTGAATTCTTGGTGCAAGACCTCATCCCTCTTTCTATGTATGTCATTAGTACCAACATGTATCATAACCTCTGCCTTATCACCCTCCCCCTTCGGAATACCCTGCAGCTGTTCAGTGACACCCCAGACCCAGGCACCAGGGATCCTGGAGTCACATTTTTAAAATTAATTTGTGGGACATGGGCATCACTGGCTGGTCAGTATTTATTGCCCATCCCTAGCTGCCTGAGGCAACTACATTGCTGTGGGTCTGGAGTCATATGTCAGCCAGACCAGGTAAGGACAGCAGATTTCCTCCCCTAAAGGATGTTATTGAACCAGATGGGTTTTTCCAACAGTGGTTTCACAGTCATCAGTAAATTCTTAATTCGAACCCAGTCCCCAGAACATTCGCTGATTTCCTGGATTAATAGTCTCAGGATAATACCACAAGGCTTTTGCTTCCCCATTGATGGTCACAGTTGCACCTATCTGTACACCTGACGATAGAATCCCCTATTACTATTACCCTACTTCTCTTCCCCCCCCCTCCTGTACAGACAGGCTGTTTGTGATGCCAGAAGCTTGGCTCAGCCGATGCTCCCTGGAGGAACCAACATCCTTAAGGGAGAGTTTAAACTAGATTGGTGGGTGGGGGGGATCCTCAGCAACAGGGAAGCAAATGAGGGGCTGAATGGAGATGCAGTACTCAGCAATGGCAAGCTGAATAGGTATAATCGGCAGGAGCATGGCAGTGGGCAGGGAAAACCTGTTGGGTTAAATTGCATCTATTTCAAAGCAAGAGGGCTGACAGGTAAGGCTGATGAACTCGGCATGGATAATTATGTGGGACTGGGATATTATAGCCATACTGAAACATGGTTAAGGGAGGGATAGGATTGGTAGCTTCTATTCTTATGTAGCTCATGTAGTTCTATTTCTTTTGTAGCTTAATGTTCCAGGGTACAGGAGCTTTAGGCAGGGCAGAGGTAAAGGAAAGAGAAGGGGGGGTTTGCATTTCTGATTAAGGGGACTATCATTGTGGTCGTCAGAAATGAAGTAACTAAAAAATCATCCAGCGAGGCTTTGTGGGTGGAACTAGTAAATAAGAAGGAAACGGTGACCTTATTGGGGTTGTACTGTAGGCCCCCAAATGGTCAACTGGAATTAGAAGAACAAATATACAGGGAGATTGGGGAGATTTGCAGGAGTAATAGGGTTGTCATAGTTGAGGATTTTTATTTTGTTAAAATAGACTGGGATTGCCATACTGTTAAGGGCTGAGATGGGGTGGGATTTGTTAAGTGTTTTCAGAAAAGTTTCCTCAGGCAGTATGTGATTCCTACTTAGGAAAGGGCAAAGTTTGACCTACTCTTGGGAAATAGGGCTGAGGTGATGGTGGGGACCACTTTGGGACCAGTGACCATAGTTCTATTAATTTTTAAATAATTATGGGCCTGATTGCCCCCCGCCTTCACCCCAGTGGAGTCGGGTTGCTAGTTCCCCAAACGTGGGGAGCGAGCTAGTGTACTCCCTGCTGGAGTGAAACGCTCTGGCAAGATGGGAGAGGCTAGCAGGCTTGGAGAAGTCAGTCTCGGGCCTGCTAATTACATTCAAATTAGATTTAAATGAAGATTTAAATTACTTACTTGTTTTCACACCAGTTTCCAGGTCTGGTCTGATGGTGCCGGAAATCCTGTGCTGGGAGTTCACGCACAACGGGAATACATGCTTGAATCCCACACAAGCCCAACTGTAGGATTTCCCACTTCACTGGAAGTGGCAATGCAGGCGGAGAAGGTTGTCAAGAAGGCATACGGCAAGCTTACCTTCATTACCCGGGGTATTGAGTTTAAAAATTGGCAAGTTAGCTTTATAGAACCTTAGTTAGACCACACGTGGAAAATAGTGTTCAATTCTGGTCACCACACTACCAGAAGGATGTGGAGGTTTTGGAGAGGGTACAGAAAAGATTTACCAGGATGTTGCCTGGAATGGAGGGCATTAGGTATGAGGAAAGGCTGGAGAAACTTGGTTTGTTCTCACTGAAGCGACAGAGGTTGAAGGGAGATCTGATAGAACTCTACAAGATTAGGAGGGGCGTGGACAGAGTGGATAGTCAGAAGCTATTTTCCAGGGTGGAAGAGTCAATTACAGGGGACATAGGCTTAAGGTGTGAGGGGCAAGATTTAGAGGAGATCTATCAGGCAAATTTTTTATGATGTGGGTATGCTGGCGTTGGACTGGCGTAAACACAGTAAAAAGTCTGACAACACCAGGTTTTAGTCCAACCTATTTATTTGATAATAAACTCACAAGCTTTCGGGGTTAGCCCCTTCGTCAGGTGAATGGAGAGTTCTGACCTCAGACAGAGCATATAAAGCACAGACAGTTTAGAGATTACTGATTAGAATGCGCATTCTTACATCTAACCTGCTGTTCAAGACCTGAAGTGGCTGACAATGTGAGTGGAAGGAGCACTGATCACAGTTTAAAGAGATGTGTATTGTCTCCAGACAGTACAGTAAGTGAGGTTTTGCAAACCCAGGCAAGTCACGGGGGTTACAGATAGTGCGACATGAACCCAAGATCCCTGTTGAGACTGTCCTCATGTGTGCGGAACTTGGCTATCAGTCTCTGTTCAGCGACTCTGCGCTGTCGTGTGTCGTGAAGGCCGCCTTGGAGAATGCTTACCCGAAGGTCAGAGGCTGAATGCCTGTGACCACTGAAGTGTTCGCCAACAGGAAGGGAACAGTCTTGCCTGGTGACTGTCGTTCATCATTCATCCGTTGTCGTAGCGTCTGCATGGTCTCCCCAATGTACCATGCTTCGGGACATCTTTTCCTGCAACGTATCAGGTAGACAATGTTGGCCGAGTTGCAAGAGTATTTACCATGTACCTGGTGGATGGTATTCTCACGTGTGATGATGGTATCCATGTCGATGATCCGGCATGTCTTGCAGAGGTTGCTGTGGTAGGGTTGTGTGGTATTGTGGTCACTGTTCTCCTGAAGGCTGGGTAGTTTGCTGCGAACAATGTTTGAGGTTGTGTGGTTGTCTGAAAGCAACCACACAACCTCTGGAGAAGATGTCGTAGCTTCTCCGCTCCGGGGAAGTACTGGACGACGAAGGGTACTCTGTCCACTGTGTCCTGTGTTTGCCTTCTGAGGAGATTGGTGCGGTTTCATCTTCTCCGGAGTCTTCAACATATCATTGATGAAGACGAACATCTCGCCAGGGCTATCCCCACACCCCCACTTCTTGCTTTCAGACAACCACACAACCTCAAACAGACCATTGTTCGCAGCAAACTACCCAGCCTTCAGGAGAACAGTGACCACAATACCACACAACCCTGTCACAGCAACCTCTGCAAGACATGCCGGATCATCGACATGGATACCATCATCACACGTGAGAATACCATCCACCAGGTACATGGTAAATACTCTTGCAACTCAGCCAACATTGTTTACTTGATACGTTGCAAGAAAGGATGTCCCGAAGTATGGTACATTGGGGAGACCATGCAGACGCTACGACAACGGATGAATGAACATCGCTCGACAGTCACCAGGCAAGACTGTTCCCTTCCTGTTGGCGAACACTTCAGCGGTCACGGGCATTCAGCCTCTGACCTTCGGGTAAGCATTCTCCAAGGCGGCCTTCGTGACACACGACAGCGCAGAGTCGCTGAACAGAGACTGATAGCCAAGTTCCGCACACATGAGGACGGTCTCAACAGGGATCTTGGGTTCATGTCGCACTATCTGTAACCCCCGTGACTTGCCTGGGTTTGCAAAACCTCACTTACTGTACTGTCTGGAGACAATACACATCTCTTTAAACTGTGATCAGTGCTCCTTCCACTCACATTATCAGCCACTTTAAGACTTGAACAGCAGGTTAGGTGTAAGGATTCGCATTCTAATCAGCAATCTCTAAACTGTCTGTGCTTTATATGCTCTGTCTGAGGCCAGAACTCTCCGTTCACCTGACGAAGAGGCTAACCCCGAAAGCTTGTGAGTTTATTATCAAATAAATCGGTTGGACTAAAACCTGGTGTTGTCAGACTTTTTACTGCAAATTTTTTACACAGAGGGTGGTGGGTGCCTGGAACTCTTGCTGGGAGAGGTAGTGGAAACGGATACGGTAGTGACTTTTAAGGGGCATCTTGACAAACACATGAATGAGATGGGAGTAGAGGGATATGGTCCCCGGAAGGGTAGGGGTTTAGTTAAGTCGGGCAGCTTGGTTGGTGCAAGCTTGGAGGGGCTGAAAGGCCTGTTCCTGTGCTGTAATTTTCTTTGTTCACTACACTAGAAACTTAGCATGGTGGGGTGGGAAACTCTCCCTCCTGCAATTAAAAGTCTATGATGACCATGAAGCCAATCGTTGTAAAAACCCATCTGTTTCACTTCTGTCCTTTCGAGAAGGAAATCTGCCATCCTTACCCCACTTGGATTACATGTGATTCCAGACCCACAGCAATGTGGCTGACTCTGAAATTGGTGATCGGTAAATGGTGCCCAGCCCCATTATTTATCATACTTCATTTTCATTTTTACTTTGTGCCTTAGGTCTTTAGTGAGTGTCATACTTTTTTTGTCCTGCCTTGTCTTGATCTGTCTGCTTTGGGATACATGGTGTGGAGGTGCCAGTGTTGGACTGGGGTAAACACAGTAAGAAGTTCCACAACACCAGGTTAAAGTCCAACAGGTTTATTTGGTAGCAAAAGCCACTAGCTTTCAGAGAGGTGCCTCTTAGTCAGGTGAGTGGGAGTTCTGTTCACAAACAGGTATATAAAGACACAAACTCAACTTACAAAATAATGGTTGGAATGTGAGTCTTTACAGATAATCAAGTCTTAAAGGTACAGACAATGTGAGTGCAGATAGCATTAAGCACAGGTTAAAGAGATGTGTGTTGTCCTCAGACAGGACAGTAAGTGTGATTTTGCAAGTCCAGACAAGCCATGGGGGTTACAGTTAGTGCGACATGAACCCAAGATCCCAGCTGAGGTCATCGTCATGTGTGCGGAATTTGGCTATCAGTCTCTGCTCAGCGACTGTGCGCTGTCTCTGCGCCTTCATGACACACAACCTGGTGTTCTGAGACTTCTTACTATGCTTTGGGATATCCAGGGGACTCTAGATGTGGCAGTGCCACCCTGTGCCTGTGGAATTTCACTGCTGATTGCCTCCCACTGATTTGACACAGCTTTTCCTTCGACATGGATCACAGTAAGTGGACCCTCCAAGTTCACCTCTAGCCTGAGGAGGTGTCTTAAAGCCAGACACCAAGAGCAACACAACCTTCAGAGCTCCCAGCCACAGCTGATTAAATATATAGGAGAAACATTTAGAAAGCTACAGATATACAAGGCTACAGGCCAAATGGTGGAAGATGGGATTAGAATAGATAACTATCTATTCTATTAATAGCTGGTGTAGACATGATGGGCCAAAGGTCCCCTTCCTGAGCTGTAACAGTCTATGGTGGGAATTCCTGGCCTTGCTGTCCTGAACCATAAAATCCTGCCCGAGGTGAACGGATCTTTCCACATTCCGTCCCTCACCCGCTCCAATTCCAGTGGCGGCCGAGACGGTGAAATTCCAGCCTATGATTCGATATCGATAAATGAATGAAATGAAACAAGGTTTTATCTAGATGACACTGCAGATTATGTTCCGTATCGACAACATGTGGGGGTTTGTGGGAGCAGTTTGATCTTGCACAGCTACACCTGTGGGAAATGGGCAGAATATTGTGTGGCTCAGAGGGCAGCTTTGCCATGCTGGTATAGATTCCAGAGACAACAGGGTGATGCTGCCAACAAGACATGATGGGTCACAAGTTACCATTTCCCATGATCTAATAGAAAGCTGGCTGCAATTTAACACAGTGTTCTGAACTTAATACACAGCACTGACAACATCAGGTTAAAGGTTAAAGGTCACTGAGGCTAGAATTCTCCAGGATGACAGCCAAGGAAAAGGCTGGCAGGGAGAGCAACAAAGGAGCTGACCAGACATTAACCAACAGACCTGGGGGCTTCATTCATAGGGCCAGAAGCACTTGGAGGGTGTGTGGGAGAGGCACCTCTGATTCACGGTGGGAGGGGTGAGGAGGGCATCAGGGGGCAGTGAGGAGAGCAGTGGTGGGTGTGAGGGGGGCAGTGAGGGGCATGAGGGAGACAGTGGCGGGATGCCATGGGGGGGACATAAAGGGAAGTAGTGAGGGTGGGTTTGGGGGGGCAATGAAGGGGCATGAGGGAGGCAGTAAGGGGGCAGTGAGGGGGCAATGAGGGGCATGAGGGAGGGCAGTGAGGGGGGATAGTGGGGGGTCAGTGGGGGGGGAGCTGTGATGGGATAGTGAGGGGAGCAGTGAGGATGGGCAGTGAGGGGGGATAGTGGGGGGTCAGTGGGGGGAGCTGTGATGGGGTAGTGAGGGGAGCAGTGAGGATGGGCAGTGAGGGGGTAGTCCCTCCATATACTCCCCTGTATCTCTGTGCCCTTTATATCAGAGTGAGAGAATCACCCTGTCCTCCAACAATACAGATCACAGCTTCAGGATAAGAAGAAATTTCCCTGGTCAAATGGTGCTGAATCTGTGTGATTCTGTGCCTCAGAGCACTGTGGATATTCAGGTGCTGAGTTTAAAGCCAGTAATGATAAGATTGAATGGTGGAGCTGGCTTCAGAGAGCACTTCCCATTGTTAGGTTCTTCTGTAATCGCAGGGGATCAACTCCTTTCTCATTCACCAGCATTGTGGAGTGTGGCTTCAGCATGTGTAACATTTAAAGTGATAGACACAGCAATGGGAGGTGAATTGAGGGATAGAAACCGTTTATCAGTGCAGGATTGGGGGCCAAAGGGCTTGTTCCTGTGCTGTTTGTCCTTTGTTCTGGGAGAATGCTTTGTGTTTAGGGACAGTTCAGTGATGTGTAATGTCTGCTTCTTTCCTCAGTTGGTTTGGTACGCACTGTTCACACAACACCAGCTCTGCTTCTCCTTCATGCTGTGTAGCAGCATCATGCGAACAAACCAGGCTGACAAGGATGAACTCAACGTAATGGGATTCCTCCCTGAGGCTGAGTGGCAGATCTTCCTGCACAGTAACAAACTGGCAAATGTAGAAGGCAACAAGGAGGGTATGCATTATTTCTGAAAGAAGATATTTAACAAGGCTATAGAGTTTCGGCTTCATCCCCCATTCTCTGAGGATGCAGGATCACAGTTAGAATCAATCATTTGTACTTTGTTTCCCTGAGCTGGGGAGGTGATAGTTAATACTGAAATTCAAGCCCCAATAACAGTTAGGAAAGTGTAAGTGTAGAGAACCACATTATTCTTATTTAAAGAAGTTTTAACTGTTTATTCTGCAGGTACCACATTTGACTCTTGGTTGCAACAGGGTCCAAATGTTCAGTGGATGACAGAAGTTATGTGGGAGCAGTGTCTGTACATCAACATTCATATCAAGTCCTTCGCGTTGCTCTGCAAATCAATGAACACATACCCCATCCAGTGGAAAACCTTCCAGAAGGCAGAAGATCTTTATAATTTCCTGAAAAGGCCTTTCTATCTGCTGGGGACAGAGCCAAGACCAGGTATAATGTAAAGTCACCAGATGATCCTGTCTTGAGCTCTGTATTAGCCTCCCCTTCAACATTGCAATCATTCATTCCAATTTCTCCTTATCAAGATTCTCCATTGTTGAGACTGGGTTATGATCTGAACTCTGCCAAGTCTGCTGGTGACATATCGACAGCAGAATTTATCTGCTAACTGCCAATGGCTTCACAGATGGGAGGGTCAGGATTTTCTGGAGGTCTTTCTGTCATCCTCCAGCCTGTCCCCACTGGTATCCATGGAGCCAAGGTTATCCACATTACAGCCAAAGTGGCTATGGGGGGAGCCCCAGTTAGCTTCCCTCTCCCTCCTCCTTCCCTCCCTCCATCCTCCGATCTGGGCTGCAGGGTGCCCAGATAGGGAATGGAGAGAGGGGGGAGAGGAGTGAGGGGGTTGCTTGGGAAGCTCAAGTCAGAGATAGCAATGTGAAAGGCTGGCAGGTCATGGAGAGGGTGCAGAAGGAGGGAAAGAGAGATGGGTGACATAGTGGCACAGTGGGTTAGCACTGCTGCCACACAGCACCAAGGATCCAGGGTCAATACTGGCCTCAGGTCACTGTCTGTGTGGAGTTTACATGTTCTCCCCGTGTCTGCATGGGCTTCCTCCGGGTGCTCCAGTTTCCTCCCACACTACAAAGATGTACAGGTTAGGTGGATTGGCCGTGCTAAATTACCCCTTAGTGTCATGTTTGGGGGGATTTGGTGGGGAGGATACATGGGGTTGTGGGGTTAAGATCTGGGTGGGATACTCTGTTCGAGGGGTGGTGCAGATTTGGCCATAGAAAATAGAGGGTAGCAGTAGAGGCGTACTTTTCTGAATGGTAGGCTGCAAATGGCGATGTTCCACAGGGATCAGGTCTGCAACCTTTGTTGTTTTTAGTATATATAAACAATTGAGGAAAATGTAGCTGGTCTGATTAGTAAGTTTGCAGATGACAAAAATTGGTGGAGTTGTGGATAGTGAAGAGGATTGTCAGAGGATACAGCAAGGTATAGACCAGTTGAGATTTGGGCGGAGAAATAGCAGATAGAGTTTAACACAGTAAGAAGTCTGACAACACCAGGTTTAAGTCCAACCGTTTTATTTGATAGTAAACTCACAAGCGTGGACTTAAACCTGGTGTTGTCAGACTTCCTACTGAGTTTACCTCAGTCCAGAAGATTGGAGGATTGCGGATGTAGTCCCTATTTTCAAGAAAGGGAACAGAGATAGCCCGGGAAATTACCGCCCGGTGAGTCTGACCTCAGTGGTTGGTAAGCTGATGGAGAGGCTTCTGAGGGACAAGATTTACGACCATTTGGAGAGGTTTGACATGATCAGGAATAGTCAGCATGGATTTGTCAAGGGCAGGTCGTGCCTTACGAGCCTAGTTGAGTTCTTCGATAATGTGACTGAACACATTGACGAAGGAAGTGCCGTGGACGTAGTGTACATGGACTTCAGCAAGGCTTTTGATAAGGTCCCCCATGCAAGACTTCTTGAGAAGGTGAGAGGGCATGGGATCCAAGGGCCTTTGGCCTTGTGGATCCAGAACTGGCTTGCCTGCTGAAGGCAGAGAGTGGTTGTGGATGGGTCTTTTTCGGAATGGAGGTCAGTCACCAGTGGGGTGCCCCAGGGATCTGTTCTGGGACCCTTGTTGTTTGTCATTTTCATAAATGACCTGGATGAGGAAGTGGAGGGATGGGTTAGCAAGTTCGCTGATGACACGAAGGTCGGCGGTGCTGTGGATGGTCTGGAAGGATGTCAAAAGTTGCAGCAGGACATAGATAGGATGCAGGAATGGGCGGAGAAGAGGCAGATGGACTTCAACGTGGATAAATGTGTAGTAGTCCATTTCGGCAGAACCAACGGGATGAACGAGTACACTATTAAGGGCAGGGGTCTTAGTAGCGTTGAAGAGCAGAAGGATCTCGGGGTCCGGGTTCACAGGACTCTTAAATCGGCCTCGCAGGTGGAGGAGGTGGTCAAGAAGGCGTATGGTGTACTGGCCTTCATTAATCGAGGGATTGAGTTTAGGAGTCGGGAGGTAATGCTGCAACTTTACAGGACCCTCGTCAGGCCTCATTTGGAGTACTGTGCGCAGTTCTGGTCGCCTCACTATAGGAAAGACGTAGAAGCTATTGAAAGGGTGCAGAGGAGATTTACAAGGATGTTGCCTGGACTGGGAGGCATGCCTTATGAAGATAGGTTGAGGGAGCTGGGACTCTTTTCCCTGGAGAGGCGAAGGTTGAGAGGCGACCTGATAGAAGTCTATAAAATGTTGAGAGGAATAGATAGGGTGGACTCTCAGAGGCTATTTCCCCGGGTTGAAATGGTCGCTACGAGAGGACACAGATTTAAGGTGCGGGGAGGGAAGTACAGAGGTGATGTTAGGGGTAAGTTTTTCACTCAGAGGGTGGTGAGTGATTGGAATCGGCTGCCGTCGTCGGTGGTGGAGGCGAACTCGCTGGGGTCTTTTAAAAGACTTCTGGATGAGTATATGGGGTTTAATGGGATTGGGGGTTATAGATAGGTCTATAGATTGGTGGGGTTGATGTGATCGGCGCAACTCGAGGGCCGAAGGGCCTGTTTGTGCTGTAATGTTCTATGTTCTATGTTCTATGTTCAATGCTGGCATCTTCACATCCAGATAGAGTTTAATCGAGACAAGTGTGAGATAATCCTTTTGGAACGTCCAATGCATGTAGGAATTGTACAGTAAGTGGTAGAACCCTTAGGAGTATTGACAGGCAGAGAGATCTGGGCAGAGACATGTCCACCAATCACTGAAAGTGGCAATACAGGTGGATAAGGTAGTCAAGAAGACATACGGCACCCTTGCCTGCATCTGTCAGGGCATTGAGTATAAAAATTGGCAGGTCATACCGCAGCCGTACAGAATCTTAGTTGGGCTCATTTAGAATATTGTGCACAATTCTAGTCGCCACACTACCAGAAGGATGTGGATGCTTTGGAGAGGGTACACAGGGTGGTGAATGTCTGGAACACGCTGCCTGGGGAAATGGTGGGAGCAGGTATGATAACGACATTTAAGGAGCAACTAGACGGATAGAGGAATAAGATGGGAAAGGAAGGATTTGCACTCTAGAAATGCAAACAGTTTTAGTTTAGGCAGACTTTGTCCTTATTGGGCCAAATGGCCTATTTTGCACTGTGGGGATCCTATTATTCTCACTGGACCAGTTTCCAGGTTTGTCGACCACTCAATACCACACCCGGAAGTTCATCTCCGAATCTCTCACCATCCGGACTTGGAAACATCGGCTATTCCTTCACTATCATTGGGTCAAAATCCTGGAAATCCTTCCCTAACTGTGCTGAGGGTGTACCTACACCGCAGGGAATGCAGGAAATTTGAATGAGTGCTGGTGTATGGAATCTGCTAGTATTATGGTGTGTATGGTGTGGGTGCAGTATATGGTGTGGGTGCAGTATATGGTGTGGGTGCAATCTATGGTGTGGGTGCAGTATATGGTGTGGGTGCAGTATATGGTGTGGTGCAGTCTATGGTGTGGGTGCAATCTATGGTGTGGGTGCAGTATATGGTGTGGGTGCAGTATATGGTGTGGTGCAGTCTATGGTGTGGGTGCAGTCTATGGTGTGGGTGTAGTATATGGTGTGAGTGCAGTCTATGGTGTGGGTGCAGTCTATGGTGTGGGTGCAGTATATGGTGTGGGTGCAGTATATGGTGTGGGTACAGTCTATGGTGTGGGTGCAATCTATGGTGTGGGTGCAGTATATGGTGTGGGTGCAGTCTATGGTGTGGGTACAGTCTATGGTGTGGGTGCAATCTATGGTGTGGGTGCAGTATATGGTGTGGGTGCAGTCTATGGTGTGGGTACAGTCTATGGTGTGGGTGCAATCTATGGTGTGGGTGCAGTATATGGTGTGGGTGCAGTATATGGTGTGGGTGCAATCTATGGTGTGGGTGCAGTATATGGTGTGGGTGCAGTATATGGTGTGGTGCAGTCTATGGTGTGGGTGCAGTCTATGGTGTGGGTGCAGTATATGGTGTGGGTGCAGTATATGGTGTGGGTGCAGTCTATGGTGTGGGTGCAGTCTATGATGTGGGTGCAGTCAATGGTGTGGGTGCAGTCTATGATGTGGGTGCAGTCTATGGTGTGGGTGCAGTATATGGTGTGGGTGCAGTATATGGTGTGGGTGCAATCTATGGTGTGGGTGCAGTATATGGTGTGGGTGCAGTATATGGTGTGGTGCAGTCTATGGTTTGGGTGCAGTCTATGGTGTGGGTGCAGTATATGGTGTGGGTGCAGTATATGGTGTGGGTGCAGTCTATGGTGTGGGTGCAGTCTATGATGTGGGTGCAGTCAATGGTGTGGGTGCAGTCTATGATGTGGGTGCAGTCTATGGTGTGGGTGCAGCCTATGGTGTGGGTGTAGTATGTGATGTGGGTGCAGTCTATGGTGTGGGTGCAGTATATGGTGTGGGTGCAGTATATGATGTGGGTGCAGTATATGGTGTGGGTGCAGTATATGGTGTGGGTGCAGTATATGGTGTGGGTGCAGTCTATGGTGTGGGTGCAGTATATGGTGTGGGTGCAGTCTATGGTGTGGGTGCAATATATGGTGTGGATACAGTATATGGTGTGGTGCAGTCTATGGTGTGGGTGCAGTCTATGGTGTGGGTGCAGTATGTGGTGGGGGTGCAGTGTGTGGTGTGGGTGCAATCTATGGTGTGGGTGCAGTGTATGGTGTGGGTGCAGTATATGGTGTGGGTGTAGTATATGTTGTGGGTGCAGTATATGGTGTGGGTGCAGTCCATGGTGTGAGTGCAGTATATGGTGTGGGTGCAGTATATGGTGTGGGTGCAGTATATGGTGTGGGTGCAGTATATGGTGTGGGTGCAGTGTATGGTGTGGGTGCAGTCTATGGTGTGGGTGCAGTCTATAGTGTAGGTGCAGTCTATGGTCTGGGTGCAGTCTATGGTGTGGGTGCAGTCTATGGTGTGGGTCCAGTTTATGATGTGGGTGCAGTGTATGGTGTGGGTGCAGTCTATGGTGTGGGTGCAGTCTATGGTGTGGGTGCAGTCTATGGTGTGGGTGCAGTCTTTGTTTGTGGGTGCAGTATATGGTGTGGGTGTAGTATGTGATGTGGGTGCAGTCTATGGTGTGGGTGCAGTCTAGGGTGTGGGTGCAGTCTATGGTCTGGGTGCAGTCTTTGTTTGTGGGTGCAGTATATGGTGTGGGTGTAGTATGTGATGTGGGTGCAGTCTATGGTGTGGGTGCAGTCTAGGGTGTGGGTGCAGTCTATGGTGTGGGTGTAGTATGTGATGTGGGTGCAGTCTATGGTGTGGGTGCAGTCTAGGGTGTGGGTGCAGTCTATGGTGTGGGTGCAGTCTATGGTGTGGGTGCAGTCTATGGTGTGGGTGCAGTATATGGTGTGGGTGCAGTCTATGGTGTGGGTGCAGTCTATGGTGTGGGTGTAGTATGTGATATAGAACATAGAATATTACAGCACAAACAGGCCCTTCGGCCCTCGAGTTGCGCCGATCGCATCAACCCCACCAATCTATAGACCTATCTATAACCCCCAATCCCATTAAACCCCATATCCTCATCCATGAAGTCTTTTAAAAGACCCCAGCGAGTTCGCCTCCACCACCGACGACGGCAGCCGATTCCAATCACTCACCACCCTCTGAGTGAAAAACTTACCCCTAACATCACCTCTGTACTTCCCTCCCCGCACCTTAAATCTGTGTCCTCTCGTAGCGACCATTTCAACCCGGGGAAATAGCCTCTGAGAGTCCACCCTATCTATTCCTCTCAACATTTTATAGACTTCTATCAGGTCGCCTCTCAACCTTCGCCTCTCCAGGGAAAAGAGTCCCAGCTCCCTCAACCTATCTTCATAAGGCATGCCTCCCAGTCCAGGCAACATCCTTGTAAATCTCCTCTGCACCCTTTCAATAGCTTCTACGTCTTTCCTATAGTGAGGCGACCAGAACTGCGCACAGTACTCCAAATGAGGCCTGACGAGGGTCCTGTAAAGTTGCAGCATTACCTCCCGACTCCTAAACTCAATCCCTCGATTAATGAAGGCCAGTACACCATACGCCTTCTTGACCACCTCCTCCACCTGCGAGGCCGATTTAAGAGTCCTGTGAACCCGGACCCCGAGATCCTTCTGCTCTTCAACGCTACTAAGACCCCTGCCCTTAATAGTGTACTCGTTCATCCCGTTGGTTCTGCCGAAATGGACTACTACACATTTATCCGCGTTGAAGTCCATCTGCCTCTTCTCCGCCCATTCCTGCATCCTATCTATGTCCTGCTGCAACTTTTGACATCCTTCCAGACCATCCACAACACCGCCGACCTTCGTGTCATCAGCGAACTTGCTAACCCATCCCTCCACTTCCTCATCCAGGTCATTTATGAAAATGACAAACAACAAGGGTCCCAGAACAGATCCCTGGGGCACCCCACTGGTGACTGACCTCCATTCCGAAAAAGACCCATCCACAACCACTCTCTGCCTTCAGCAGGCAAGCCAGTTCTGGATCCACAAGGCCAAAGGCCCTTGGATCCCATGCCCTCTCACCTTCTCAAGAAGTCTTGCATGGGGGACCTTATCAAAAGCCTTGCTGAAGTCCATGTACACTACGTCCACGGCACTTCCTTCGTCAATGTGTTCAGTCACATTATCGAAGAACTCAACTAGGCTCGTAAGGCACGACCTGCCCTTGACAATGATGTGGGTGCAGTCTATGGTGTGGGTGCAGTATAGGGTGTGGGTGCAGTCTATGGTGTGGGTGCAGTCTATGGTGTGGGTATAGTATGTGATGTGGGTGCAGTCTATGGTGTGGATGCAGTATATGGTGTGGGTGCAGTCTATGGTGTGGGTGCAGTCTATGGTGTGGGTGCAGTATGTGGTGTGGGTGCAGTATATGGTGTGGGTGCAGTCTATGGTGTGGGTGCAGTATATGGTGTGCGTGCAATATGTGGTGTGCATGCAGTATATGGTGTGGGTGCAGTCTATGGTGTGGTTGCAGTCTATGGTGTGGGTGCAGTATATGGTGTCGGTGCAGTCTATGGTGTGGGTGCAGTATATGGTGTGGGTGCAGTATATGGTGTGGGTGCAGTATATGGTGTGGGTGCAGTATATGGTGTGGGTGCAGTCTATGGTGTGAGTGCAGTATATGGTGTGGGTGCAGTCTATGGTGTGGGTGCAGTCTATGGTGTGGGTGCAGTCTATGGTGTGGGTGCAGTACATGGTGTGGGTGCAGTCTATGGTGTGGGTGCAGTATGTGGTGTGGGTGCAGTCTATGGTGTGCGTGCAATATGTGGTGTGCATGCAGTATATGGTGTGGGTGCAGTATATCCTGTGGGTGCAGTCTATGGTGTGGGTGCAGTCTATGGTGTGGGTACAGTATATCGTGTGGGTGCAGTCTATGGTGTGGGTGCAGTCTATGGTGTGGGTGCAGTATATCGTGTGGGTGCAGTCTATGGTGTGGGTGCAGTCTATGGTGTGGGTGCAGTACATGGTGTGGGTGCAGTCTATGGTGTGGGTGCAATATGTGGTGTGGGTGCAGTCTATGGTGTGCGTGCAGTCTATGGTGTGGGTGCAGTATATCCTGTGGGTGCAGTCTATGGTGTGGGTGCAGTCTATGGTGTGGGTGCAGTATATCATGTGGGTGCAGTCTATGGTGTGGGTGCAGTCTAAGGTGTGGGTGCAGTCTATGGTGTGGGTGCAGTATATCGTGTGGGTGCAGTCTATGGTGTGGGTGCAGTCTATGGTGTGGGTGCAGTCTATGGTGTGGGTGCAGTATATCGTGTGGGTGCAGTCTATGGTGTGGGTGCAGTCTATGGTGTGGGTGCCGTGTGTGGTGTGGGTGCAGTGTGTGGTGTGGGTGCAGTGTGTGGTGTGGGTGCAGTCTATGGTGTGCGTGCAATATGTGTTGTGCATGCAGTATATGGTGTGGGTGCAGTATATCGTGTGGGTGCAGTCTATGGTGTGGGTGCAGTCTATGGTGTGGGTGCAGTCTATGGTGTGGGTGCAGTCTATGGTGTGGGTGCAGTATATCGTGTGGGTGCAGTCTATGGTGTGGGTGCAGTCTATGGTGTGGGTGCAGTCTATGATGTGGGTGCAGTCTATGGTGTGGGTGCAGTCTATGGTGTGGGTGCAGTATATCGTGTGGGTGCAGTATATCGTGTGGGTGCAGTCTATGGTGTGGGTGCAGTCTATGGTGTGGGTGCAGTATATGGTGTGGGTGCAGTCTATGGTGTGGATGCAGTCTATGGTGTGGGTGCAGTCTATGATGTGGGTGCAGTCTATGGTGTGGGTGCAGTCTATGATGTGGGTGCAGTCTATGGTGTGCGTGTAGTATGTGATGTGGGTGCAGTATATGGTGTGGGTGCAGTCTATGGTGTGGGTGCAGTATATGGTGTGGGTGCAGTATATGGTGTGGGTGCAGTCAATGGTGTGGGTGCAGTATATGGTGTGGGTGCAGTATATGGTGTGGGTGCAGTCTATGGTGTGGGTGCAGTCTATGGTGTGGGTGTAGTATGTGATATAGAACATAGAATATTACAGCACAAACAGGCCCTTCGGCCCTCGAGTTGCGCCGATCGCATCAACCCCACCAATCTATAGACCTATCTATAACCCCCAATCCCATTAAACCCCATATACTCATCCATGAAGTCTTTTAAAAGACCCCAGCGAGTTCGCCTCCACCACCGACGACGGCAGCCGATTCCAATCACTCACCACCCTCTGAGTGAAAAACTTACCCCTAACATCACCTCTGTACTTCCCTCCCCGCACCTTAAATCTGTGTCCTCTCGTAGCGACCATTTCAACCCGGGGAAATAGCCTCTGAGAGTCCACCCTATCTATTCCTCTCAACATTTTATAGACTTCTATCAGGTTGCCTCTCAACCTTCGCCTCTCCAGGGAAAAGAGTCCCAGCTCCCTCAACCTATCTTCATAAGGCATGCCTCCCAGTCCAGGCAACATCCTTGTAAATCTCCTCTGCACCCTTTCAATAGCTTCTACGTCTTTCCTATAGTGAGGCGACCAGAACTGCGCACAGTACTCCAAATGAGGCCTGACGAGGGTCCTGTAAAGTTGCAGCATTACCTCCCGACTCCTAAACTCAATCCCTCGATTAATGAAGGCCAGTACACCATACGCCTTCTTGACCACCTCCTCCACCTGCGAGGCCGATTTAAGAGTCCTGTGAACCCGGACCCCGAGATCCTTCTGCTCTTCAACGCTACTAAGACCCCTGCCCTTAATAGTGTACTCGTTCATCCCGTTGGTTCTGCCGAAATGGACTACTACACATTTATCCGCGTTGAAGTCCATCTGCCACTTCTCCGCCCATTCCTGCATCCTATCTATGTCCTGCTGCAACTTTTGACATCCTTCCAGACCATCCACAACACCGCCGACCTTCGTGTCATCAGCGAACTTGCTAACCCATCCCTCCACTTCCTCATCCAGGTCATTTATGAAAATGACAAACAACAAGCGTCCCAGAACAGATCCCTGGGGCACCCCACTGGTGACTGACCTCCATTCCGAAAAAGACCCATCCACAACCACTCTCTGCCTTCAGCAGGCAAGCCAGTTCTGGATCCACAAGGCCAAAGGCCCTTGGATCCCATGCCCTCTCACCTTCTCAAGAAGTCTTGCATGGGGGACCTTATCAAAAGCCTTGCTGAAGTCCATGTACACTACGTCCACGGCACTTCCTTCGTCAATGTGTTCAGTCACATTATCGAAGAACTCAACTCGGCTCGTAAGGCACGACCTGCCTTTGACAATGATGTGGGTGCAGTCTATGGTGTGGGTGCAGTATAGGGTGTGGGTGCAGTCTATGGTGTGGGTGCAGTCTATGGTGTGGGTGTAGTATGTGATGTGGGTGCAGTCTATGGTGTGGATGCAGTATATGGTGTGGGTGCAGTCTATGGTGTGGGTGCAGTATATGGTGTGCGTGCAATATGTGGTGTGCATGCAGTATATGGTGTGGGTGCAGTATATGGTGTGGTTGCAGTATATGATGTGAGTGCAGTATGTGGTGTGGGTGCAGTATATGGTGTGGGTGCAGTCTATGGTGTGGGTGCAGTCTATGGTGTGGGTGCAGTATATGGTGTGGGTGCAGTCTATGGTGTGGGTGCAGTATATGGTGTGGGTGCAGTCTATGGTGTGGGTGCAGTCTATGGTGTGGGTGCAGTCTATGGTGTGGGTGCAGTATATGGTGTGAGTGCAGTCTATGGTGTGGGTGCAGTATATGGTGTGGGTGCAGTCTATGGTGTGGGTGCAGTATATGGTGTGGGTGTAGTATATGGTGTGGGTGCAGTATATGGTGTGGGTGCAGTCTATGGTGTGGGTGCAGTCTATGGTGTGGGTGCAGTCTATGGTGTGGGTGCAGTACATGGTGTGGGTGCAGTCTATGGTGTGGGTGCAGTATGTGGTGTGAGTGCAGTCTATGGTGTGCGTGCAGTATGTGGTGTGCATGCAGTATATGGTGTGGGTGCAGTATATCCTGTGGGTGCAGTCTATGGTGTGGGTGCAGTCTATGGTGTGGGTGCAGTATATCGTGTGGGTGCAGTCTATGGTGTGGGTGCAGTCTATGGTGTGGGTGCAGTCTATGGTGTGGGTGCAGTACATGGTGTGGGTGCAGTCTATGGTGTGGGTGCAGTATGTGGTGTGCATGCAGTATATGGTGTGGGTGCAGTATATCCTGTGGGTGCAGTCTATGGTGTGGGTGCAGTCTATGGTGTGGGTGCAGTATATCGTGTGGGTGCAGTCTATGGTGTGGGTGCAGTCTATGGTGTGGGTGCAGTATATCGTGTGGGTGCAGTCTATGGTGTGGGTGCAGTCTATGGTGTGGGTGCAGTCTATGGTGTGGGTGCAGTATATCGTGTGGGTGCAGTGTATGGTGTGGGTGCAGTCTATGGTGTGGGTGCAGTCTATGGTGTGGTTTCAGTATATCGTGTGGGTGCAGTCTATGGTGTGGGTGCAGTCTATGGTATGGGTGCAGTGTGTGGTGTGGGTGCAGTGTGTGGTGTGGGTGCAGTGTGTGGTGTGGGTGCAGTCTATGGTGTGCGTGCAATATGTGGTGTGCATGCAGTATATGGTGTGGGTGCAGTATATCCTGTGGGTGCAGTCTATGGTGTGGGTGCAGTCTATGGTGTGGGTGCAGTATATCGTGTGGGTGCAGTCTATGGTGTGGGTGCAGTCTATGGTGTGGGTGCAGTATATCGTGTGGGTGCAGTATATCGTGTGGGTGCAGTCTATGGTGTGGGTGCAGTCTATGGTGTGGGTGCAGTATATCGTGTGGGTGCAGTCTATGGTGTGGGTGCAGTCTATGGTGTGGGTGCAGTGTGTGGTGTGGGTGCAGTCTATGGTGTGGGTGCAGTATATCGTGTGGGTGCAGTGTGTGGTGTGGGTGCAGTATATGGTGTGGGTGTAGTATATGGTGTGGGTGCAGTCTATGGTGTGGGTGCAGTATATCCTGTGGGTGCAGTGTGTGGTGTGGGTGCAGTATATGGTGTGGGTGCAGTATATGGTGTGGGTGCAGTATATCGTGTGGGTGCAGTCTATGGTGTGGGTGCAGTCTATGGTGTGGGTGCAGTCTATGGTGTGGGTGCAGTATATCGTGTGGGTGCAGTATATCGTGTGGGTGCAGTCTATGGTGTGGGTGCAGTCTATGGTGTGGGTGCAGTCTATGGTGTGGGTGCAGTATATCGTGTGGATGCAGTATATCGTGTGGGTGCAGTCTATGGTGTGGGTGCAGTGTGTGGTGTGGGTGCAGTGTGTGGTGTGGGTGCAGTGTGTGGTGTGGGTGCAGTCTATGGTGTGCGTGCAATATGTGGTGTGCATGCAGTATATGGTGTGGGTGCAGTATATCCTGTGGGTGCAGTCTATGGTGTGGGTGCAGTCTATGGTGTGGGTGCAGTATATCGTGTGGGTGCAGTCTATGGTGTGGGTGCAGTCTATGGTGTGGGTGCAGTCTATGGTGTGGGTGCAGTATATCGTGTGGGTGCAATCTATGGTGTGGGTGCAGTCTATGGTGTGGGTGCAGTATATCGTGTGGGTGCAGTATATCGTGTGGGTGCAGTCTATGGTGTGGGTGCAGTCTATGGTGTGGGTGCAGTGTGTGGTGTGGGTGCAGTGTGTGGTGTGGGTGCAGTCTATGGTGTGGGTGCAGTATATCGTGTGGGTGCAGTGTGTGGTGTGGGTGCAGTATATGGTGTGGGTGTAGTATATGGTGTGGGTGCAGTCTATGGTGTGGGTGCAGTATATCCTGTGGGTGCAGTGTGTGGTGTGGGTGCAGTATATGGTGTGGGTGCAGTCTATGGTGTGGGTGCAGTGTGTGGTGTGGGTGCAGTGTGTGGTGTGGGTGCAGTCTATGGTGTGCGTGCAATATGTGGTGTGCATGCAGTATATGGTGTGGGTGCAGTATAAACTGAACATGGCAGGGAATATAGGTAGGAACGTAAGTTGTATCACGTGCCACATGTGGGAATTCCTGGTGGTGTCACGTGTCCCCAAGGTCCACATCTGCAGTAAATGTTTGGAACTGCAGCGCTTGAGGGCCTGGGTCAGGCAACTCGAGGGGCGGCTGGAGGATGCGTTTCTAGTCAGGGAGAACGAGGAGATAATGGCTGGGAACCATGAGCAGGAGGAGGTCTCAAGGGCTGAAGAGAAGGGAGGATGGACGACTGTGAGGAGGAGAAAGAGGAAGAAGAAAAGCAGTCAGGGTCCCCCAGCCTTCCCAGAGGCCCCCCAAGGTTCGTCGACAGGGGCACAGAAAGATAGGCAGGAGGGGGAGACTAACTTAGAGGGACAGAAGGGGGCCGGTAAGGTGATAGTGGTAGGGGACGGGAGGGTCAGAGGTATCGATAGGAGGTTCTGTGGACAGAGGCGTGATTCCAGGATAGTGGTCTGCCTCCCTGGAGCAGGGATAAATGACGTATCGGACAGGGTAGAGGGAATTTTGAAAGTGGAGGGGGCACAGGCTGAGGTCATAGTACATGTAGGGGAGGGGGACATAGGAAGGAGCAGTAGGGTAGAGGTCCGTAGGCAATTTAAGGAATTGGGGGACAAACTAAAGAGTAGGACCTCCAGGGTGGCACTCTCTGGGTTGCTGCCCGGTACCAGCAGGGCAAAGAATGAAGAGATCATGCAGCTGAATGCATGGTTGAGGGATTGGTGTAGGGTAGAGAGCTTTACTTTTGTGGATCACTGGGAGGTGTTTAAGAGAGAAGGGCAATTGTACAGGAAGGGTGGGGAGAATTTGAATGGGAGGGGAACTAATGTCTTAGCGGGGAGGTTAGCTGGGGTGTTTATGAAGGGTTTAAACTAATATGGAGGGGGGGTGGGGAGGTGGCTGGGAGGGAGTCGAGTGAAAGGAAAAGTATCAGGGAGAAGGTGGTTCTGAGGGACACTTGTGGGTTGAACTGTGTCTGTTTCAATGCTAGGAGTGTGGTAGGGAAAACGGATGAGCTTAGGGCCTTGATGTTTGTGAGGCAGTTAGATGTGGTGGCTGTAACGGAGACGTGGTTACGGGAGGGGCAGGACTGGCAGCTGAATGTTCCTGGGTACAAGTGTTTTAGGTGTGACAGAGAAGGGTTGAAGAGAGGTGGAGGGGTAGCACTGTTAGTCAAGGAAAACATCACAGTAGTGCAGAGGGAGGACGATATGGAAGAGATAGGGATTGAGTCAGTGTGGGTGGAGTTGAGGAATAAAAAGGGAGAGATCACATTGCTAGGGGTGTACTATAGGCCACCCAACAGCCCAAAGTCAGTGGAGGAAGGCATTTGCAGGGGCATTTTGGACAGGTGCAGGAAGAACAGAGTGGTTGTAGTGGGTGATTTTAATTTTCCTGGAGTGAATTGGAGGGGGCCTAGAGCTGGGGGTACGGAGGGAGAGGAGTTTGTGAACTGTGTTATGGAAGGGTTGCTAGAACAGTATGTAACTAGCCCGACTAGGGGAGGGGCTATACTGGATCTAGTGTTGGGAAACGAACCGGGGCAGGTGGGTGAGGTAGAGGTAGGCGAACATGTGGCGAACAGTGACTACAAGTCCGTCTACCTTAGGATAAAAATGGAAAGGGACGAGTGCCGTCCGAGTGGGAGTGTGCTGAATTGGGGAAAGGCGAGCTATGGCAGGATTAGGAGGGAGCTGCAGCAAACTGATTGGGAGGGACTGTTAGCTGGCAAGTCCACGGTTGGCAAGTGGGAGGCTTTTAGGGACAAAATGAAATGGTTGCAGGGGAGGTATGTTCCGGTTAAGCGAAAGGATGGGAAAGGAAGGATTAGACAGCCGTGGATTACGGAGGATATTGAAGACTTGGTCAGGAAGAAGAGGGAGGCGTATGTTAGGTCAAAACAAATGGGTATGGAGAGTGCGCTGGAAGAATACAGCGAGAGTAGGAGGAAGCTAAAAAGGGGAATTAGAAGGGCGAAGAGAGGGCATGAGATGGCTTTGGTTGGTAGGATTAAGGAAAATCCAAAGGCATTTTATTCCTATATCAGAGGCAATAGAGTAGTTAGAGGGAAAATTGGTCCTCTTAGGGACAAGAGTGGTGAGTTGTGTATTGAGTCGGAGGGGATGGGGGAGCTCCTGAATGAATACTTTGCGTCGGTATTCACAAAGGAGAGGGGTTCGGAATCGTGTGGTCTCTTGGAGGGAGTGGAGGTTTATTTGCAAGATATAGTTATTACGAGAGAGGAAGTGCTAGGGCTTTTAGGTAGCGTAAGGACAGATAAAGCTCCGGGGCCTGATGGTATTTATCCCAGGCTGCTTAGGGAGGCGAAAGATGAAATTGCTGGGCCTCTGGCGCAAATCTTTGTCTCTTCTTTGGACACAGGTGAAGTTCCAGAAGACTGGAGGGTAGCAAATGTGGTCCCGTTGTTCAAAAAACGTAGTAGGGATAACCCTGGGAATTATAGACCGGTGAGTTTGACGTTGGTGGTAGGGAAGTTAATGGAAAAAATACTTAAGGGTAGGATGAATGAGCATTTGGAGCGTTGCGATCTGATTAGGGATACGCAACATGGCTTTGTTAGAGGGAGGTCTTGCCTTATGAATCTGGTGGAATTCTTTGAGGAGGTGACAAAAACGGTTGACGATGGGAAAACCGTTGATGTCATCTGTATGGATTTCAGTAAGGCGTTTGACAAAGTTCCTCACGGTAGGCTGGTAGAAAAGGTTAAGGCGCATGGGATACGAGGCAAGGTAGCTAAGTGGATTGAGAACTGGCTGGGAAATAGGAGACAGAGGGTAGCTGTGGAGGGGACCTTGTCGGGCTGGAGGCCAGTGACCAGTGGTGTGCCACAGGGCTCAGTACTGGGACCTCTCCTCTTTGTAGTCTACATAAATGACTTGGAAGAGGGCGTAGGTGGTGTGATTAGCAAGTTTGCTGATGACACCAAGATGGCAGGGTTGGCGGGTACGGAACTGGATTGTCAGGTGATACAACAGGATATAGATAGGTTGGTGCAGTGGGCAGATAGGTGGCAGATGGCATTTAATCCTGACAAATGCGAGGTGATGCATTTTGGACGGAATAATGCAGAGAGGAGCTATGTGATTAAAGGGAGGCCGATTAGGAGTATAGACATACAGAGGGACCTGGGAGTGCAGGTTCACAAATCCATGAAGGTTGCATCACAAGTGGAGAAGGTTGTTAGGAAGGCTTATGGGATGTTGGCCTTTATAGGAAGGGGCATAGAGTATAAAAGCTGCTGTCTAATGCTTCAGTTGTACAGAACATTGGTTAGACCGCATTTGGAGTACTGCGTCCAGTTCTGGTCACCTTACTACCGGAAGGACGTGGAGTCTCTGGAAAGGGTGCAGAGGAGGTTTACCAGGATGTTGCCTGGCATGGGGGGACTGGGTTACGAGGAGAGGTTGGAGAAACTGGGACTATTCTCCTTGGAAAGGCGGAGATTGAGAGGGGACATGATAGAAGTATATAAGATAATGAAGGGAATGGATAGAATTAATAGTGAGAGACTGCTCCCTAGACTGGATACGAACACGAGAGGTCATCATTTAAGGGTGAGGGGGGAGAGGTATAATTTGGAGGTGAGAAGAAGGTTCTTTACGCAGAGAGTTGTGGGGGTCTGGAACGCGCTACCGAGTAGGGTGGTGGAGGCAGGAACATTGGACTCGTTTAAGATGCAGTTAGATAGGTACATGAGTGAAACGAGAATGGAGGGATATGGTAGGGGATATTAAATAGGGTTAAACCTCGGGAGGCACAGGAAAGGCAGACTGTAAGATTAATATTTTTGACTTTATTCCACACGTGGAGGTCCACCTCATGTCAAACGAGGGGCATTCACACGGTGGGTCGTGCCTGGGCTGCTCTTGGAGGTTCCAGGAGTGGCCTAGAACTTCGTGTCGGTGTGTGTGCTTGATCCTGGACCGGTAGATGGGCGCCGCAACAACTCAGTGACTAGCACTGCTGGCTGTGCAGGCACATGGATTTGGGCCTGTGTCTGTGGGAGTTTGCGCATTCTCCCTGTGGTTGCGTGGGTTTCCTCCGGGTGCTCCGGTTTCCTCCCACACCCCAAAGATGTGCTCTCAGGCTAATCGGTTTTTACCAAATTGACACTATTTCTTCCCTGAATCTGACTGAGTAGGATTCCATTCGTAGACATGCAGGGTAGAATAGGTGTAGGGTGATGTGGCAGCGCGGGCTCGTTGGGCCGAAGGGCCTGTTTCCCGTGCTGGATTGTTCTTTGTTCTTTGTATATGGTGTGAGTGCAGTATATGGTGTGGGTGCAGTCTATGGTGTGGGTGCAGTATATGGTGTGGGTGCAGTCTATGGTGTGGGTGCAGTATATGGTGTGGGTGCAGTCTATGGTGTGGGTGCAGTCTATGGTGTGGGTGCAGTCTATGGTGTGGGTGCAGTCTATGGTGTGGGTGCAGTATATGGTGTGGGTGCAGTCTATGGTGTGGGTGCAGTATATGGTGTGGGTGCAGTCTATGGTGTGGGTGCAGTATATGGTGTGGGTGCAGTCTATGGTGTGGGTGCAGTATATGGTGTGGGTGCAGTCTATGGTGTGGGTGCAGTCTATGGTGTGGGTGTAGTATGTGATGTGGGTGCAGTCTATGGTGTGGGTGCAGTCTATGGTGTGGGTGCAGTATATGTTGTGGGTGCAGTATATGGTGTGGGTGCAGTCTATGGTGTAGGTGCAGTATATGTTGTGGGTGCAGTATATGGTGTGGGTGCAGTCTATGGTGTGGGTGCAGTATATGGTGTGGGTGCAGTATATGGTGTGGGTGCAGTATATGGTGTGGGTGCAGTCTATGGTGTGGGTGTAGTATATGGTGTGGGTGCAGTCTATGGTGTGGGTGCAGTATATGTTGTGGGTGCAGTATATGGTGTGGGTGCAGTATATGGTGTGGGTGCAGTCTATGGTGTGGGTGCAGTATATGTTGTGGGTGCAGTATGTGGTGTGGGTGCAGTCTATGGTGTGGGTGCAGTCTATGGTGTGGGTGCAGTCTATGTTGTGGGTGCAGTATATGGTGTGGGTGCAGTATATGTTGTGGGTGCAGTATATGATGTGAGTGCAGTATGTGGTGTGGGTGCAGTGTGTGGTGTGGGTGCAGTGTATGGTGTGGGTGCAGTATATCGTGTGGGTGCAGTATATGTTGTGGGTGCAGTATATGGTGTGGGTGCAGTCTATGGTGTGGGTGCAGTATATGTTGTGGGTGCAGTATGTGGTGTGGGTGCAGTCTATGGTGTGGGTGCAGTCTATGGTGTGGGTGCAGTCTATGTTGTGGGTGCAGTATATGGTGTGGGTGCAGTATATGTTGTGGGTGCAGTATATGATGTGAGTGCAGTATGTGGTGTGGGTGCAGTGTGTGGTGTGGGTGCAGTGTATGGTGTGGGTGCAGTATATCGTGTGGGTGCAGTATATGGTGTGCGTGCAGTATATGGTGTGGGTGCAGTATATGGTGTGGGTGCAGTATATGGTGTGCGTGCAGTCTATGGTGTGCGTGCAGTATATGGTGTGGGTGCAGTATATGGTGTGGGTGCAGTATATGGTGTGGGTGCAGTGTAGGGTGTGTGCGCTGGTGTATGGAGTGTGCCGGGTATATGGAGTGTGTACTGGACACCGAGTGTTGCTGGTATATGGCGTTTGCCGGTTATGTGGTGTGAGTGCTGGTGTATGGAATGTGCAGTATATGGATTATATACAGGAGGAGTGTTGCTGGTATATGGAGTGTGCAGGGTGTGTGGTTTGTGTACAAGAGAAGGGGCATGTTGCTGTTATGTGGAGTGTGCCGGGTACGTGGTGTGTGTGCTGGTGTATGGAATGTGCGGTATATGGATTATGTACAGGAGGAGGAGTGTTGCTGGTATATGGAGTGTGCTGGGTATGTGGTGTGTGAGCTGGTGTATGGAGTGTATATGGATTATGTACAGGAGGAGGAGTGTTGCTGGTGTATGGAGTGTGCTGGTTATGTGGTGTGTGAGCTGGTGTATGGAGTGTGTGGTATATGGAGTATGTACAGGAGTAGTCATGTTGCTGGTATATGGAGTGTGCTGGGTATGTGGTGTGTGTGCTGGTGTATGGAGTGTGTGGTATATGGAGTATGTGCAGGAGTAGGCATGTTGCTGGTATATGGAGTGTGCTGGGTATGTGGTGTGTGAGCTGGTGTATGGAGTGTGCTGGGTATGTGGTGTGTGAGCTGGTGTATGGAGTGTATATGGATTATGTACAGGAGGAGGAGTGTTGCTGGTATATGGAGTGTGCTGGGTATGTGGTGTGTGAGCTGGTGTATGGAGTGTATATGGATTATGTACAGGAGGAGGAGTGTTGCTGGTATATGGAGTGTGCTGGGTATGTGGTGTGTGAGCTGGTGTATGGAGTGTATATCGATTATGTACAGGAGGAGGAGTGTTGCTGGTGTATGGAGTGTGCTGGTTATGTGGTGTGTGAGCTGGTGTATGGAGTGTGTGGTATATGGAGTATGTACAGGAGTAGTCATGTTGCTGGTATATGGAGTGTGCTGGGTATGTGGTGTGTGTGCTGGTGTATGGAGTGTGTGGTATATGGAGTATGTACAGGAGTAGGCATGTTGCTGGTATATGGAGTGTGCTGGGTATGTGGTGTGTGAGCTGGTGTATGGAGTGTGCTGGGTATGTGGTGTGTGAGCTGGTGTATGGAGTGTATATGGATTATGTACAGGAGGAGGAGTGTTGCTGGTATATGGAGTGTGCTGGGTATGTGGTGTGTGAGCTGGTGTATGGAGTGTATATGGATTATGTACAGGAGGAGGAGTGTTGCTGGTATATGGAGTGTGCTGGGTATGTGGTGTGTGAGCTGGTGTATGGAGTGTATATGGATTATGTACAGGAGGAGGAGTTTTGCTGGTATATGGAGTGTGTATCGAGTGTTGGTGCAGTATATGTCGCGTGTGCTGGTATTTGTTCTGTGTGCGGTACATGGAGTGTGTGCGGGAAATGGATTATGCAGCGTATGGAGCATATAGAGTCATAGAATCGTAGAAAAACTACAGCACAAACAGGTCCTTCAGCCCACAAGTTGCGCTGATCATATCCCTACCTACTAGTCTTACCTATAACCCTCAATCCTATTAAGTCCCATCTACTCATCCAAAAGTCTCTTAAAAGACCCGCCTTTACCACCACTGACAGCAGCTGATTCCACTCACTCACTACCTCCTGAGTGAAAAACTTACCCTGACATCTCATCTGTACCTACTCTCCAGCACCTTAAACCTGTGTCCTCTTGTGCCATGATGTGGAGACGCCTGTGTTGGACTTGGGTAAACACAGTAAAAAGTCTGACAACACCAGGTTTAAGTCCAACCGATTTATTTGATAGTAAACTCACAAGCTTTCGAGGTTAACCTCCTCGTCAGGTGACCTCTTCGTCTTTCTCTTGTGGCAGCCACTTCAGCTCTGGGAAAAAGCCTCTGAGAATCCACCTGATCTATATCTCTCAACATCTTATACACCTCTATCAGGTCACCTTTCATCCTTTGTCTCTCCAAGAAAAGACCGAGCTCTCTCAACCTATCCTCATAAGGCATGCCACTCAATCTAGGCAACATCCTTGTAAATCTCCTCTGCACCCTTTCAATAGCTTCCACATCCTTCCTGTAGTGAGGTGACCAGAACTGCACACAGTACTCCAAGAGGGGTCTGACAAGGGTCTTATAAAGTTGCAGCATTACCTCCCGACTCCTAAACTCAATCCCTCGATTAATGAAGGCCAGTACACCATACGCCTTCTTCACCACATCCTCCATTTTTGAAGCCGATTTGAGAGTCCTATGAACCCAGACCCCAAGATCCTTCTGATCTTCCACACTGCTAAGAGTCTTACCCTTGATATTATACTCCTTCATCCCATTTGACCTGCCAAAATGGACCACTACACATTTATCTGGGTTGAAGTCCATCTGCCACTTCTCCGCCCAGTCTTGCATCCTATCTCTGTCACACTGCAACTTCTGACATCCCTCCAGACTATCCACAATTTCTCCGATCTTCGTGTCATCGGCAAACTTATTAACCCATCCCTCCACTTCCTCATCCAGGTCATTTATAAAAATCACAAACAGCAAGGGTCCCAAAACAGATCCCTGGGGCACCCCACTGGTGACCAACCTCCATGTAGAAAAAGACCCATCCACAACCACTCTCTGCCTTCTGAAGGTAAGCCAGATCTGGATCACAAAGCAATGTCCCCTTGGATCCCATAACCCTCACTTTCTCAATAAGCCTTGCATGGGGGACCTTATCGAACGCCTTGCTGACATCCATATAAACCACATCCACCACTCTGCCTTTGTCAATGTGTTTAGTCATATTTTCAAAGCACTCAAGTAGGCTCGTGAGGCACGACCTGCCCTTGACAAAGCCGTGCTGATGTTTTCTGATCATTCTAAACTTCTCTAAATGCTCATAAATCCTGTCCCTCAGGATCTTTTCCTTCAACTTACCAACCACTGAGGTCAGACTCACCGGGCGGTAATTTCCCGGGCTATCCCTGTTCCCTTTCTTGAATATAGGAACCACATCCGCAATCCTCCAATCTTCCGGAATCTCTCCCGTCTCCATCAACAACACAAAGATCATCGCCAGAGGCTCTGCAATCTCTTCCCTCACCTCCCACGGTAATCTGGGGTACATCCCATCCAGTCCCAGCAAATTATCTATCTTGATGCTATTCAAAAGCTCCAACACATCCTCTTTCTTAATATCCACATACTCAATCTTTTCAGTCCGCTGCAAGCCTGCAGTACAACCTCCCAGATCTTTTTCCACTGTGAATACCGAGGTAAAGTATTCATTCAGCACCTCTGATATTTCTACCGGTTCTGTACAAACTTTCCCACCTTCACATTTTATAGCTCCTATCCCTTCACATCTCATCCTTTTACTCTTCACATATTTGTAGAACGCCTTAGGGTTCTGCTTAATCTTACCTGCCAAGGCCTTCTCATGACCCCTCTGGCTCTCCCAATTTCCTTCTGAAGTTCCTTCCTACAAGCCGTGTACTCCTCGAGATCCCTAACATTGCCGAGCGCTCTGAACCTTTTGTACACTTTCCTTTTCTTTTTGACTAGGTTCGTTACAACTTTCATGCACCACGGTTCCCGTAACCTACCAAAACCTCCCTGTCTTATTGGAACGTTGTCATGCAGAAATCCAGACAAACATTCCTCGAAAATCAGCCACCTTACTTTGCTACTTTTTCTCGAGAATACCTCCTTCCAATTTATTCATCTAATTTCCTGCCTGATGGTTTCATATTTCCCCTTACTCAAGGTAAACGCATTCTTAACTTGCCTGACCCTATCTCTCTCCAATGCTATTGTAAAGGAGATAGAGTTATGATCACTATCCCAAGATGCTTTCCCACTGAGAGATCCAACACCTGTCCAGGTTCATTACCCAACACCAGATCGAGTACAGCCCCTCCTCTTGTAGGCTTATCCACATACTGTGTCAGGAAACCCTCCTGAACATACCTAACAAACTCCTCCCCATCCAAACCCCTTACCCTAGGGATATTCAGTCGATATTTGGGAAATTAAAGTCTCCATCACGACAACTCTGTTATTACTACATCTGTCCAGGATCTGTTTCCCTATCTGCTCCTCAACATCCCTGTTACTATTGGGCAGCCTATAGAAAACGCCCAGCAAAGTTATCAACCCTTCCTGTTCCGAACTTCCACCCACAGAAACTCCGTAGACAATCCCTCCACAGCGTCCACCTTCTCTACAGCCGTGACACTATCCCTGATCAATAGTGCCACTCCCCCACTTCTTTTGCCTCCCTCCCTGTCCTTTCTGAAACATCTGAAACCCGGCACCTGAAGTAACCAGTCCTGTCCCTGAGACCTCCAAGTCTCTGTAATGGCCACCACATCACATTTCTAAGCAGCTATCTACGCTCTAAGCTTATCCACTTTGTTCACAACACTCCTTGCGTTAAAATAGACACATCTCAAACATTCGGTCTGAGCACTCCCCTTCTCTATCACCTGTCTATCCTCCCTCTTAAACTGTTGACAATCCCTCTCTATTTGTGAGCTAACCTCCTCTCTCCCAGTCACTTCATTTCGATTCCCTCCCCCCAACCACGCTGGTATCTAGTCTCTGGAATGTGTACAGTATATGGAGTGTTGCTGGTATATTTTTCACAAAAGAGAGGGACATGTTCATTGGTAGTATCTCAGAGGGTTGTGTAGTCCTGTTAGAACAAATCACAATTACAAGGGAGGAAGTGTTAGGTATTTTAGGAAGCATTAAGGTAGACAAATTCACAGGGCCAGATGGCATCTATGTAGAACAGTACAGCACAGTACAGGTCCTTCAGCCCTCCATTTTATGCTGATCTATGTCCAAACCCAAGATCAAGCTATCCCACTTCCTGTCATCCATGTGCCTATTCAATAACCGCTCGAAAGTTCCTAAAGTGTTCGACTCCACTATCACAGCAGGCAGTGATTCCACACCCCAACCACTCTCTGAGTAAAGAATCTACCTCGGACATCTCTCCTATGTCTCCCACCATGAACCTTATAGTTATGCCCCCTAGTAACAGCTACATCCACCCGAGGAAATAGTCTCTGCACATCCACTCTATCTATCACCCTCATCATCTTATAAGCCTCTATTAAGTCGTCTCTCATCCTCCTCCACTCCAAAGAGAAAAGCCCCAGCTCCCACAACCTTTCCTCATAAGACCTACCCTCCAAACCAGGCAGCTTCCTGGTAAATCTCCTCTGCACTCTCTCCAATGTTTCCACATCCTCTTTTTAATGAGGTATTCAGAACTGAACACAATATTCCAAATGTGGTCTCACCATATAAAAAGGAAGAGGCTGGCTAGGGTGAACGTTGGTCCATTAGAGGATGAGAAAGGGGACCTAGTGGCAGGGGATGGGGATATGGCTAAGGTATTGAATAACTTTTTTGTTTCTGTCTTCACGGAGGAGGACGTGAATAATTTGCCGGGTGTTAGCGATGGAAAGGTGGTAGGACTGGAGGATCTTAATGACATTACTGTTACTAGAGAGGCAGTGCTCGACAGACTGGAGGGGCTGATTGTGGACAAGTCCCCAGGACCGGATGGATTGCATCCGAGGGTTCTGAAAGAAATGGTGGAGGTGATAGTGGATGCCTTGGTGGTTATTTTCCAGACGTCGCTGGATTCCGGGGAAGTGCCAGAAGATTGGAAAATGGCTAATGTTACGCCGTTGTTTAAGAAGGGTGCCAGGCAAAAGGCGGGGAATTATAGGCCGGTTAGTTTAACATCTGTGGTGGGTAAAATATTAGAATCCATCATTAAAGAGGAAATTACGAGGCATCTTGAGGGGAATTGCTTGATAGAGCAGACGCAGCTCGGTTTCATTAAAGGGAAGTCGTGTCTGACAAATTTACTGGAGTTCTATGAGGATGTGTCTAGGGCGGTGGATAGAGGAGAGCCGGTGGATGTGGTCTTTCTGGATTTTCAGAAGGCGTTTGACAAGGTACCTCATACGAGGTTATTGCAGAAGGTCAGGGGACATGGAGTTGGGGGTAGGGTGTTAGCGTGGATAGAGGATCGGTTGTCAAATAGGAGGCAGAGAGTGGGGGTCAATGGGTGCTATTCGGATTGGCGGTTGGTGACTAGTGGAGTGCCCCAGGGGTCGGTGCTGGGGCCTCAGCTTTTTACCATTTATATAGATGATCTGGAGGAGGGAACCGAGTATAGGGTGTCAAAATTTGCAGCTAACACCGAGATTGGGGGAATTGCAAATTGTGCGGAGGGTGTGGAGAGTCTGCAGAAGGATCTAGATAGGCTGGGCGAATGAGCCAGGAACTGGCAAATGGAATTTAATGTTGGTAAGTGTGAGGTGGTCCACTTTGGTAGGAATAATGGTAGGAAGGACTATTACTTATGTGGCGAAAAACTGCAGCAGGTGGTCAGGAAGGCGAATGGGATGCTGGCCTTCATAGCGAGGGGGATTGAATATAAAAGTAGGGAGGTCTTGCTGCAGCTGTATAGGGCATTGGTGAGGCCGCAGCTGGAGTACTGTGTGCAGTTTTGGGCGCCGTACCTGCGCAAGGATATTTTGGCCCTGGAGGGAGTGCAGAGGAGGTTTACTCGGCTGATACCGGAGTTGAGGGGATTGAGCTATGAGGAGAGGCTGAATAAACTAGGCTTGTACTCGTTAGAGTTTAGAAGAATGAGGGGAGATCTCATTGAGACGTATAAGATGATGAATGGGATGGATAGGATAGAGGTGGAGAGACTCTTCCCGCTCAGAAAAGACAGTAGGACTAGGGGGCACAGCCTCAAGATAAAGGGGGGAGGTTTAGAACGGAGTTGAGGAGGAACTTCTTCACTCAAAGGGTGGTGAATCTCTAGAATTCTCTACCCGTTGAAGTGGTGGAGGCTGCCTCGCTAAATATTTTCAAGACGCGGGTTGAAGGGTTTTTGATAAGAGAGGGGATTAAGGGTTATGGGGAGAGGGCGGGAAGGTGGAACAGAGCCACGACAGATCAGCCATGATCTTATTGAATGGCGGGGCAGGCTCGAAGGGCTAGATGGCCTACTCCTGCTCCTATTTCTTATGTTCTTATGTTCTTATTACTGAGGGAGACAAGAGATGAAATTGCTGGGCCTCTAACAGAAATCTTTATTTCTTCATTGGACACAGGTGAGATTCCAGAGGATTGGAGGATAGCAAATGTGGTTCCGTTATTTAAGAAGGGTAGCAGGAATAACCCGGGGAATGAATACATGATTGGTGCAGGCTTGGAGGGCTGAAGGGCCTGTTCCTGTGCTGTATTGTTCCTTGTTCTTTATGTGATGTGTGCGGGGTATATGGTGTGTGTGCTCATATATGGAGTGTATGGAGTGTGTGCTGCTATGGATTGTGCAGTATATGGAGCATGTGCTGATATATAGTGTGTGAGGTATATGGAATGTGTGTAGTATATGGTTTGTGTGTGCTGGCATGTGGAGATGTGCTGGTGTATGGATTGCACACAGTAAGTAGATTGTGTGATGGTATGTGAAGTTGTACTGGTGTGCGGTACATAGTGTGTGTGCTGGTACATGGAATGTGTGCAGTATGTGGTGATGGAGCTGGTACACAGTGATGGTGCTGGTACACAGTGATGGTGCTGGCACACAGTGATGGTGCTGGTACACGGTGATGGTGCTGGTATATGGTGATGGTGCTTGTATATGGTGAGGGTGCTGGTATATGGACTGTATGCTGGTATATGGTGATGGTACTGGTACATGGTGACGGTGCTAGTATATGGCGTGTGTGCGTTTTATGGGGTGTGCGCTGGATATGGAGTGTGTGCTGGTATATGGTGATAAGAACATAAGAACTAGGGGCAGGAATAGGAGTAGGAGCAGGAGTAGGCCATCTGGCCCCTCGAGCCTGCCCCGCCATTCAATAAGATCATGGCTGATCTTTCCGTGGACTCAGCTCCACTTATCCCCCCGCTCACCATAACCCTTAATTCCTTTACTGTTCAAAAATGTATCTATCCTGGTCTTAAAAACATTCAATGAGGGAGCCTCAACTGCTTCACTGGGCAGGGAATTCCACAGATTCACAATCCTTTGTGTGAAGAAATTCCTTCTCAGCTCAGTCCTAAATCTGCTTCTCCTTATTTTGAGGCTATGCCCTCAGTTCGAGTTTCACCCAACATTACCTCTTTCGTGATAGTTTCTAGGTTCTCGCCTGCCATGGCTTCCTGCCATCAATTTTTGGCATGTTATTTGTATCTTCCAAAGGTGTTTGATAAGGTGCCGCACAAAAGGGGGGTAAGGTGTTAGCGTGGATAGAGGATTGGTTGTCAAATAGGAGGCAGAGAGTGGGGGTCAATGGATGCTATTCGGATTGGCGGATGGTGACTAGTGGAGTGCCCCAGGGGTCGGTGCTGGGGCCTCAGCTATTTACCATTTATATAGATGATCTGGAGGAGGGAACCGAGTGTATGGTGTCGAAATTTGTGGATGACACCAAGATTGGGGGAACGGCAAAGTGTGCGGAGGGTGTGGAGAGTCTGCAGAAGGATCTAGATAGGCTGAGCAAGTGGGTGAGGACCTGGCAGATGGAATACAATGTTAGCAAATGTGAGGTTATCCACTTCGGCAGAAATAATAGTAGGAGGGATTATTATTTAAAGGGTGAAAAACTGCAGCAGGCGACGGTGCAGAGGGACCTCGGGGTCCTTGTGCATGAGTCGCAAAAACCCAGCTTGCAGGTGCAGCAGGTGGTCAGGAAGGCGAATGGGATGCTGGCCTTCATAGCGAGGGGGATTGAATATAAAAGTAGGGAGGTCTTGCTGCAGCTGTATAGGGCATTGGTGAGGCTGCAGCTGGAGTACTGTGTGCAGTTTTGGGCGCCGCACCTGCGCAAGGATATTTTGGCCTTGGAGGGAGTGCAGAGGAGGTTTACTCGGCTGATACTGGAGATGAGGGGGTTGGACTATGAAGAGAGACTAAATAGACTGGGTCTGTACTCGATGGAGTTTAGAAGAATGAGGGGGGAACTTATAGAGACGAATAAGATAATGAAAGGGATGGATAGGATAGAGGTAGAGAGATTCTTCCTGCTCAGAAAGGACAGTAGGACTAGGGGGCACAGCCTCAAGATAAAGGGGGGGCGGTTTAGAACGGAGTTGAGGAGGAACTTCTTCACTCAAAGGGTGGTGAATCTTTGGAATTCTCTACCCGTTGAAGTGGTGGAGGCTGCCTTGCTAAATATTTTTAAGTCACGGGTAGATAGGTTTCTGATAGACAAGGGAATTAAGGGTTATGGGGAGAGAGCGGGAAGGTGGAACTGATCCACTTCAGATCAGCCATGATCTTATTGAATGGCGGGGCAGGTTCGAAGGGCTAGATGGCCTACTCCTGCTCCTATTTCTTATGTTATTATGTTCCACTGTGAAGACCGACACAAGATACCTGTTCAATGCCTCAGCCATTTTCTCATTTCCAGTTATTACATCCCCCTTCTCATCCTCATCCTGATGGTGCTGATATATGGACTGTATACTGGTATAAGGTGTGTGTGCAGTTTATGGAATGTGTATGGTATTTGGAGTGTGTGCTGGTATATGGAGTATATGGTTTGTGCGGTATACAGTGATGGTGCTGGTAAATGGTGATGGAACTGATATATGGTGAGGATGCTGATACATACTGATGGTGCTGGTATACAGAGTGTGTGGTGTATGTGGTATGTGGTATGTGTACTGGTATATGGAGCATGTGCGGTATATGGTGCTGGTATATGGTGATGGGGCGGGTGTATGGTGATGGTGTTGGTACACGTTGATGGTGCTGGTACACAGTCATGGTACAGGTACACAATGATGGTGTTAGTATATGGTGATGGTGCTGGTACACAGTGATGGTGCTGGTACACTGTTATGGTGCTGGTACACAGTGATGGTGCTGGTACACAGTGATGGTGCTGGTACACAGTGATGGTGCTGGTACACGGAGATAGTGCTGGTATATGTAATGGTGCTGGTATATGGTGATGGTGCTGATACACAGTGGTGGTGCTGGTATATAGCGATGGTGCTTGTACACGGTGATGGTGCTAGTATATGGTGATGGTGCTGGTATATGGTGATGGTGCTGGTACACTGTGATGGTGCTGGTATATGGTGATGGTGCTGGTACACAGTGATGGTGCTGGTACACGGTGATGGTGCTGGTACACGGTGATGGTGCTGGTATATGGTGATGGTACTGGTACACAGTGATGGTGCTGGTACACGGTGATGGTGCTGGTACACGGTGATGGTGCTGATACACAGTGATGGTGCTGGTATATGGTGATGGTGCTCATATATCAAGATATATCAAACTCTATCAAGATAGACAAGTCGCCGGGACCGGATGGAATGTATCCCAGGTTACTGTGGGAGGCGAGGGAAATGATTGCAGAGCCCCTGGCGATAATCTTTGCGTCGTCGATGGAGACGGGAGAGGTTCCAGAGGATTGGAGGATTGCGGATGTGGTTCCTATTTTCAAGAAAGGGAACAGAGATTGCCCGGGAAATTACCGACCAGTGAGTCTGACCTCAGTGGTTGGTAAGTTGATGGAGAAGCTTCTGAGGGACAAGATTTATGAGCATTTGGAGAAGTTTAGAATGATCAGAAATAGTCAACATGGTTTTGTCAAGGGCAGGTCGTGCCTTACGAGCCTAGTTGAGTACTTCGATAATGTGACTGAACACATTGACGAAGGAAGAGCGGTAAATGTGGTTTACATGGACTTCAGCAAGGCGTTTGATCAGGTCCCCCATGCAAGACTTCTTGAGAAGGTGAGAGGGCATGGGATCCAAGGGCCTTTGGCCTTGTGGATCCAGAACTGGCTTGCCTGCAGAAGGCAGAGAGTGGTTGTGGATGGGTCTTTTTCGGAATGGAGGTCAGTCACCAGTGGGGTGCCCCAGGGATCTGTTCTAGGACCCTTGCTGTTTGTCATTTTCATAAATGACCTGGATGAGAAAGTGGAGGGATGGGTTAGTAAGTTCGCTGATGACACGAAGGTCGATGGTGTTGTGGATAGAACATAGAATATTACAGCGCAGAACAGGCCCTTCGGCCCACGATGTTGTGCCGACCAGTTACAAAACAATGACCCACTAATCTAAACCAATCCCTTTTCGTCCATAAACCTATCCACAGATCTCTTAAACGCCCCCAAACTAGGCGCATTTACAACTGCAGCAGGCAGGGCATTCCAATCCCTCACCACCCTCTGGGTAAAGAACCTACCCCTGACATCCGTCCTATAACTACCACCCCATAATTTAAAGCCATGCCCCCTCGTGCTAGATTTCTCCATCAGAGGAAAAAGGCTATTACTATCCACCCTATCTAAACCTCGAATCATCTTATATGTTTCAATAAGATCCCCTCTTAGCCGCCTTCTTTCCAGCGAAAACAACCCCAAATCCCTCAGCCTCTCCTCATAGGACCTCCCCTCCATACCAGGCAACATCCTAGTAAACCTCCTCTGCACCCTCTCCAAGGCCTCCACATCCTTCCTGTAATGTGGGGACCAGAACTGCACACAGTACTCCAAGTGCAGCCGCACCAGAGTTGTGTACAGTTGCATCATGACACTGCGACTCCTAAATTCAATCCCCCTACCAATAAACGCCAAGACACCATATGCCTTCTTAACAACCTTACCTACTTGACTCCCAACTTTCAGGGATCTATGTACACATACACCTAGATCCCTCTGCTCATCCACACTATTCAAAGTCCTCCCGTTAGCCCTATACTCGACACATCTGTTATTCCTATAGTCTGGAGGGATGTCAGAAGTTGCAGCGTGACATAGATAAGATGCAAGACTAGGCAGAGAAGTGGCGGATGGACTTCAACGCAGATAAATGTGTAGTGGTCCATTTTGGCAGGACCAATGGGATGAAGGAATACAATATCAAGGGTAGGAGTCTTAGCTGTGTTGAAGAGCAGAGGGATCTTGGGGTCCGGGTCCATAGGACTCTTAAATTGGCCTCGCAGGTGGAGGATGTGGTCAAGAAGGTGTACTGGCCTTCATTAATCGAGGGATTGAGTTTAGGAGTCGGGAGGTAATGCTGCAACTTTGTAAGACCCTTGTCAGGTCCCACTTGGAGTACTGTGCGCAGTTCTGGTCGCCTCACTATTGGAAGGATGTGGAAGCTATTGAGAGGGTGCAGAGGAGATTTACAAGGATGTTGCCTGGACTGGGAGGCATGCCTTATGAAGATAGGTTAAGGGAGCTGGGACTCTTCTCCCTGGAGAGACAAAGGTTGAGAGATGGCCTGATAGAGGTTTATAAGATGTTGAGGGGAATAGATAGGGTGGATTCTCGGAGGCTATTTCCCCGGGTTGAAATGGTCGCTACGAAAGGAAACAGATTTAAGGTGCTGGGGAGCAGGTACAGAGGAGATAGAACGTAGAACATTACAGCGCAGAACAGGCCCTTCGGCCCACGATGTTGCGCCGACCAGTTACAAAACAATGACCCTCTTAACTAAACCAATCCCTTTTCATCCATAAACCTATCCACGGATCTCTTAAACGTCCCCAAACTAGGCGCATTTACAACTGCAGCAGGCAGGGCATTCCAATCCTTCGCCACCCTCTGGGTAAAGAACCTACCCCTGACATCCGCCCTATAACTACCCCCCCTTAATTTAAAGCCATGCCCCCTCGTGCTAGATTTCTCCATCCGAGGAAAAAGGCTATCACTATCCACCCTATCTAAACCTCTAATCATCTTATATGTTTCAATAAGATCCCCTCTTAGCCGCCTTCTTTCTAGCGAAAACCACCCCAAATCCCTCAGTCTCTCCTCATAGGACCTCCCCTCCATACCAGGCAACATCCTGGTAAACCTCCTCTGCACCCTCTCCAAAGCCTCCACATCCTTCCTATAATGTGGGGACCAGAACTGCGCACAAAACTCCAAGTGCGGCCGCACCAGAGTTGTGTACAGTTGCATCATGACGCTGCGACTCCTAAATTCAATCCCCCTACCAATAAACGCCAAGACACCGTATGCCTTCTTAACAACCTTATCTACTTGATTCCCAACTTTCAGGGATCTATGTACACATACACCTAGATCCCTCTGCTCCTCCACACTATTCAAAGTCCTCCCGTTAGCCCTATACTCAACACATCTGTTATTCCTACCGAAATGAATTACCTCACACTTCTCCACATTAAACTCCATCCGCCACCTCGCAGCCCAGCTCTGCAACCTTTCTAAGTCACCCTGCAAACTATGACACCCTTCCTCACAATCTACCACACCTCCGACTTTGGTGTCATCAGCAAACTTACTAATACACCCAACTATACCCTCATCCAGATCATTAATAAAAATTACAAACAGCAGTGGCCCCAAAACAGATCCCTGAGGCACACCACTTGTAACCGAACTCCATGACGAATATTTACCATCAACCACCACCCTCTGTCTCCTATCTGCCAGCCAATTCCTGATCCAATTACCTAGATCACCCCCAATCCCATACATCTGCATTTTCTGCAGAAGCCTACCATGGTGAACCTTATCAAACGCCTTGCTAAAATCCATATACACCACATCAACTGCCTTACCCCTATCCACCTCTTTGGTCACTTTCTCAAAGAACTCGATAAGGTTAGTAAGGCATGACCTACCCGCTACAAAACCATGCTGACTGTCTCTAATCAACTCATTACTCTCCAACTAACTATAAATCCTGTCTCTAATAATCCTTTCCAAAACCTTACCCCCCAGAGAAGTAAGACTCACCGGTCTATAATTCCCAGGGAAGTCTCTTCTCCCCTTCTTAAATAATGGGATAACATTTGCTGTCCTCCAATCTTCCGGTACTATACCAGAGACCAACGACGACCTGAAGATCAGAGCCAGAGGCTTCGCAATCACCTCTCTTGCCTCCCAAAGAATCCTAGGGTAAATCCCATTTACCCTAGGGGACCAGGGGACTTATCTATTTTCAAACCCTCTAAAATATCCAGCACATCCCCCGTATCAACTGCAATACTATCTATTTTACACCCCTGCACCCCAGTGTCCTCCTCAGCCACATTCATGTCCCCTTGCATGAACATCAAAGAGAAATATTGGTTCAACGCCTCTCCAATCTCCAATCCAATCTCCTCCGATTCCACACACAACTTCCCTCTACTGTCTGTAACTGGCCCTAATCTTGCCCTAACCAACCTTCTGTTCTTGACATACCTGTAAAACGCCTTAGGGTTCTCCTTAATCCTATCAGCCAAAGTCATCTCATGTCCTCTTTTAGCCCTTCTTAACTCCCTCTTCAACTCCCTCCTAGCCAATCTAAAGCTTTCTAATGCACTACCTGATGGTGCTGGTACATAGTGGTGGTGGTACGCAGTGATGGTGCTGGTACACGGTGATGGTGCTGGTACACGGTGATGGTGCTGGTACACAGTGATGGTGCTGGTACACGGTGATGGTGCTGGTACACGGTGATGGTGCTGGTACACGGTGATGGTGCTGGTACACGGTGATGGTGCTGGTACACGGTGATGGTGCTGATACATGGTGATGGTGCTGGTAAACGGTGATGGTGCTGGTACACAGTGATGGTGCTAGTAAACGGTGATGGTGCTGGTACACGGTGATACAAAGAACAAAGAACAAAGAACAACACAGCTCGGGAAACAGGCCCTTCGGCCCAACGAGCCCGCGCCGCCGTCCCATGGTCAGTGACCTATTCATGACTCTAGTCTATGCCTAATGTGTGAGGATCAGGGAGGTCCAATATAGGGACAATTTGTTACCCAATCAATCAGCCTAAAAGCACATTTTTGGGATGTGGGAGGAAACCGGAGCACCCGGAGGAAACCCACGCAACCACGGGGAGAATGCGCAAACTCCCACGGACACAGGCCCAACTTCATGTGTCCGCACAGCAACAGAGATAGCCTCTGAGCTGCCATGATGCCCTCGAGATGGTAAGTGCCTGTGGATAAAAATTTCATTATTAAAAGAATCTATATCCCTGAGGCTAAAACTGACCCCAAGCCTACAATGCTTAGTAAGGCCTGCTATATCCCCCTATATGTAGACCGCTCATGTGGCTGTCCAAGTGACTCTTGAACAACCCTAGCGTGCCTGCTTCCACCACCTTACTCGGCAGTGCATTCCACATCCCCACTACCCTTTGTGTGAAAAACTGCCCTCTAATATTAGTCTTATATCTAGCCCCCCTCACCCTAAGCCCGTGACCCCTCGTTCTATCCATTTCTAATAGCGGAAAAAGCTTATCACCATCTACTCTATCTGTCCCCTTCATAATCTTATAAATCTCTATTAGATCCCCCCTCAGCCGACGTCTCTCAAGGGAAAACAGCCCAAGTGCATTCAATCTTTCCTCGTAAGACAGCCCTTCCATACCAGGCAACATCCTGGTAAATCTCCTCTGCACTCTCTCCAGGATCTCTACATCCTTCCGGTAGTACGGCGACCAGAACTGGACGCAGTACTCCAGGTGAGGCCTAACCAACGTTCTATACAACTGCAACATCAGACTCCTACTCTTATATTCAATACCCCTTCCTATGAAGGCTAACATGCCATACGCTTTCCTCATCACATTCTGCACCTGCACCGACACCTTCAGGGACTTGTGTACCTGCACCCCCAGGTCTCTCTGCGTATCTATACTCCGGATAGTTCTACCTTTTATCATATAACTCCCTTCCACATTATTCCGGCCAAAGTGCATCACCTCGCATTTCTCCGGATTAAATTCCATTTGCCATCTATCTGCCCAATCTACCAGCCTATCTGTGTCCTGTTGCATTGCCAGGCACTGCTCCTCAGTACCCGCCAATCCAACCATCTTAGTGTCATCAGCAAATTTGCTGATCACACCACCTACCCCCTCTTCCAAGTCATTAATGTATACTACAAATAGTAGAGGTCCTAGTACCGAGCCCTGCGGCACCCCACTGGTGACAGACCTCCAATTGGAAAAGGAGCCCTCCACTACTACCCGCTGTCTCCTCCTCCCAAGCCAGTTCTTCACCCATCTACATACCTGGCCTTGTATCCCATGAGCCTTCACCTTTTCTATCAGCCTACCGTGAGGGACCTTGTCAAACGCCTTACTGAAATCCATATAGACAACATCAACGGCTTGTCCTTCGTCAACCGTTTTTGTCACCTCTTCAAAAAATTCCAATAGATTCGTAAGGCACGACCTCCCTGTAACGAAGCCATGCTGCGTATCCCTGATCAGATTGCAGCGCTCCAGATGCTCATACATCCTATCCTTGAGGATCCTCTCCATTATCTTGCCTATAACTGAAGTCAAGCTCACTGGCCTATAGTTCCCTGGGTTATCCCTCTGACCCTTCTTAAACAATGGTACTACATTTGCAATCCGCCAATCCTCTGGGACCTCACCTGTGTCCAAAGAAGAGACAAAGATTTGCGTCAGAGGCCCAGCAATTTCATCCCTCACCTCCCTTAGCAGCCTAGGATAGATGCCATCAGGCCCCGGAGATTTGTCTGTCTTTATAGTGTCTAAAAGTCCCAACACCTCTTCCCTCGTGATGACTATTTCCCTCAACGGATCCTCAAACTTCTCAAGCATGGTGCTGGTATATGGTGATGGTGCTGGTACACAGTGATGGTGCTGGTACACGGTGATGGTGCTGGTACACAGTGATGGTGCTAGTAAACGGTGATGGTGCTGGTACACGGTGATGGTGCTGGTATATGGTGATGGTGCTGGTACATGGTGATGGTGCTGGTATATGGTGATGGTGCTGGTACACAGTGATGGTGCTGGTACACGGTGATGGTGCTGGTACACAGTGATGGTGCTGGTACACGGTGATGGTGCTGGTACACAGTGATGGTGCTAGTAAACGGTGATAGTGCTGGTACATGGTGATGGTGCTGGTATATGGTGATGGTGCTGGTACACAGTGATGGTGCTAGTAAACGGTGATAGTGCTGGTACATGGTGATGGTGCTGGTACACAGTGATGGTGCTGGTACACAGTGATGGTGCTGGTACACAGTGATGGTGCTGGCACACGGTGATTGTGCTGGTATATGGTGATGGTGCTGGTACACAGTGATGGTGCTGGCACACGGTGATGGTGCTGGTATATGGTGATGGTGCTGGTACACAGTGATGGTGCTGGTACACGGTGATTGTGCTGGTACATGGTGGTGGTGCTGGCACACGGTGATGGTGCTGGTACACAGTGATGGTGCTGGCACACGGTGATGGTGCTGGTACACAGTGATGGTGCTGGCACACGGTGATGGTGCTGGTACACAGTGATGGTGCTAGTAAACGGTGATGGTGCTGGTACACAGTGATGGTGCTAGTAAACGGTGATGGTGCTGGTACACAGTGATGGTGCTGGTACACAGTGATGGTGCTAGTAAACGGTGATGGTGCTGGCACACGGTGATGGTGCTGGTACACAGTGATGTGCTGTATCTGCTTTGTGTGTTGCTGCTGTGAATGGTGAGATCCTAAACAATTTGTCTGGCTGCGGAATCGGTGTTGTTCAATGTTCTCACTGCTTTTCCCCATTTTCACCCCTGTGTTGCGTAGGTTCAATCTCAGATATCAACGACAAGTCTGACCTCAGTCCGTCCGAGCAGAGTATCCAAGATCAAGAAACTGTCTTCCCTTGGGAATTACTGAGTGATTTCCAGTGCCTCATATTGGTAAGTGTTTTATTCTTCATCCCCAGAGGAAGTGGGATGTAATTGGTGAAGGATGATTGAATGGACAAGGCAGTAACGAGCTGTGGCAAGATGTTCACGACTGTTAGCTGTGTAAAATCAGGGAGTACAAATGTGATATTTACTCATCAATCCAATTACTTGTGAAGATCAGTCATGTTTTACTCTCCCCCATTAATATCTGAGTATTAACAGCACATTGTGTTTTCAGTTCAGATTTGCACCGTCTGCAGTGTTTAGTGTTTGTGTATATATTTTGTTTTCAATAGTGTACGGACTCAGGGTAAAGCTACCGAGGCATTTAGGGGAAGACAAACCCTGAGGAGGGGGAAAGCATTTTTGGCTAGATTGCGAAAATTTTTCCAAAACTTGTGACTTTGAGTCATCTCTTAATGAAATGTTGAGAGCCACATTGGTGTGTGGTCTGAACAACATAATCATCCAGAAAAGACATGAAGAGAACAACTGAAATAGCTTTGTCACTGCAAAGTGCATTTAAAGCGGTTTCTGAGCCCAGTAGGGATGTTCTCCACATTAGGCAAGGATCTTTGTGTGATAGTATTTATTAGTCACAACTCGGCTTACATTAACACTGCAATGAAGTTACTGTGAAAATCCTCTAATCGCCACAATCCGGCACCTGTCTGGGTCAATGCATCTAACCAGCATGTATTTCAGAATGTGGGAGGAAACCAGAGCACCCGGAGAAAACCCATGCAGACGGGGAGAACATGCAAACTCCACACAGACAGTGTCCCAAGCTGGGAATCGAACCCAGGTCCCTGATACTGTGAGGCAGCAGTGTGAACCACTGTTACTGTGTCACCCCAATAGTAACCATTCGTCCACTGAGGATGCCTGTGGGTAGAGGGTAACAAGAGAAAGAGCATGCCCACTCAATGGACAATGGAGAGAAATTATGTGTGGAGCCACAGGAAGTGATGAGATCCTTAATGAGTATTGTGTATTAGAATTTACCAAGGAGAAGGACATGACAATGTTGAGGTAAGGAGTACGTGTGTGAACACTCTAGAGAATGCCTATAAATCAAAGGAGGAAGTTAATAGAACAAAGAACACTACAGCACAAACAGGCCCTTCGGCCCACGAGTTGCACCGATCACATCAACACCTACCAACCTACAGACCTATCTATAACCCTCAATCTCATTAAACCAGAAGTCTTTTAAAAGACCCCAGCGAGTTCGCCTCCACCACCACTGACGGCAGCCGATTCCATTCACTCATCACCCTCTGAGTGAAAAACTTATCCCTAACATCACTTCTGAACTTCCCTCCCTGTACCTTAAATCTGTGTCCTCTCGTAGCGACCATTTCAACCCGGGGAAATAGCCTCTGAGAGTCCACCCTATCTATTCCTCTCAACATTTTATAAACCTCTATCAGGTCGCCTCTCAACCTTCGCCTCTCCAGGGAAAAGAGTCCCAGCTCCCTCAACCTATCTTCATAAGGCATGCCTCCCAGTCCAGGAAACATCCTTGTAAATCTCCTCTGCACCCTTTCAATAGCTTCTACATCTTTCCTATAGTGAGGTGACCAGAACTGCGCACAATACTCTAAATGAGGCCTGACAAGGGTCAATTTGTGAGCATCCTAAATTGTATTCAGGTAGACAAGTTGCTGGGGCCGGACGGGATCTATCCTAGATTACTGCAGGAGGCATGGGGAGAAATAGCTGGGGCATTAACATAGAACATTACAGCGCAGTACAGGCCCTTTGGCCCTCGATGTTGCGCCGACCAGTGGAACCAATCTAATGACCCTCTAACCTAAACTATTCCAATGTTATCCATATGCCTATCCACTGACCATTTGAACGCCATTTGAAATCCTCTTTGACCACAGGCAAGATTCCAGAGGACGAGAGAATAGCCAATGTTGTTTAAGAAAGGAAACAGGGATAATCCAGGGAATTATATGCCGTGAGCCTGGTGTCTGTGATGGGGAAGCTTTTGGAGAAGATATTGAGGAAGAGGATATATGCACATTTGGAGGAAAATGGACTAGTTAGTGACAGGCAGTATGGTTTGGTGCAGGGAAGGCCATGGTCTCATCAGTTCGACTGAGTTTTTTTGAAGAGGTGACAAAGATAATTGTTGAGGGAAGGGCAATGGATATAGTTTATATCAATTTCAGTAAGGCATTTGTCCCATATCATGGAATCATAGAACCTGACAGTGCAGAAAGAGGCCCTTTGGCCCATCAAGTCTGCACCGAACATAATCCCACCCAGGCCCGAGCCCCATATCCCTACATATTATACATAGAACATAGAACATAGAACATTACAGCGCAGAACAGGCCCTTCGGCCCACAATGTTGCGCCGACCAGTTACAAAACAATGACTCACTAATCTAAACCCTTTTCGTCCATAAACCTATCCACAGATCTCTTAAACGCCCCCAAACTAGGTGCATTTACAACTGCAGCTGGCAGGGCATTCCAGTCCCTCACCACCCTCTGGGTAAAGAACCTACCCGTGACATCAGTCCTATAACTACCCCCCCTTAATTTAAAGTCGTGCCCCCTCGTGCTAGCTTTCTCCATCCTAGGAAAAAGGCTATCACTATCTACCCTGTCTAAACCTCTAATCATCTTATATGTTTCAGTGAGATCCCCTCTTAGCTGCCTTCTTTCCAGCGAAAACAACCCCAAATCTCTCAGTCTCTCCTCATCGGATCTCCCCTCCATACCAGGCAACATCCTGGTAAACCTCCTCTGCACCCTCTCCAAAGCCTCTACATCCTTCCTGTAGTGTGGGGACCAGAACTGCACACAAAACTCCAAGTGTGGCCGCACCAGAGTTGTGTACAGTTGCATCATGACGCTGCGACTCCTAAATTCAATCCCCCTACCAATAAACGCCAAGACACCGTATGCCTTCTTAACAACCTTATCTACTTGACTCCCAACTTTCAGGGATCTATGTACACATACACCTAGATCCCTCTGCTCCTCCACACTATTCAAAGTCCTCCCATTAGCCCTATACTCAACACATCTGTAATTCCTACCGAAATGAATTACCTCACACTTCTCCACATTAAACTCCATCCGCCACCTCACAGCCCAGCTCTGCAACCTTTCTAAGTCACCCTGCAAACTATGACACCCTTCCTCACAATCTACCACACCTCCGACTTTGGTGTCATCAGCAAATTTACTAATCCACCCAACTATACCCTCATCCAGATCATTAATAAAAATTACAAACAGCAGTGGCCCCAAAACAGATCCCTGAGTCACACCACTCGTAACCGAACTCCATGATGAATATTTACCATCAACCACCACCCTCTGTCTCCTATCTGCTAGCCAATTCCTGATCCAATTACCTAGATCACCCCCAATCCCATACATCTGCATTTTCTGCAGAAGCCTACCATGCTGAACCTTATCAAACGCCTTGCTAAAATCCATATACACCACATCAACTGCCTTACCCCTATCCACCTCTTTGGTCACTTTCTCAAAGAACTCGATAAGGTTAGTAAGGCACGACCTACCCGCTACAAACTACCCACTAATCCCTCTAACCTAAGCATCTTAGGACACTAAGAGGCAATTTTAGAATGGCCAAACAACCTAACCCGCACATCTTTGGACTGTGGGAGGAAACTGGAGCACCCGGACGAAACCCACGCAGACACGAAGAGAATGTGCAAACTCCACACAGGCAGTGACCCGAGCCGGGAATCAAACCCAGGTCCCTGGAGCTGTGAAGCAGCAGTGCTAACAGCTCTGTGAAGATGGCAGACTGGGACAAAAACTGAAATCACATGAGATTTGGGGTGGGCTGGCGAGGTGGATACAGAACTGGTGAGGTCAAAGAGAATATTATCAAATAAATCGGTTGGACTAAAACCTGGTGTTGTCAGACTTTTTACCGAGGTCAAAGAAAACAGAGAGTAGCAGTGGAAGGGTGTTTTCCAGAATGGAGATCTGGAGCTAGTGGTGTTCCACAGGGATTAGTGCTGGGACCTCTGTTGTTTGTTGTATATATAAATGGTCTGGAGGGAAATGTGGGGGTCTGATCAGAAGGCTTGCAGATGACACGAAGATTGGTGGAGTTGCTGTTAGTGCCCGGGATTGTCAGAGGATACAACAAGATATTGATAGATTGGAGACTTGGATACAGAGACGGCAAATGGAGTTTAATCCGGACAAATGTGAGTGATGTATTTTGGAGAATCAAATTTAGGTGTGATTATACTGTAAATGGCAGAACCTACAGGAAATTAGTAACCAGAGGGATCTGGGTGTGCAGGTCCACACTTCCCTAAAAGTGGCAATACAAGAGGCCAATGTGAATAAAAAGACAGATGGCATGCTTGCCTTCAACAGCCGGGGCACTGATTACAAGAGTTGGGAAATAATGGTGCAGCTATATAAAACCTTGATTAGGTTGGGTTTGGAGTATTGCTTGCAGTTCTGGTCACCACACTACCAGAAGGAAGTGGAAGCATCATCCCACACTATTCACTGCTACAGAGAGACAGCAGTCCCCATTATCCATCACCCCAAACTGATCACTGCTACAGAGAGACAGCAGTCCCCATTCCCCATCAGCCCACACTGATCACTGCTACAGAGAGACATCAGTCCCCATTCCCCATCACCCCACACTGATCACTGCTACAGAGAGACAGCAGTCCCCATTCCCCATCACTCCACACTGATCACTGCTACAGAGAGACAGCAGTCCCCATTCCCCATCACCCCACACTGATCACTGCGACAGAGAGACAGCAGTCCCCATTCCCCATCACCCCACACTGATCACTGCTACAGAGAGACAGCAGTCCCCATTCCCGATCACCCAACACTGATCACTGCTACAGAGAGACATCAGTCCCCATTCCCCATCACCCCACACTGATCACTGCTACAGAGAGACAGCAGTCCCCATTCTCCATCACCCCACACTGATCACTGCTACAGAGAGACAGCAGTCCCCATTCCCCATCACCCCACACTGATCACTGCTCCAGAGAGACAGCAGTCCCCATTCCCCATCACCCCACACTGATCACTGCTATAGAGAGACATCAGTCCCCATTCCCCATCACCCCACACTGATCACTGCTACAGAGAGACAGCAGTCCCCATTCCCCATCAGCCCACACTGATCACTGCTACAGACAGACAGCAGTCCCCATTCCCCATCAGCCCACACTGATCACTGCTCCAGAGAGACAGCAGTCCCCATTCCCCATCACCCCACACTGATCACTGCTATAGAGAGACAGCAGTCCCCATTCCCCATCAGCCCACACTGATCACTGCTACAGAGAGACAGCAGTCCCCATTCCCCATCAGCCCACACTGATCACTGCTATAGAGAGACAGCAGTCCCCATTCCCCATCAGCCCACACTGATCACTGCTACAGAGAGACAGCAGTCCCCATTCCCCATCAGCCCACACTGATCACTGCTACAGAGAGACAGCAGTCCCCATTCCCCATCACCCCACTCTGATCACTGCTACAGAGAGACAGCAGTCCACATTCCCCATCACCCCACACTGATCACTGCTACAGAGAGACAGCAGTCCCCATTCCCCATCACCCCACACTGATCACTGCTACAGAGAGACAGCAGTCCCCATTCCCCATCACCCCACACTGATCACTGCGACAGAGAGACAGCAGTCCCCATTCCCCATCACCCCACACTGATCACTGCTACAGAGAGACAGCAGTCCCCATTCCCCATCACCCCACACTGATCACTGTTACAGAGAGACAGCAGTCCCCATTCCCCATCACCCCACACTGATCACTGCTACAGAGAGACAGCAGTCCCCATTCCCCATCACCCCACACTGATCACTGCGACAGAGAGACAGCAGTCCCCATTCTCCATCACCCCACACTGGTCACTGCTACAGAGAGACAGCAGTCCCCATTCTCCATCACCCCACACTGATCACTGCTACAGAGAGACAGCAGACCCCATTCTCCATCACCCCACACTGATCACTGCTACAGAGAGACATCAGTCCCCATTATCCATCACCCCACACTGATCACTGCTACAGATAGACAGCAGTCCCCATTCTCCATCACCCCACACTGATCACTGCTACAGAGAGACATCAGTTCCCATTCCCCATCACCCCACACTGATCACTTTTACAGATAGACAGCAGTCCCCATTCTCCATCACCCCACACTGATCACTTTTACAGAGAGACAGCAGTCCCCATTCCCCATCACCCAACACTGATCACTGCTACAGAGAGACAGCAGTCCCCATTATCCATCACCCCACACTGATCACTGCTATAGAGAGACATCAGTTCCCATTCCCCATCACCCCACACTGATCACTTTTACAGAGAGACAGCAGTCCCCATTCCCCATCACCCCACACTGATCACTGCTACAGAGAGACAGCAGTCCCCATTCCCCATCACCCCACACTGATCACTGCTACAGAGAGACAGCAGTCCCCATTCCCCATCACCCCACACTGATCACTGCGACAGAGAGACAGCAGTCCCCATTCTTCATCACCCCACACTGATCACTGCGACAGAGAGACAGCAGTCCCCATTCCCCATCACCCCACACTGATCACTGCTACAGAGAGACAGCAGTCCCCATTCTCCATCAGCCCACACTGATCACTGCTACAGAGAGACAGCAATCCCCATTCCCGATCACCCAACACTGATCACTGCTACAGAGAGACAGCAGTCCCCATTCTCCATCACCCCACACTGATCACTGCTACAGAGAGACAGCAGTCCCCATTCTCCATCACCCCACACTGATCACTGCTACAGAGAGACAGCAGTCCCCATTCTCCATCACCCCACACTGATCACTGCTACAGAGAGACAGCAGTCCCCATTCCCGATCACCCAACACTGATCACTGCTACAGAGAGACAGCAGTCCCCATTCCCCATCACCCCACACTGATCACTGCTACAGAGAGACAGCAGTCCCCATTCCCCATCAGCCCACACTGATCACTGCTACAGAGAGACAGCAGTCCCCATTCCCCATCACCCCACACTGATCACTGCTGTAGAGAGACAGCAGTCCCCATTCTCCATCACCCCACTCTGATCACTGCGACAGAGAGACATCAGTCCACATTCCCCATCACCCCACACTGATCACTGCTACAGAGAGACAGCAGTCCCCATTCCCCATCAGCCCACACTGATCACTGCTACAGAGAGACAGCAGTCCCCATTCCCCATCACCCCACACTGATCACTGCTGTAGAGAGACAGCAGTCCCCATTCTCCATCACCCCACACTGATCACTGCTATAGAGAGACATCAGTCCCCATTCCCCATCACCCCACACTGATCACTGCTACAGAGAGACAGCAGTCCCCATTCCCCATCACCCCACACTGATCACTGCTACAGAGAGACAGCAGTCCCCATTCCCCATCAGCCCACACTGATCACTGCTACAGAGAGACAGCAGTCCCCATTCTCCATCACCCCACTCTGATCACTGCGACAGAGAGACATCAGTCCACATTCCCCATCACCCCACACTGATCACTGCTATAGAGAGACAGCAGTCCCCATTCCCCATCACCCCACACTGATCACTGCTACAGAGAGACAGCAGTCCCCATTCCCCATCACCCCACTCTGATCACTGCTATAGAGAGACAGCAGTCCCCATTCCCCATCACCCCACACTGATCACTGCGACAGAGAGACAGCAGTCCCCATTCCCCATCACCCCACTCTGATCACTGCTACAGAGAGACAGCAGTCCCCATTCCCCATCACCCCACACTGATCACTGCTACAGAGAGACAGCAGTCCCCATTCCCCATCACCCCACACTGATCACTGCTATAGAGAGACAGCAGTCCCCATTCCCCATCACCCCACACTGATCACTGCTACAGAGAGACTGTGATCTCCCCCCTGCCCCAACAATCGCAGTCCTTTACAGGACCCTTGTCAGGCCTCATTTGGAGTACTGTGCGCAGTTCTGGTCGCCTCACTATAGGAAAGACGTAGAAGCTATTGAAAGGGTGCAGAGGAGATTTACAAGGATGTTGCCTGGACTGGGAGGCATGCCTTATGAAGATAGGTTGAGGGAGCTGGGACTCTTTTCCCTGGAGAGGCGAAGGTTGAGAGGCGACCTGATAGAAGTTTATAAAATGTTGAGAGGAATAGATAGGGTGGATTCTCAGAGGCTATTTCCCCGGGTTGAAATGGTCGCTACGAGAGGACACAGATTTAAGATGCGGGGAGGGAAGTACAGAGGTGATGTTAGGGGTACGTTTTTCACTCAGAGGGTGGTGAGTGAATGGAATCGGCTGCAGTCATTGGTGGTGGAGGCGAACTCACTGGGGTCTTTTAAAAGACTTCTGGATGAGTATATGGGGTTTAATGGGATTGGGGGTTATAGATAGGTCTATAGATTGGTGGGGTTGATGCGATCGGTGCAACTCGAGGGCCGAAGGGCCTGTTTGTGCTGTAGTGTTCTATGTTCTATGAATGCAGTGGTTCGCCCTCACCCGCAATGCCCCTTCTCCTGCCCCACCCACTCAGGCTCCACCCCCTTCTGACCCCATCCCCTCTGGCCCCACCTCTTAGACCTCACACCCTCAGAACCATCAACTTTTGGTCTACCTCCTCAGGCCCCACCCACTCAGACCTCACACCCTCAATCCCACTCCCTCAGGCCCCTCCCCCTCCATTTCCATCCCTCAGACCCCACACCTTCATGTCCAACCAACTCAGGGCCTGAGGCCCAACTCAGGGCCTGTTCACTCAGGCCCAACTCCCTCATGGTCTACTTCCTCAGGTCCACCCCATCAGACCCCACTGCACAGGCCCCAATCCCTTAGGCCACACCCCATCAGACTGCACCCTCTCAGGCCCTACCTTCCTCAGGCCCTACCCCCCTCAGGCTCTATACCTCAGGTACTCCCCTTAAGACCCCAGCCCCTCAAGCCCTACACCCTGAGACTCCACTTGCTAAAGGCCTACTCCCTCAGGCCCTGCCTCCTCAGGCCCCATCCCCGCAGGCCTTACACCCTCAGGCCCTGGCCCTTCCGCCCCCACCCCCTTAGGGCCTGACCCCTCCAGCCCGGCCAACTCAGGCCCCACCCCCTCATGCCCCAGCCCCCTCAGTCGCCACCCCCTCATCCCACATTCCCTCAGGCCCTACACACTAAGACCCTGCCTCCTCAGGCCCTACACCCTCAGGCCTCACCTACCCAGGTCCTCCCCCTCAGGCCACATCCCCTCAGGCCCCACCCCTTAGGCCCTTCCCCCTCAGACACCACCCTTCTGACCCCATCCCCTCAGGCCCCACCCCTTAGGCCCTTCCCCCTCAGACACCACCCTTCTGACCCCACCCCCTCAGGCCCTACTCCTCTGGCCCCACCACCTCAGAATCTCACTCTGGTCAGGTGAACACTCCTGCTAACGTGGAGACATACAGATAAGGAGCAGGAGTAAAGCCATTCAGGCCATCGAACCTGCTCCACCATTCAATAAGGTCATGGCTGATCTGATCGGAACGGGTACCCGGCCTATCCCTGATAAAGTGGGGGATTCAGTGATGGGAAAACCTTTTGAGTGTCGGTGGGTGATGGTTAGATCTTCTCCTGTTGGAGATGACTGTCAGTGTGTGATGGTTAGATCATCTCCTGTTGGAGATGACTGTCACTGTGCGATGGTTAGATCCTCTCCTGTTGGAGGTGACTGTCACTGTGTGATGGTTAGATCCTCTCCTATTGGAGATGACTGTCAGTGTGTGATGGTTAGATCCTCTCCTGTTGGAGATGACTGTCACTGTGTGATGGTTAGATCCCCTCCTGTTGGAGATGACTGTCACTGTGCGATGGTTAGATCCTCTCCTGTTGGGGATGACTGTCAGTGGGCGATGGTTAGATCCTCTCCTGTTGGAGATGACTGTCACTGTGTGATGGTTAGATCCTCTCCTGTTGGAGATGACTGTCACTGTGTGATGGTTAGATCCTCTCCTGTTGGAGATGACTGTCACTGTGTGATGGTTAGATCCTCTCCTGTTGGAGATGACTGTCACTGTGTGATGGTTAGATCCTCTCCTGTTGGAGATGACTGTCACTGTGCGATGGTTAGATCCTCTCCTGTTGGAGATGACTGTCAGTGGGCGATGGTTAGATCCTCTCCTGTTGGAGATGACTGTCAGTGTGTGATGGTTAGATCCTCTCCTGTTGGAGATGACTGTCACTGTGTGATGGTTAGATCCTCTCCTGTTGGAGATGACTGTCAGTGTGTGATGGTTAGATCCTCTCCTGTTGGAGATGACTGTCAGTGGGCGATGGTTAGATCATCTCCTGTTGGAGATGACTGTCACTGTGTGATGGTTAGATCCTCTCCTGTTGGAGATGACTGTCACTGTGTGATGGTTAGATCCTCTCCTATTGGAGATGACTGTCAGTGTGCGATGGTTAGATCCTCTCCTGTTGGAGGTGACTGTCACTGTGTGATGGTTAGATCCTCTCCTATTGGAGATGACTGTCAGTGTGTGATGGTTAGATCCTCTCCTGTTGGAGATGACTGTCACTGTGTGATGGTTAGATCCCCTCCTGTTGGAGATGACTGTCACTGTGCGATGGTTAGATCCTCTCCTGTTGGAGATGACTGTCAGTGGGCGATGGTTAGATCCTCTCCTGTTGGAGATGACTGTCACTGTGTGATGGTTAGATCCTCTCCTGTTGGAGATGACTGTCAGTGTGTGATGGTTAGATCCTCTCCTGTTGGAGATGACTGTCAGTGGGCGATGGTTAGATCATCTCCTGTTGGAGATGACTGTCACTGTGTGATGGTTAGATCCTCTCCTGTTGGAGATGACTGTCACTGTGTGATGGTTAGATCCTCTCCTATTGGAGATGACTGTCAGTGTGCGATGGTTAGATCCTCTCCTGTTGGAGATGACTGTCACTGTGCGATGGTTAGATCCTCTCCTGTTGGAGATGACTGTCACTGTGTGATGGTTAGATCCTCTCCTATTGGAGATGACTGTCACTGTGCGATGGTTAGATCCTCTCCTGTTGGAGATGACTGTCACTGCGTGATGGTTAGATCCTCTCCTGTTGGAGATGACTGTCAGTGTGTGATGGTTAGATCCTCTCCTGTTGGAGATGACTGTCAGTGTGTGATGGTTAGATCCTCTCCTGTTGGAGATGACTGTCACTGTGTGATGGTTAGATCCTCTCCTGTTGGAGATGACTGTCAGTGTGTGATGGTTAGATCCTCTCCTGTTGGAGATGACTGTCAGTGGGCGATGGTTAGATCCTCTCCTGTTGGAGATGTCTGTCAGTGTGCGATGGTTAGATCCTCTCCTGTTGGAGATGACTGTCAGTGGGCGATGGTTAGATCATCTCCTGTTGGAGATGACTGTCGCTGTGTGATGGTTAGATCCTCTCCTGTTGGAGATGACTGTCACTGTGTGATGGTTAGATCCTCTCCTATTGGAGATGACTGTCAGTGTGCGATGGTTAGATCCTCTCCTGTTGGAGATGACTGTCACTGTGCGATGGTTAGATCCTCTCCTGTTGGAGATGACTGTCACTGTGTGATGGTTAGATCCTCTCCTATTGGAGATGACTGTCACTGTGCGATGGTTAGATCCTCTCCTGTTGGAGATGACTGTCACTGCGTGATGGTTAGATCCTCTCCTGTTGGAGATGACTGTCACTGTGCGATGGTTAGATCCTCTCCTGTTGGAGATGACTGTCACTGCGTGATGGTTAGATCCTCTGCTGTTGGAGATGACTGTCAGTGGGCGATGGTTAGATCCTCTCCTGTTGGAGGTGACTGTCACTGTGTGATGGTTAGATCCTCTCCTATTGGAGATGACTGTCAGTGTGTGATGGTTAGATCCTCTCCCGTTGGAGATGACTGTCACTGTGTGATGGTTAGATCCCCTCCTGTTGGAGATGACTGTCACTGTGCGATGGTTAGATCCTCTCCTGTTGGAGATGACTGTCAGTGGGCGATGGTTAGATCCTCTCCTGTTGGAGATGACTGTCACTGTGCGATGGTTAGATCCTCTCCTGTTGGAGATGACTGTCACTGTGTGATGGTTAGATCCTCTCCTGTTGGAGATGACTGTCAGTGTGTGATGGTTAGATCCTCTCCTGTTGGAGATGACTGTCACTGTGTGATGGTTAGATCCTCTCCTGTTGGAGATGACTGTCACTGTGCGATGGTTAGATCCTCTCCTGTTGGAGATGACTGTCAGTGGGTGATGGTTAGATCCTCTCCTGTTGGAGATGACTGTCAGTGGGCGATGGTTAGATCCTCTCCTGTTGGAGATGACTGTCACTGTGCGATGGTTAGATCCTCTCCTGTTGGAGATGACTGTCAGTGGGCGATGGTTAGATCCTCTCCTGTTGGAGATGTCTCTCAGTGTGCGATGGTTAGATCCTCTCCTGTTGGAGATGACTGTCAGTGGGCGATGGTTAGATCATCTCCTGTTGGAGATGACTGTCGCTGTGTGATGGTTAGATCCTCTCCTGTTGGAGATGACTGTCACTGTGTGATGGTTAGATCCTCTCCTATTGGAGATGACTGTCAGTGTGCGATGGTTAGATCCTCTCCTGTTGGAGATGACTGTCACTGTGCGATGGTTAGATCCTCTCCTGTTGGAGATGACTGTCACTGTGTGATGGTTAGATCCTCTCCTATTGGAGATGACTGTCACTGTGCGATGGTTAGATCCTCTCCTGTTGGAGATGACTGTCACTGCGTGATGGTTAGATCCTCTCCTGTTGGAGATGACTGTCACTGTGCGATGGTTAGATCCTCTCCTGTTGGAGATGACTGTCACTGCGTGATGGTTAGATCCTCTGCTGTTGGAGATGACTGTCAGTGGGCGATGGTTAGATCCTCTCCTGTTGGAGGTGACTGTCACTGTGTGATGGTTAGATCCTCTCCTATTGGAGATGACTGTCAGTGTGTGATGGTTAGATCCTCTCCCGTTGGAGATGACTGTCACTGTGTGATGGTTAGATCCCCTCCTGTTGGAGATGACTGTCACTGTGCGATGGTTAGATCCTCTCCTGTTGGAGATGACTGTCAGTGGGCGATGGTTAGATCCTCTCCTGTTGGAGATGACTGTCACTGTGCGATGGTTAGATCCTCTCCTGTTGGAGATGACTGTCACTGCGTGATGGTTAGATCCTCTCCTGTTGGAGATGACTGTCACTGTGCGATGGTTAGATCCTCTCCTGTTGGAGATGACTGTCACTGCGTGATGGTTAGATCCTCTCCTGTTGGAGATGACTGTCACTGTGTGATGGTTAGATCCTCTCCTGTTGGAGATGACTGTCACTGTGTGATGGTTAGATCCTCTCCTGTTGGAGATGACTGTCACTGTGCGATGGTTAGATCCTCTCCTGTTGGAGATGACTGTCACTGTGCGATGGTTAGATCCTCTCCTGTTGGAGATGACTGTCAGTGGGCGATGGTTAGATCCTCTCCTGTTGGAGATGACTGTCACTGTGCGATGGTTAGATCCTCTCCTATTGTAGATGACTGTCACTGCGTGATGGTTAGATCCTCTCCTGTTGGAGATGACTGTCACTGTGTGACGGTTAGAACCTCTCCTGTTGGAGATGACTGTCACTGTGCGATGGTTAGATCCTCTCCTGTTGGAGATGACTGTCAGTGGGCGATGGTTAGATCCTCTCCTGTTGGAGATGACTGTCACTGTGTGATGGTTAGATCCTCTCCTGTTGTAGATGACTGTCACTGTGTGATGGTTAGATCCTCTCCTGTTGGAGATGACTGTCACTGTGTGATGTTTAGATCCTCTCCTGTTGGAGATGACTGTCACTGTGTGATGGTTAGATCCTCTCCTGTTGGAGATGACAGTCACTGTGCAATGGTTAGATCCTCTCCTGTTGGAGATGACTGTCACTGTGCGATGGTTAGATCCTCTCCTGTTGGAGATGACTGTCAGTGGGCGATGGTTAGATCCTCTCCTGTTGGAGATGACTGTCACTGTGTGATGGTTAGATCCTCTCCTGTTGGAGATGACTGTCACTGTGTGATGGTTAGATCCTCTCCTGTTGGAGATGACTGTCACTGTATGATGGTTAGATCCTCTCCTGTTAGAGATGACTGTCACTGTGTGATGGTTAGATCCGCTCCTGTTGGAGATGACTGTCACTGTGCGATGGTTAGATCCTCTCCTGTTGGAGATGACTGTCACTGTGTGATGGTTAGATCCTCTCCTGTTGGAGATGACTGTCACTGTGCGATGGTTAGATCCTCTCCTGTTAGAGATGACTGTCACTGTGTGATGGTTAGATCCTCTCCTGTTGGAGATGACTGTCACTGCGTGATGGTTAGATCCTCTCCTGTTGGAGATGACTGTCACTGTGTGATGGTTAGATCCTCTCCTGTTGGAGATGACTGTCACTGTGTGATGGTTAGATCCTCTCCTGTTGGAGATGACTGTCAGTGGGCGATGGTTAGATCCTCTCCTGTTGGAGATGACTGTCACTGCGTGATGGTTAGATCCTCTCCTGTTGGAGATGACTGTCGGTGTGTGATGGTTAGATCCTCTCCTGTTGGAGATGACTGTCACTGTGTGATGGTTAGATCCTCTCCTGTTGGAGATGACTGTCAGTGGGCGATGGTTAGATCCTCTCCTGTTGGAGATGACTGTCACTGCGTGATGGTTAGATCCTCTCCTGTTGGAGATGACTGTCACTGTGTGATGGTTAGATCCTCTCCTGTTGGAGATGACTGTCACTGTGTGATGGTTAGATCCTCTCCTGTTGGAGATGACTGTCACTGTGTGATGGTTAGATCCTCTCCTGTTGGAGATGACTGTCACTGCGTGATGGTTAGATCCTCTCCTGTTGGAGATGACTGTCACTATGTGATGGTTAGATCCTCTCCTGTTGGAGATGACTGTCAGTGGGCGATGGTTAGATCCTCTCCTGTTGGAGATGACTGTCAGTGGGCGATGGTTAGATCCTCTCCTGTTGGAGATGACTGTCACTGTGTGATGGTTAGATCCTCTCCTGTTGGAGATGACTGTCAGTGAGTGATGGTTAGATCCTCTCCTGTTGGAGATGACTGTCACTGTGCGATTGTTAGATCCTCTCCTGTTGGAGATGACTGTCACTGTGTGATGGTTAGATCCTCTCCTGTTGGACATGACTGTCACTGTGCGATGGTTAGATCCTCTCCTGTTGGAGATGACTGTCACTGTGTGATGGTTAGATCCTCTCCTGTTGGAGATGACTGTCACTGTGCGATGGTTAGATCCTCTCCTATTGGAGATGACTGTCACTGTGCGATGGTTAGATCCTCTCCTGTTGGAGATGACTGTCACTGTGCGATGGTTAGATCCTCTCTTGTTGGAGATGACTGTCAGTGGGCGATGGTTAGATCCTCTCCTGTTGGAGATGACTGTCACTGTGCGATGGTTAGATCCTCTCCTATTGGAGATGACTGTCACTGCGTGATGGTTAGATCCTCTCCTGTTGGAGATGACTGTCACTGTGTGATGGTTAGATCCTCTCCTGTTGGAGATGACTGTCACTGTTCGATGGTTAGATCCTCTCCTGTTGGACATGACTGTCACTGTGCGATGGTTAGATCCTCTCCTGTTGGAGATGACTGTCACTGTGTGATGGTTAGATCCTCTCCTATTGGAGATGACTGTCACTGTGCGATGGTTAGATCCTCTCCTGTTGGAGATGACTGTCACTGCGCGATGGTTAGATCCTCTCCTGTTGGAGATGACTGTCAGTGTGTGATGGTTAGATCCTCTCCTGTTGGAGATGACTGTCAGTGTGTGATGGTTAGATCCTCTCCTGTTGGAGATGACTGTCACTGTGTGATGGTTAGATCCTCTCCTGTTGGAGATGACTGTCAGTGTGTGATGGTTAGATCCTCTCCTGTTGGAGATGACTGTCAGTGGGCGATGGTTAGATCCTCTCCTGTTGGAGATGTCTGTCAGTGTGCGATGGTTAGATCCTCTCCTGTTGGAGATGACTGTCAGTGGGCGATGGTTAGATCATCTCCTGTTGGAGATGACTGTCGCTGTGTGATGGTTAGATCCTCTCCTGTTGGAGATGACTGTCACTGTGTGATGGTTAGATCCTCTCCTATTGGAGATGACTGTCAGTGTGCGATGGTTAGATCCTCTCCTGTTGGAGATGACTGTCACTGTGCGATGGTTAGATCCTCTCCTGTTGGAGATGACTGTCACTGTGTGATGGTTAGATCCTCTCCTATTGGAGATGACTGTCACTGTGCGATGGTTAGATCCTCTCCTGTTGGAGATGACTGTCACTGCGTGATGGTTAGATCCTCTCCTGTTGGAGATGACTGTCACTGTGCGATGGTTAGATCCTCTCCTGTTGGAGATGACTGTCACTGCGTGATGGTTAGATCCTCTCCTGTTGGAGATGACTGTCAGTGGGCGATGGTTAGATCCTCTCCTGTTGGAGGTGACTGTCACTGTGTGATGGTTAGATCCTCTCCTATTGGAGATGACTGTCAGTGTGTGATGGTTAGATCCTCTCCCGTTGGAGATGACTGTCACTGTGTGATGGTTAGATCCCCTCCTGTTGGAGATGACTGTCACTGTGCGATGGTTAGATCCTCTCCTGTTGGAGATGACTGTCAGTGGGCGATGGTTAGATCCTCTCCTGTTGGAGATGACTGTCACTGTGTGATGGTTAGATCCTCTCCTGTTGGAGATGACTGTCACTGTGTGATGGTTAGATCCTCTCCTGTTGGAGATGACTGTCAGTGTGTGATGGTTAGATCCTCTCCTGTTGGAGATGACTGTCACTGTGTGATGGTTAGATCCTCTCCTGTTGGAGATGACTGTCACTGTGCGATGGTTAGATCCTCTCCTGTTGGAGATGACTGTCAGTGGGTGATGGTTAGATCCTCTCCTGTTGGAGATGACTGTCAGTGGGCGATGGTTAGATCCTCTCCTGTTGGAGATGACTGTCGCTGTGCGATGGTTAGATCCTCTCCTGTTGGAGATGACTGTCACTGTGCGATGGTTAGATCCTCTCCTGTTGGAGATGACTGTCAGTGGGCGATGGTTAGATCCTCTCCTGTTGGAGATGACTGTCAGTGTGTGATGGTTAGATCCTCTCCTGTTGGAGATGACTGTCAGTGTGTGATGGTTAGATCCTCTCCTGTTGGAGATGACTGTCAGTGGGCGATGGTTAGATCCTCTCCTGTTGGAGATGATTGTCAGTGTGCGATGGTTAGATCCTCTCCTGTTGGAGATGGCTGTCACTGTGTGATGGTTAGATCCTCTCCTGTTGGAGATGACTGTCACTGTGTGATGGTTAGATCCTCTCCTGTTGGAGATGACTGTCACTGTATGATGGTTAGATCCTCTCCTATTGGAGATGACTGTCAGTGTGCGATGGTTAGATCCTCTCCTGTTGGAGATGACTGTCAGTGGGCGATGGTTAGATCATCTCCTGTTGGAGATGACTGTCGCTGTGTGATGGTTAGATCCTCTCCTGTTGGAGATGACTGTCACTGTGTGATGGTTAGATCCTCTCCTATTGGAGATGACTGTCAGTGTGCGATGGTTAGATCCTCTCCTGTTGGAGATGACTGTCACTGTGCGATGGTTAGATCCTCTCCTGTTGGAGATGACTGTCACTGTGTGATGGTTAGATCCTCTCCTATTGGAGATGACTGTCACTGTGCGATGGTTAGATCCTCTCCTGTTGGAGATGACTGTCACTGCGTGATGGTTAGATCCTCTCCTGTTGGAGATGACTGTCACTGTGCGATGGTTAGATCCTCTCCTGTTGGAGATGACTGTCACTGCGTGATGGTTAGATCCTCTCCTGTTGGAGATGACTGTCAGTGGGCGATGGTTAGATCCTCTCCTGTTGGAGGTGACTGTCACTGTGTGATGGTTAGATCCTCTCCTATTGGAGATGACTGTCAGTGTGTGATGGTTAGATCCTCTCCCGTTGGAGATGACTGTCACTGTGTGATGGTTAGATCCCCTCCTGTTGGAGATGACTGTCACTGTGCGATGGTTAGATCCTCTCCTGTTGGAGATGACTGTCAGTGGGCGATGGTTAGATCCTCTCCTGTTGGAGATGACTGTCACTGTGTGATGGTTAGATCCTCTCCTGTTGGAGATGACTGTCACTGTGTGATGGTTAGATCCTCTCCTGTTGGAGATGACTGTCAGTGTGTGATGGTTAGATCCTCTCCTGTTGGAGATGACTGTCACTGTGTGATGGTTAGATCCTCTCCTGTTGGAGATGACTGTCACTGTGCGATGGTTAGATCCTCTCCTGTTGGAGATGACTGTCAGTGGGTGATGGTTAGATCCTCTCCTGTTGGAGATGACTGTCAGTGGGCGATGGTTAGATCCTCTCCTGTTGGAGATGACTGTCGCTGTGCGATGGTTAGATCCTCTCCTGTTGGAGATGACTGTCACTGTGCGATGGTTAGATCCTCTCCTGTTGGAGATGACTGTCAGTGGGCGATGGTTAGATCCTCTCCTGTTGGAGATGACTGTCAGTGTGTGATGGTTAGATCCTCTCCTGTTGGAGATGACTGTCAGTGTGTGATGGTTAGATCCTCTCCTGTTGGAGATGACTGTCAGTGGGCGATGGTTAGATCCTCTCCTGTTGGAGATGATTGTCAGTGTGCGATGGTTAGATCCTCTCCTGTTGGAGATGACTGTCAGTGGGCGATGGTTAGATCATCTCCTGTTGGAGATGACTGTCACTGTGTGATGGTTAGATCCTCTCCTGTTGGAGATGACTGTCACTGTGTGATGGTTAGATCCTCTCCTATTGGAGATGACTGTCAGTGTGCGATGGTTAGATCCTCTCCTGTTGGAGATGACTGTCACTGTGCGATGGTTAGATCCTCTCCTGTTGGAGATGACTGTCACTGTGTGATGGTTAGATCCTCTCCTATTGGAGATGACTGTCACTGTGCGATGGTTAGATCCTCTCCTGTTGGAGATGACTGTCACTGCGTGATGGTTAGATCCTCTCCTGTTGGAGATGACTGTCACTGTGCGATGGTTAGATCCTCTCCTGTTGGAGATGACTGTCACTGCGTGATGGTTAGATCCTCTCCTGTTGGAGATGACTGTCACTGTGTGATGGTTAGATCCTCTCCTGTTGGAGATGACTGTCACTGTGTGATGGTTAGATCCTCTCCTGTTGGAGATGACTGTCACTGTGCGATGGTTAGATCCTCTCCTGTTGGAGATGACTGTCACTGTGCGATGGTTAGATCCTCTCCTGTTGGAGATGACTGTCAGTGGGCGATGGTTAGATCCTCTCCTGTTGGAGATGACTGTCACTGTGCGATGGTTAGATCCTCTCCTATTGGAGATGACTGTCACTGCGTGATGGTTAGATCCTCTCCTGTTGGAGATGACTGTCACTGTGTGACGGTTAGATCCTCTCCTGTTGGAGATGACTGTCACTGTGCGATGGTTAGATCCTCTCCTGTTGGAGATGACTGTCAGTGGGCGATGGTTAGATCCTCTCCTGTTGGAGATGACTGTCACTGTGTGATGGTTAGATCCTCTCCTGTTGGAGATGACTGTCACTGTGTGATGGTTAGATCCTCTCCTGTTGGAGATGACTGTCAATGTTTGATGTTTAGATCCTCTCCTGTTGGAGATGACTGTCACTGTGTGATGGTTAGATCCTCTCCTGTTGGAGATGACAGTCACTGTGCAATGGTTAGATCCTCTCCTGTTGGAGATGACTGTCACTGTGCGATAGTTAGATCCTCTCCTGTTGGAGATGACTGTCAGTGGGCGATGGTTAGATCCTCTCCTGTTGGAGATGGCTGTCACTGTGTGATGGTTAGATCCTCTCCTGTTGGAGATGACTGTCACTGTGTGATGGTTAGATCCTCTCCTGTTGGAGATGACTGTCACTGTATGATGGTTAGATCCTCTCCTGTTAGAGATGACTGTCACTGTGTGATGGTTAGATCCTCTCCTGTTGGAGATGACTGTCACTGTGCGATGGTTAGATCCTCTCCTGTTGGAGATGACTGTCACTGTGTGATGGTTAGATCCTCTCCTGTTGGAGATGACTGTCACTGTGCGATGGTTAGATCCTCTCCTGTTAGAGATGACTGTCACTGTGTGATGGTTAGATCCTCTCCTGTTGGAGATGACTGTCACTGCGTGATGGTTAGATCCTCTCCTGTTGGAGATGACTGTCACTGTATGATGGTTAGATCCTCTCCTGTTGGAGATGACTGTCACTGTGTGATGGTTAGATCCTCTCCTGTTGGAGATGACTGTCAGTGGGCGATGGTTAGATCCTCTCCTGTTGGAGATGACTGTCAGTGCGTGATGGTTAGATCCTCTCCTGTTGGAGATGACTGTCGGTGTGTGATGGTTAGATCCTCTCCTGTTGGAGATGACTGTCACTGTGTGATGGTTAGATCCTCTCCTGTTGGAGATGACTGTCACTGTGTGATGGTTAGATCCTCTCCTGTTGGAGATGACTGTCACTGCGTGATGGTTAGATCCTCTCCTGTTGGAGATGACTGTCACTGTGTGATGGTTAGATCCTCTCCTGTTGGAGATGACTGTCAGTTGGCGATGGTTAGATCCTCTCCTGTTGGAGATGACTGTCGGTGTGTGATGGTTAGATCCTCTCCTGTTGGAGATGACTGTCACTGTGCGATGGTTAGATCCTCTCCTATTGGAGATGACAGTCAGTGTGTGATGGTTAGATCCTCTCCTGTTGGAGATGACTGTCAGTGGGCGATGGTTAGATCCTCTCCTGTTGGAGATGACTGTCAGTGGGCGATGGTTAGATCCTCTCCTGTTGGAGATGACTGTCACTGTGCGATGGTTAGATCCTCTCCTGTTGGAGATGACTGTCAGTGAGTGATGGTTAGATCCTCTCCTGTTGGAGATGACTGTCACTGTGCGATGGTTAGATCCTCTCCTATTGGAGATGACAGTCAGTGTGTGATGGTTAGATCCTCTCCTGTTGGAGATGACTGTCAGTGGGCGATGGTTAGATCCTCTCCTGTTGGAGATGACTGTCAGTGGGTGATGGTTTGATCCTCTCCTGTTGGAGATGACTGTCACTGTGTGATGGTTAGATCCTCTCCTGTTGGAGATGACTGTCAGTGAGTGATGGTTCGATCCTCTCCTGTTGGAGATGACTGTCACTGTGCGATTGTTAGATCCTCTCCTGTTGGAGATGACTGTCACTGTGTGATGGTTAGATCCTCTCCTGTTGGACATGACTGTCACTGTGCGATGGTTAGATCCTCTCCTGTTGGAGATGACTGTCACTGTGTGATGGTTAGATCCTCTCCTGTTGGAGTTGACTGTCACTGTGCGATGGTTAGATCCTCTCCTATTGGAGATGACAGTCAGTGTGTGATGGTTAGATCCTCTCCTGTTGGAGATGACTGTCAGTGGGCGATGGTTAGATCCTCTCCTGTTGGAGATGACTGTCAGTGGGCGATGGTTAGATCCTCTCCTGTTGGAGATGACTGTCACTGTGCGATGGTTAGATCCTCTCCTGTTGGAGATGAATGTCAGTGAGTGATGGTTAGATCCTCTCCTGTTGGAGATGACTGTCACTGTGCGATTGTTAGATCCTCTCCTGTTGGAGATGACTGTCACTGTGTGATGGTTAGATCCTCTCCTGTTGGAGATGACTGTCACTGTGCGATGGTTAGATCCTCTCCTATTGGAGATAACAGTCAGTGTGTGATGGTTAGATCCTCTCCTGTTGGAGATGACTGTCAGTGGGCGATGGTTAGATCCTCTCCTGTTGGAGATGACTGTCAGTGGGCGATGGTTAGATCCTCTCCTGTTGGAGATGACTGTCACTGTGTGATGGTTAGATCCTCTCCTGTTGGAGATGACTGTCACTGTGTGATGGTTAGATCCTCTCCTGTTGGAGATGACTGTCACTGTGCGATGGTTAGATCCTCTCCTGTTGGAGATGACTGTCACTGTGTGATGGTTAGATCCTCTCCTGTTGGAGATGACTGTCACTGTGTGATGGTTAGATCCTCTCCTGTTGGAGATGACTGTCACTGTGCGATGGTTAGATCCTCTCCTGTTGGAGATGACTGTCAGTGTGTGATGGTTAGATCCTCTCCTGTTGGAGATGACTGTCACTGTGTGATGGTTAGATCCTCTCCTGTTGGAGATGACTGTCAGTGTGCGATGGTTAGATCCTCTCCTGTTGGAGATGACTGTCACTGTGTGATGGTTAGATACTCTCCTGTTGGAGATGACTGTCACTGTGTGATGGTTAGATCGTCTCCTGTTGGAGATGACTGTCACTGTGTGATGGTTAGATCCTCTCCTGTTGGAGATGACTGTCACTGTGCGATGGTTAGATCCTCTCCTGTTGGAGATGAACATTGTCTGCTCTGGACACTTGTGGACAAGTCCCCAGGACCGGATGGAATGCATCCGACGGTCCTGAAAGAAATGGCGGAGGAGATAATGGATGCCTTGGTGGTTATTTTCCAGACGTCGCTGGATTCCGGGGAAGTGCCGGAAGATTGGAAAACGGCTAATGTTACGCCGTTGTTTAAGAAGCGTGCCAGGCAAAAGGCGGGGAATTATAGGCCGGTTAGTTTAACGTCTGTGGTAGGTAAAATGTTAGAATCTGTCATTAAGGAGGAAATAGCGAGGCATCTTGAGGGGAATTGCTTGATAGGGCGGACGCAACACGGTTTCATTAAAGGGAAGTCGTGTCTGACAAATTTACTGGAGTTCTATGAGGATGTGTCTAGGGCGGTGGATAGAGGAGAGCCGGTGGATGTGGTCTTTCTGGATTTTCAGAAGGCGTTTGACAGGTACCTCACAAGAGGTTATTGCAGAAGGTCAGGGGACATGGAGTTGGGGGTAGGGTGTTAGCGTGGATAGAGGATTGGTTGTCAAATAGGAGGCAGAGAGTGGGGGTCAACAGGTGCTATTTGGATTGGCGGTTGGTGACTAGTGGGGTGCCCCAGGGGTCGGTGCTGGGGCCTCAGCTATTTACCATTTATATAGATGATCTGGAGGAGGGAACCGAGTGCAGGGTGTCGAAATTTGCTGATGACACCAAGATTGGGGGAAAGGCAAATTGTGCGGAGGGTGTGGAGAGTCTGCAGAAGGATCTAGATAGGCTGGGCGAATGGGCCAGGAAATGGCAAATGGAATTTAATGTTGGCAAGTGTGAGGTGATCCACTTTGGTAGGAAGAATGGTAGGAAGGATTATTACTTACGTGGCGAAAAACTGCAGCAGGCGACGGTGCAGAGGGACCTCGGGGTCCTTGTGCATGAGTCGCAAAAACCCAGCTTGCAGGTGCAGCAGGTGGTCAGGAAGGCGAATGGGATGCTGGCCTTCATAGCGAGGGGGATTGAATATAAAAGTAGGGAGGTCTTGCTGCAGCTGTATAGGGCATTGGTGAGGCCGCAGCTGGAGTACTGTGTGCAGTTTTGGGCGCCATACTTACGCAAGGATATTTTGGCCTTGGAGGGAGTGCAGAGGAGGTTTACTCGGCTGATACCGGAGTTGAGGGGGTTGAGCTATGAGGAGAGGCTGAATAAACTAGGCTTGTACTCGTTAGAGTTTAGAAGAATGAGGGGAGATCTCATTGAGACGTATAAGATGATGAATGGGATGGATAGGATAGAGGTGGAGAGACTCTTCCCGCTCAGAAAGGACAGTAGGACTAGGGGGCACAGCCTCAAGATAAAGGGGAGGCGGTTTAGAACGGAGTTGAGGAGGAACTTCTTCACTGAAAGGGTGGTGAATCTCTGGAATTCTCTGCCCGTTGAAGTGGTGGAGGCTGCCTCGCTAAATATTTTTAAGAAACGGGTTGATGGGTTTTTGATAAGAGAAGGGATTAAGGGTTATGGGGAGAGGGCGGGAAGGTGGAGCTGAGTCACGACAGATCAGCCATGATCTTATTGAATGGCGGGGCAGGCTCGAAGGGCCAGATGGCCTACTCCTGCTCCTATTTCTTATGTTCTTATAACCTGAGGAACTCCTGCAGTGAAGCCCTGAAGCCCCACGACTGTCCTCCAAAAACATCTTCCTTTAAAACAAAGAACAACCCAGCACGGGAAACAGGCCCTTCGGCCCAACGAGCCCGCGCCGCATATGAGGAATGACTCCATCCAACACAGTAAGTGTTAGTGGAAGATACAATGTCTGTTTCTTATTGATGTGCACAATATTCTGTCTAAACCAGATAAAGATTCTGAGGCCAGAGTGCCTCATTGCTGCAGTGAGGGACTTTGTCGCACAGAAACTGGGACCTGACTTCCTGCCAAGCCCCGCAGTCCACCTCAAAGACGCATTCGATGAGGCTGATGCCTTCACACCATTGATATTCCTCCTGTCCCCAGGTAAGGAAATATCACACACACACGGATAGTATCAGAATGTCAGGGAGGAGCGTGTGTGAGGGAGGAGGGTGTGTGAGGGAGGAGAGTGTGTGAGGGAGGAGAGTGTGTGAGGGAGGAGAGTGTGTGAGGGAGGAGAGTGTGTGAGGGAGGAGAGTGTGTGAGGGAGGAGGGTGTGTGAGGGAGAAGGGTGTGTGAGGGAGGAGAGTGTGTGAGGGAGGAGCGTGTGTGAGGGAGGAGGGTGTGTGAGGGAGAAGGGTGTGTGAGGGAGGAGAGAGTGTGAGGGAGGAGCACGTGTGAGGGAGGAGAGTGTGTGAGGGAGGAGAGTGTGTGAGGGAGGAGAGTGTGTGAGGGAGGAGAGTGTGTGAGGGAGGAGAGTGTGTGAGGGAGAAGGGTTTGTGAGGGAGGAGAGTGTGTGAGAGAGGAGCGTGTGTGAGGGAGGAGGGTGTGTGAGGGAGAAGGGTGTGTGAGGGAGGAGAGAGTGTGAGGGAGGAGCACGTGTGAGGGAGGAGAGTGTGTGAGGGAGGAGAGTGTGTGAGGGAGAAGGGTGTGTGAGGGAGGAGAGTGTGTGAGGGAGGAGAGTGTGTGAGGGAGGAGAGTGTGTGAGGGAGGAGAGTGTGTGAGGGAGGAGAGTGTGTGAGGGAGAAGGGTGTGTGAGGGAGGAGAGAGTGTGAGGGAGGAGCACGTGTGAGGGAGGAGAGTGCGAGAGGGAGGAGAGTGTGTGAGGGAGGAGAGTGTGTGAGGGAGGAGAGTGTGTGAGGGAGGAGAGAGTGTGAGGGAGGAGCGCGTGTGAGGGAGGAGAGTGTGTGAGGGAGGAGAGTGTGTGAGGGAGGAGAGTGTGTGAGGGAGGAGAGTGTGTGAGGGAGAAGGGTGTGTGAGGGAGGAGAGAGTGTGAGGGAGGAGCACGTGTGAGGGAGGAGAGTGTGTGAGGGAGGAGAGTGTGTGAGGGAGGAGAGTGTGTGAGGGAGGAGAGTGTGTGAGGGAGGAGAGTGTGTGAGGGAGGAGAGTGTGTGAGGGAGAAGGGTGTGTGAGGGAGGAGAGTGTGTGAGGGAGGAGCGTGTGTGAGGGAGGAGGGTGTGTGAGGGAGAAGGGTGTGTGAGGGAGGAGAGAGTGTGAGGGAGGAGCACGTGTGAGGGAGGAGAGTGTGTGAGGGAGGAGAGTGTGTGAGGGAGAAGGGTGTGTGAGGGAGGAGAGTGTGTGAGGGAGGAGAGTGTGTGAGGGAGGAGAGTGTGTGAGGGAGGAGAGTGTGTGAGGGAGGAGAGTGTGTGAGGGAGAAGGGTGTGTGAGGGAGGAGAGAGTGTGAGGGAGGAGCACGTGTGAGGGAGGAGAGTGCGAGAGGGAGGAGAGTGTGTGAGGGAGGAGAGTGTGTGAGGGAGGAGAGTGTGTGAGGGAGGAGAGAGTGTGAGGGAGGAGCGCGTGTGAGGGAGGAGAGTGTGTGAGGGAGGAGCGTGTGTGAGGGAGGAGAGTGTGTGAGGGAGGAGGGTGTGTGAGGGAGGAGCGTGTGTGAGGGAGGAGAGGGTGTGAGGGAGGAGCGTGTGTGAGGGAGGAGAGGGTGTGAGGGAGGAGCGTGTGTGAGGGAGGAGGGTGTGTGAGGGAGAAGGGTGTGTGAGGGAGGAGGGTGTGTGAGGGAGGAGAGTGTGTGAGGGAGGAGGGTGTGAGGGAGGAGCGTGTGTGAGGGAGGAGGGTGTGTGAGGGAGAAGGGTGTGTGAGGGAGGAGGGTGTGTGAGGGAGGAGTGTATGGAGAGAGGGATGGTGTCAGTGTGTGAGGGAGGAGTGTATGGAGAGAGGGATGGTGTCAGTGTGTGAGGGAGGAGTGTATGGAGAAAGGGATGGTGTCAGTGTGTGAGGGAGGAGTGTATGGAGAGAGGGATGGTGTTAGTGTGTGAGGGAGGAGTGTATGGAGAGAGGGACGGTGTCAGTGTGTGAGGGAGGAGTGTATGGAGAGAGGGATGGTGTCAATGTGTGAGGGAGGAGTGTGTGGAGAGAGTGATGGTGTCAGTGTGTGAGGGAGGAGTGTATGGAGAGAGGGATGGTGTCAGTGTGTGAGGGAGGAGTGTGTGGAGAGAGTGATGGTGTCAGTGTGTGAGGGAGGAGTGTATGGAGAGAGGGATCGTGTTAGTGTGTGAGGGAGGAGTGTATGGAGAGAGGGATGGTGTCAGTGTGTGAGGGAGGGGTGTGTGGAGAGAGGGATGGTGTCAGTGTGTGAGGGAGGAGTGTATGGAGAGAGGGATGGTGTCAGTGTGTGAGGGAGGAGTGTGTGGAGAGAGGGATGGTGTCAGTGTGTGAGGGAGGAGTGTATGGAGAGAGGGATGGTGTCAGTGTGTGAGGGAGGAGTGTATGGAGAGAGGGATGGTGTCAGTGTGTGAGGGAGGAGTGTATGGAGAGAGGGATGGTGTCAGTGTGTGAGGGAGGAGTGTGTGGAGAGAGGGATGGCGTCAGTGTGTGAGGGAGGAGTGTATGGAGAGAGGGATGGTGTCAGTGTGTGAGGGAGGAGTGTATGGAGAGAGGGATGGTGTTAGTGTGTGAGGGAGGAGTGTGTGGAGAGAGGGATGGTGTCAGTGTGTGAGGGAGGAGTGTATGGAGAGAGGGATGGTGTCAGTGTGTGAGGGAGGAGTGTATGGAGAGAGGGATGGTGTCAGTGTGTGAGGGAGGAGTGTATGGAGAGAGGGATGGTGTCAGTGTGTGAGGGAGGAGTGTATGGAGAGAGGGATGGTGTCAGTGTGTGAGGGAGGAGTGTGTGGAGAGAGGGATGGTGTCAGTGTGTGAGGGAGGAGTGTATGGAGAGAGGGATGGTGTCAGTGTGTGAGGGAGGAGTGTGTGGAGAGAGGGATGGTGTTAGTGTGTGAGGGAGGAGTGTATGGAGAGAGGGATGGTGTCAGTGTGTGAGGGAGGAGTGTATGGAGAGAGGGATGGTGTCAGTGTGTGAGGGAGGAGTGTATGGAGAGAGGGATGGTGTCAGTGTGTGAGGGAGGAGTGTATGGAGAGAGGGATGGTGTCAGTGTGTGAGGGAGGAGTGTGTGGAGAGAGGGATGGTGTTAGTGTGTGAGGGAGGAGTGTATGGAGAGAGGGATGGTGTCAGTGTGTGAGGGAGGAGTGTATGGGGAGAGGGATGGTGTCAGTGTGTGAGGGAGGAGTGTATGGAGAGAGGGATGGTGTCAGTGTGTGAGGGAGGAGTGTATGGAGAGAGGGATGGTGTCAGTGTGTGAGGGAGGGGTGTGTGGAGAGAGGGATGGTGTCAGTGTGTGAGGGAGGAGTGTATGGAGAGAGGGATGGTGTCAGTGTGTGAGGGAGAGGGGTGTATGGGGAGATGTAAGTTATATTATCTGCCCGCTGTGTGCCTCTGGCAGCGATTTCCCTCATTCTGAAATGTGCAGAGTTGAGTGCGAGGATCTGAATTGTCGAGGTTGTTTTGAAAGTGTTGAGATTTGTGTGTTGTGTTGTGTGTGTATGTTCTTGGTGAGGATTGGCCAGCTGCACAGTGCAGTTTTCATGACCAGAATGTTATTCTTGAATTTTTTGAGATATAGAACATAGAACATTACAGCGCAGAACAGGCCCTTCGGCCCACGATGTTGCGCCGACCAGTTACAAAACAATGACCCTCTAACCTAAACCAATCCCTTTTCATCCATAAACCTATCCACGGATCTCTTAAACGCCCCCAAACTAGGCGCATTTACAACTGCAGCTGGCAGGGCATTCCAGTCCCTCACCACCCTCTGGGTAAAGAACCTACCCCTGACATCCGTCCTATAACTACCCCCCCTTAATTTAAAGCCATGCCCCCTGGTGCTAGCTTTCTCCAATCCTCACCAAGAACACACACAGCACAACACAACACACAAATCTCAATATTTTGGTATTGATTTTCGAAACTGATCAGGAGAGTGGAAGCTGAACCAATTATGAGATCTGTAGCGATGTAACATACTGAATCCGCATCACATTCTGGCTGGATTCTGTCTGTCACTACATAGGTAATATATATCAAAGATTGTGAAGCTGTGCTGATGTTATGTCTCTCCAGGTACCGATCCTGTCAGCCAGGTGCTCCGGTTTGCGAAAGAATGTCGCGGAGGCACCGAGCACCTCGATATGGTGTCCCTGGGCCGGGGACAGGGACCCATTGCCGAGGATTTGATCAACAAAGCCCAGATCCACAAGGGACGATGGGTCTTCCTCCAGAACTGCCACCTGGCTGCCTACTTCATGCCAACTCTTCAGAACATTATACAATCGTGAGTCCAACTAACCTCACCCCAGCAGCTGGTGGGAAAGCAGATTGTGCCTGTGTACCCCCTTATTAAACTACACCCAAGAGTATAATCCCTTATCGAACTGTACCTGAGAGTGTACCCCCTTATCGAACTACACCTGAGAGTGTACCCCCTTATTAAACTACACCCAAGAGTATAATCCCTTATCGAACTGTACCTGAGAGTGTACCCCCTTATCGAACTACACCTGAGAGTGTACCCCCTTATCAAACTACACCTGAGAGTGTACCCCCTTATCGAACTGTACCTGAGAGTGTACCCCCTTATCGAACTACACCTGAGAGTGTACCCCCTTATCGAACTACACCTGAGAGTATACCCCCTTATCGAACAATACCTGAGAGTATACCCCCTTATCGAACAATACCTGAGAGTGTACCCCCTTATCGAACTATACCTGAGAGTATACCCCCTTATCAAACTACACCTGAGAGTGTACCCCCTTATCGAACAATACCTGAGAGTGTACCCCCTTATCGAACTATACCTGAGAGTGTACCCCCTTATCAAACAATACCTGAGAGTGTACCCCCTTATCGAACAATACCTGAGAGTATACCCCTTATCGAACAATACCTGAGAGTATACCCCCTTATCGAACTATACCTGAGAGTGTACCCCCTTATCGAACTACACCTGAGAGTGTACCCCCTTATCGAACAATACCTGAGAGTATACCCCCTTATCGAACAATACCTGAGAGTATACCCCCTTATCGAACTACACCTGAGAGTATACCCCCTTATCGAACAATACCTGAGAGTATACCCCCTTATCGAACAATACCTGAGAGTGTACCCTCTTATCGAACAACACCTGAGAGTGTATCCCCTTATCGAACAATACCTGAGAGTGTATCCCCTTATCGAACTACACCTGAGAGTGTACCCCCTTATCGAACAATACCTGAGAGTATACCCCCTTATCGAACAATACCTGAGAGTGTACCCCCTTATCGAACAATACCTGAGAGTATACCCCCTTATCGAACTACACCTGAGAGTGTACCCCCTTATCGAACTACACCTGAGAGTATACCCCCTTATCGAACAATACCTGAGAGTGTACCCCCTTATCAAACTACACCTGAGAGTGTACCCCCTTATCGAACAATACCTGAGATTATACCCCCTTATCGAACAATACCTGAGAGTGTACCCCCTTATCAAACTACACCTGAGAGTGTACCCCCTTATCGAACAATACCTGAGATTATACCCCCTTATCAAACAATACCTGAGAGTATACCCCCTTATCGAACAATACCTGAGAGTATACCCACTTATCGAACAATACCTGAGAGTATACCCACTTATCGAACAATACCTGAGAGTATACCCCCTTATCGAACTACACCTGAGAGTGTACCCCCTTATCGAACTACACCTGAGAGTGTACCCCCTTATCGAACTAGATAAGTTTTAGTAACTAGATGTTACTAGAGAGGCGGTGCTCGACAGATTGGAGGGGCTGATTGTGGACAAGTCCCCAGGACTGGATGGAATGCATTCGAGGGTTCTGAAAGAAATGGCGGAGGTGATAGTGGATGCCTTGGTGGTTATTTTCCAGACGTCGCTGGATTCCGGGGAAGTGCCGGATGATTGGAAAACGGCTAATGTTACGCCATTGTTTAAGAAGGGTGCCAGGCAAAAGGCGGGGAATTATAGGCCGGTTAGTTTAACGTCTGTGGTAGGTAAAATGTTAGAATCCGTCATTAAGGAGGAAATTGCGAGGCATCTTGAAAGGAATTGCTTGATAGAGCAAACGCAGCACAGTTTCATTAAAGAGAAGTCGTGTCTGACAAATTTACTGGAGTTCTATGAGGATGTGTCTAGGGCGGTGGATAGAGGAGAGCCGGTGGATGTGGTCTTTCTAGATTTTCAGAAGGCGTTTGACAAGGTACCTCATAAGAGGTTATTGCAGAAAGTCAAGGGACATGGAGTTGGGGGTAGGGTGTTAGCGTGGATAGAGGATTGGTTGTCAAATAGGAGACAGAGAGTGGGGGTCAACGGGTGCTATTCGGATTGGCAGATGGTGACAAGTGGAGTGCCCCAGGGGTCGGTGCTGGGGCCTCAGCTTTTTACCATTTATATAGATGATCTGGAGAAGGGAACCGAGTGTAGGGTGTCGAAATTTGCTGATGACACCAAGATTGGGGGAACGGCAAATTGTGCGGAGGGTGTGGAGAGTCTGCAGAAGGATCTAGATAGGCTGGGCGAATGGGCCAGGAAATGGCAAATGGAATTTAATGTTGGCAAGTGTGAGGTGGTCCACTTTGGTAGGAAGAATGGTAGGAAGGATTATTACTTATGGGGTGAAAAACTGCAGCAGGCGACGGTGCAGAGGGACCTCGGGGTCCTTGTGCATGAGTCGCAAAAACCCAGCTTGCAGGTGCAGCAGGTGGTCAGGAAGGCAAATGGGATGCTGGCCTTCATAGCGAGGGGGATTGAATATAAAAGTAGGGAGGTCTTGCTGCAGCTGTATAGGGCATTGGTGAGGCCGCAGCTGGAGTACTGTGTGCAGTTTTGGGCGCCGCACCTGCGCAAAGATATTTTGGCCTTGGAGGGAGTGCAGAGGAGGTTTACTAGGCTGATACTGGAGTTGAGGGGGTTGAGCTATGAGGAGAGGCTGAATAAACTGGGTTTGTACTCATTAGAGTTTAGAAGAATGAGGGGAGATCTCATTGAGACGTATAAGATGATGAATGGGATGGATAGGATAGAGGTGGAGAGACTCTTCCCGCTCAAAAAAGACAGTAGGACTAGGGGGCACAGCCTCAAGATAAAAGGGGGGCGGTTTAGAACGGAGTTGAGGAGGAACTTCTTCACTCAAAGGGTGGTGAATCTCTGGAATTCTCTGCCCGTTGAAGTGGTGGAGGCTGCCTCGCTAAATATTTTTAAGACGCGGGTTGATGGGTTTTTGATAAGAGAGTGGATTAAGAGTTATGGGGAGAAAGCAGGATAGTGGAACTGAGCAGCGACAGATCAGCCATGATCTTATTGAATGGCGGGGCAGGCTCGAAGGGCTAGATGGCCTACTCCTGCTCCTATTTCTTATGTTCTTATGTTTTTATGAACTATACCCTTATCGAACTATACCTGAGATTATTCCCCCTTATCAAACAATACCTGAGAGTATACCCCCTTATCGAACTATACCTGAGAGTATACCCCCTTATCGAACAATACCTGAGATTGTACCCCCTTATCGAACAATACCTGAGATTATACCCCCTTATCGAACAATACCTGAGAGTGTACCCCCTTATCGAACTATACCTGAGAGTGCACCCCCATATCGAACAATATCTGAGATTATACCCCCTTATCCCCTTATCGGACAATCCCCTGGGGCTGTTCCCCTCCAAAATAGGTTTTCGGTCCTGGAGGCTACAGTTGAGGAGGAATCAACTGGGGATAACCAAAGGGAGCAGGTCTCTGGGGGTGAGCCTAGTGTGAAAGCTCAGGTGGTTAGGGGATGTAAAAGATTGGGCCTCGTGACTGGGGACTCCACAGTTAAGGGGACGGATAGGAGAGTCGGAAGTAGTGGTAGGGACTCGGGGCTGGTGTGTTGCCTACCAGGGGCTGGGGTCCGGAATGTATCGGACAGGGTATTCAGGACTCTTAGGGGAGAGGGAGATCAACTCCAAGTTATAGTTCATGTGGAGACACATGACATAGGGAGGTTGAGGGAAGGGGATATTAAGCAGAGATTTATGGAGTTGGGGTGGAAACTAAAGGCCAAGTCTGATAGAGTGGTTATCTCCGGACTCTTGCCTGTGCCACGGGATAGTTTAGAGAGGAATAGAGAGAGGGAAAGTTTGAACTCGTGGCTGAGGAGATGGTACAGGAGGGAGGGGTTCAGGTACTTGAGCAATTGGGGCTCATTCTGGGGAAGATGGATCCTCTATAAGAGGGATGGGATACACCTGAACCAGAGGGGAATCAATATCCTGGGGGGTAAATTTGCTAAGGCCATGCAGGGAGGTTTAAAGTGATTCGGGGGGGGGTTGGGATCCTGAGTAGAGGGGGTGAAAGTGAGGGGGGCATAGATGGGGACTGCAATGCACGGCATTGTGGGGCTGGGGCGGAGCAGGGTTTGAAATGTGTATACTTTAATGCGAGGAGTATTCGCAATAAGGTGGATGAACTTGCAGCGTGGATCAGTACCTGGGACTTTGATGTTGTGGCCATTTCAGAGACTTGGATAGAGCAGGGTCAGGAATGGATGTTGCAGGTCCCGGGGTTCAAATGCTTCAGTCGGAGTAGAGAAGGAGGTAGAAGGTGGGGTGGGGTAGCATTGCTAGTTAAGGACTGTATCACAGTGTCAGAGAGGAACTTTGATGAGGACTTGTCTGTTGAGGTAGTATGGGCGGAGATTAGAAATAGGAAAGGAGAGGTCACCCTGTTGGGAGTCTTTTATAGACCTCCTAAAAGTTCTAGAGGTTGAGGAAAGGATTGCAGAGACGATCCTGGTTAGGAGTGAAAGTAATAGGGTAATTGTTATGGGGGACTTTAACTTTACTCATGTTGATTGGAATTGCTATAGCTCTAGCTTGTTAGAGGGGTCAGTGTTTGTACAAAGTGTGCAGGAAGGTTTTTTGACTCAGTATGTAGATAGGCCGACTAGAGGTGAGGCTATATTGGATTTGGTGCTGGGTAATGAGCCAGACCAGGTGCTAGACTTGGAAGTTGGTGTGCATTTTGGTGATAGTGACCACAATTCGGTTACGTTCACCTTAGCAATGGAAAGGGATAGGCATGAACCTCGGGCCAGTAGTTTTAGCTGGGGGAAGGGTAATTATGAGGCCATTAGGAGAGAATTAGGAAGCACTGGTTGGACTAGGAGATTACAGGGACTGGGAACGTCCGAAATGTGGAGTTTTTTCAAGGAGCAGCTACTGCGAGTCCTTGATAGGTATATCCCTGTCAGGTATGGAGGATTTGGTAGGGCTAGGGAACCATGGTGTACTAAAAAAGTTGATTCGTTGGTTAAAAAGAAAAAGGAGGCTTATGTTCGGATGAGACTTGAGGGCTCGGGTAGTGCACTAGAAAACTTTAGATTGGCTAGGAGAGAGTTGAAGAGTGAGTTAAGAAGGGCTAAAAGAGGACATGAGAAGACTTTGGCTGATAGGATTAAGGAGAATCCTAAGGCGTTCTATAGGTATGTCGAGAACAGAAGGTTAGTTAGGGCAAGATTAGGGCCAGTTATAGACAGCAGAGGGAAGTTACGTGTGGAACCAGAGGAGATTGGAGAGGTATTGAACCAATATTTCTCTTCGGTGTTCACGCAGGGGGACAAGAATATAGCTGACGAGGACACTGGGTTGCAGGGGAGTAGAATAGAAAGAATTACAGTTGATAAGGAGCATGTGCTGGATATTCTTGAGTGATTGAAAATAGATAAGTCCCCTGGTCCGGATGGGATCTACCCTAGGATCCTCTGGGAGGCTAGAGAGGTGATTGCAGAGACTCTGGCTCTGATCTTCAGGTCGTCGTTTGTCTCTGGTATAGTACCGGAAGATTGGAGGATAGCGAATGTTGTCCCATTGTTTAAGAAGGGGAACAGAGACTTCCCCGGGAATTATACACCAGTGAGTCTCACTTCTGTTGTGGGCAAGGGTTTCGAAAAAATTATTAGGGATAGGATTTATAGTTATTTGGAGAGTAATGAATTGATTGGAGATAGTCAGCATGGTTTTGTAGCGGGTAGGTCGTGCCTTACTAACCTTATTGAGTTTTTTGAGAAAGTGACCAAAGAGGTGGATAGGGGTAAGGCAGTTGACGTGGTATATATGGATTTTAGGAAGGCGTTTGATAACGTTCACCATGGTAGGCTTCTGCAGAAAATGCAGATGTATGGGATTGGGGGTGATCTAGGTAATTGGATCAGGAATTGGCTAGCAGATAGAAGACAGAGGGTGGTGGTTGATGGTAAATATTCGTCATGGAGTTCGGTGACAAGTGGTGTGACTCAGGGATCTGTTTTGGGGCCAATGCTGTTTGTAATTTTTATTAATGATCTGGATGAGGGTATAGTTCCACAGCTCCAGAGAACCAACAGCCCGAGGGCTGTGGAGGAAGGGATAAGCAGGGATATTCTAGGTAAGTGCAGGAAGAATAGGGTGGTGGTAGTGGGAGATTTTAATCTCCCCGGGGTAGATTGGAATGTACCGAGATCAGAGGGTGCTGACTGGGAGGAATTTGTACAGTGTGTAATGGAAGGATCCCTGGAGCAGTACGTGGATAGACCGACCAGAGAGGGGGCTATACTGGACTTGGTTCTGGGGAATGAGCCTGGGCAGGTGGTTGACGCTGAAGTAGGAGAGCATGTGGCTAACAGTGACCACAACTCTGTCTGGTTCAAGATATTAATGGATAAAGATGAAGCTGTCCTAAGGGGAGGGTGTTAAACTGGGGGAGGGCTAGATACAACCGGATTAGGCAGGATCTTAAAGATACGGACTGGGGTACGCTGTTTAACGGTAGGTCGACGCTGGGTATGTGGGAGTCTCTCAAGGGAAAACTAAAATCTTTACAGGAAAGACATGTGCCGGTCAAGAGGAAGGATGGGAAAGGTAGGATTAGAGAGCCGTGGGTAACTAGGGATATTGAGGACCTGGTCAGGAGAAAGAGGGAGGCGTACACTAGATCAAGGCATTTGAGGACAGAGATAGCGTTAGAAGAATACAGAGAATGTAGGAGAGAACTTAAAAGGGGCATCAGAAAGGCAAAAAGGGGCCACGAAATGGCTTTGGCAGGTAGGATTAAGGAAAATCCTAAGGCATTTTACTCCTATATTAGAAACAAAAGGATGGTTAGAGGGAACATTGGTCCTCTCAGGGACAGAGGAGGGGAACTATGCTTGGAGCCTGGGGGAATGGGGGAGATCTTGAATGAATACTTTGCGTCGGTATTCACGCAGGAGAGGGGTCTGATGTCTGCTGCTGTGCTTGAGGAGTTTGAGGATCCGTTGAGGGAAATAGTCATCACGAGGGAAGAGGTGTTGGGACTTTTAGACAGTATAAAGACGGATAAATCTCCGGGGCCTGATGGCATCTATCCTAGGCTGCTAAGGGAGGTGAGGGATGAAATTGCTGGGCCTCTGACGCAAATCTTTGTCTCTTCTTTGGACACAGGTGAGGTCCCAGAGGATTGGCGGATTGCAAATATAGTACCGTTGTTTAAGAAGGGTCAGAGGGATAACCCAGGGAACTATAGGCCGGTGAGCTTGACTTCAGTTATAGGCAAGATAATGGAGAGGATCCTCAAGGATAGGATGTATGAGCATCTGGAGCGCTGCAATCTGATCAGGGATACGCAGCATGGCTTCGTTACAGGGAGGTCGTGCCTTACGAATCTATTGGAATTTTTTGAAGAGGTGACAAAAACGGTTGCCGAAGGACAAGCCATTGATGTCGTCTATATGGATTTCAGTAAGGCGTTTGACAAGGTCCCTCACGGTAGGCTGATAGAAAAGGTGAAGGCTCATGGGATACAAGGCCAGGTATGTAGATGGGTGGAGAACTGGCTTGGGAGGAGGAGACAGCGGGTAGTAGTGGAAGGCTCCTTTTCCAATTGGAGGTCTGTCACCAGTGTGGTGCCGCAGGGCTTGTTACTAGGACCTCTACTATTTGTAGTATATATTAATGACTTGGAAGAGGGGGTAGGTGGTGTGATCAGCAAATTTGCTGATGACACTAAGATGGTTGGATTGGCGGGTACTGAGGAGCAGTGCCTGGCAATGCAACAGGACATAGATAGGCTGGTAGATTGGGCAGATAGATGGCAAATGGAATTTAATCCGGAGAAATGCGAGGTGATGCACTTTGGCCGGAATAATGTGGAGGGGAGTTATACGATAAAAGGTAGAACTATCCGGAGTATAGACACGCAGAGAGACCTGGGGGTGCAGGTACACAAGTCCCTGAAGGTGTCGGTGCAGGTGCAGAATGTGATGAGGAAAGCGTATGGCATGTTAGCCTTCATAGGAAGGGGTATAGAATATAAGAGTAGGAGTCTGATGTTGCAGTTGTATAGAACATTGGTTAGGCCTCACCTGGAGTACTGCGTCCAGTTCTGGTCGCCGTACTACCAGAAGGATGTAGAGATCCTGGAGAGAGTGCAGAGGAGATTTACCAGGATGTTGCCTGGTATGGAAGGGCTGTCTTACGAGGAAAGATTGAACGCACTTGGGCTGTTTTCCCTTGAGAGATGTCGGCTGAGGGGGGATCTAATAGAGGTTTATAAGATTATGAAGGGGATAGATAGAGTAAATGGTGGTAAGCTTTTTCCGCTATTAGAAATGGATAGAACGAGGGGTCACGGGCTTAGGGTGAGGGGGGCTAGATATAAGACTAATATTAGAGGGCAGTTTTTCACACAAAGGGTAGTGGGGATGTGGAATGCACTGCCGAGTAAGGTGGTGGAAGCAGGCACGCTAGGGTTGTTCAAGAGTCACTTGGACAGCCACATGAGCGGTCTACATATAGGGGGATATAGCAGGCCTTACTAAGCATTGTAGGCTTGGGTTCAGTTTTAGCCTCAGGGATATAGAGTCTTTTTAATAATGAATTTTTTGTCCACAGGCATTTAAGTCCAGCAAGGGGCATGCGTGCGGCAGGTTAAGAACATAAGAACATAAGAAATAGGAGCAGGAGTGGGCCATCTGGCCTTTCGAGCCTGCCCCGCCATTCAATAAGATCATGGCTGATCTGTCGTGACTCAGCTCCACCTTCCCGCCCTCTCCCCATAACCCTTAATCCCCTCTCTTATCAAAAACCCATCAACCCGTTTCTTAAAAATATTTAGCGAGGCAGCCTCCACCACTTCAACGGGCAGAGAATTCCAGAGATTCACCACCCTTTGAGTGAAGAAGTTCCTCCTCAACTCTGTTCTAAACCGCCCCCCCTTTATCTTGAGGCTGTGCCCCCTAGTCCTACTGTCTTTTTTGAGCGGGAAGAGTCTCTCCACCTCTATCCTATCCATCCCATTCATCATCTTATACGTCTCAATGAGATCTCCCCTCATTCTTCTAAACTCTAACGAGTACAAGCCTAGTTTATTCAGCCTCTCCTCATAGCTCAATCCTCTCAACTCCGGTATCAGCCGAGTAAACCTCCTCTGCACTCCCTCCAGGGCCAAAATATCCTTGCGCAGGTGCGGCGCCCAAAACTGCACACAGTACTCCAGCTGCGGCCTCACCAATGCCCTATACAGCTGCAGCAAGACCGCCCTACTTTTATATTCAATCCCCCTCACGATGAAGGCCAGCATCCCATTCGCCTTCCTGACCACCTGCTGCACCTGCAAGCTGGGTTTTTGCAACTCATGCACAAGGACCCCGAGGTCCCTCTGCACCGTCGCCTGCTGCAGCTTTTCGCCACGTAAGTAATAGTCCTTCCTACCATTCCTCCTACCAAAGTGGACCACCTCACACTTGCCAACATTAAATTCCATTTGCCATTTCCTGGCCCATTTGCCCAGCCTATCTAGATCCTTCTGCAGACTCTCCACACCCTCCGCACAATTTGCCTTTCCCCCAATCTTGGTGTCATCAGCAAATTTCGACACCCTACACTCGGTTCCCTCCTCCAGATCATCTATATAAATGGTAAATAGCTGAGGCCCCAGCACCGACCCCTGGGGCACCCCACTAGTCACCAACCGCCAATCCGAATAGCATCCATTGACCCCCACTCTCTGCCTCCTATTTGACAACCAATCCTCTATCCACGCTAACACCCGACCCCCAACTCCATGTCCCCTGACCTTCTGCAATAACCTCTTGTGAGGTACCTTGTCAAACGCCTTCTGAAAATCCAGAAAGACCACATCCACCGGCTCTCCTCTATCCACTGCCCTAGACACATCCTCATAGAACTCCAGTAAATTTGTCAGACACGACTTCCCTTTAATGAAACCGTGTTGCGTCCGCCCTATCAAGCAATTCCCCTCAAGATGCCTCGCTATTTCCTCCTTAATGACGGTTTCTAACATTTTACCTACCACAGACGTTAAACTAACCGGCCTATAATTCCCCGCCTTTTGCCTGGCACCCTTCTTAAACAACGGCGTAACATTAGCCGTTTTCCAATCTTTCGGCACTTCCCCGGAATCCAGCGACGTCTGGAAAATAACCACCAAGGCATCCACTATCACCTCCGCCATTTCTTTCAGAACCCTCGGATGCATTCCATCCGGTCCTGGGGACTTGTCCACAATCAGCCCCTCCAGTCTGTCGAGCACCACCTCTCTAGTAACAGTAATGTCATTAAGACCCTCCATTCCTACCACCTTTCCATCGCTAACACCCGGCAAATTATTCACGTCCTCCTCCGTGAAGACAGAAACAAAAAAGTTATTCAAGACCTTAGCCATATCCCCATCCCCTACCACTAGCTCCCCTTTCTCATCCTCTAAAGGACCAACGTTTACCCTAGCCAGCCTCTTCCTTTTTATATATTTATAAAAACTCTTGCTATCCTTTTTTATATTAAGTGCTAGCCCAGCCTCATAGCTTCTCCTACCCTCCTTTATCAATTTCTTTGTCAATCTTTGTTGACATTTAAACCTTTCCCAATCCTCTTCTCGCCCACTGCTCTTAGCTACTCTAAACTCCTCCGCTTTTAATTTAACACTTTCCTTCACCTCCTTCGTTATCCACGGCTTATTACCTCTCCTCCTACTGTCCTTTTTAACCATCGGAATAAATTTCTGCTGAGCACCAAGAAAGATCTCCTTAAAGATCCTCCACTGCTCCTCAGCAGACCTACCTTCCAACGCGCTCCCCCAGTCCACATTCGCCAATTCTTCTCTCATCCTACCATACTCCCCTCTATTCAAACAAAGGACACGTGTCTGGGAACCCACTTTCTCCTCCTCCATCTGCACCAGAAACTCCACCATACAATGATCACTCTCTCCAAGAGGATCCTTCACCGCAAGGTCCCTAATTCTACCCGCCTCATTACACAGCACCAGATCCAAGATAGCTCGCTCCCTCGTCGGCTCCAACACACACTGTTCAAGGAAATTATCCCGGCAGCATTCCAAGAACTCCTCCTCGAGCCCACCTCGTCCAACATGGTTGTGGTGGGCTGCTCTTGGATATTGCTTCGGGAGTTCCCTACTGCTTCATGTCGTTGGTGTGCGTAAACTGGACCATCTCGAGGGCAACATGACAGCTCAGAGACTATCTCTGTTGCTATGCTGACACATGGATTTGAGCCTGTGTCCGTGGGAGTTTGCGCGTTCTCCCCATGGTTGCGTGGGTTTCCTCCGGGTACTCCGGTTTCCTCCCACATCCCAAAAATGTGCTTTTAGGCTGATTGATTGGGTAACAAATTGTCCCTATATTGGACCTCCCTGATCCTCACACATTAGGCATAGACTAAAATCATGAATAGGTCACTGACCATGGGATGGCGGCACGGGCTCGTTGGGCGGAGTTGAGGAGGAACTTCTTCACTGAAAGGGTGGTGAATCTCTGGAATTCTCTACCCGTTGAAGTGGTGGAGGCTGCCTCGCTAAATATTTTTAAGAAGTGGGTTGTTGGGTTTTTGATAAGAGAGGGGATTAAGGGTTATGGGGAGAGGGCGGGAAGGTGGAACTGAGCAGCGACAGATCAGCCATGATCTTATTGAATGGCGGGGCAGGCTCGAAGGGCTGGATGGCCTACTCCTGCTCCTATTTCTTATGTTCTTAGAATTGTACGCAATATTGTAAATGAGCCCAACTGAGGTTCTGTACAGCTGCAGCATGACCTGCCAATTTTTATATTCAATGCCCCCAATTCTCGATTCTCCAACCCAGGGAAAAAGACTGCATTTTCCTAACCATGCCTCCTAACCAACTAAGATCAACCCTCAGTCTCCTTCAAAGAATAAAGTCCTTGCATATCTAATCTCTCCCTATACCAATGTCCTGTACAACTGCAAAGCAACTGCCCAACTTCTATACTCAATGCCCTGACTGATGAAAGCCAGCATGTCGAAAGCCTTCTTCACTGCCCTATCTACCTCCCACTCCACCCTTAGAAAACCAAACTCCAAGGTCCCTTGTTCCATGATATTCCCTAAGGTCCTACCATTCACTGTGAAAATCCTACCTTGATTTGATTTTCCAAAATGCAACACCTCACACTTTTCTGTGTTGAACTCCATTTGCCATTTCGCAGTCCACCTCCCTAGCTGATCAAGATCTTGCTGCAATTTTTGATAACCTTCCTCACTGTCTACACCAATTGAGCCAAAAGAGAAAATGCTGGAAAATCCCAGCAGGTCTGGCAGTAGCTGTAAGGAGAAAACAGAGCTGACATTTCGGGTCCAGATGATCCTTTGTCAAAGCTGCTTTGACAAAGGATCATCTAGATTATAGTTTGTGCCAGACCTGCCAAGATTTTCCAGCGTTTTTTTTCTCTTTTGGTTTCAGATTCCAGCATCCTCAGTAACTTGCTTTTAACCACCTATTGAGTGTCTGGTATGTTTTATTTTCTCCCCTCAGGATTGTCCTGTGTTGTTCACAGAGTCCAGACAGTCTATCTCCTTGGATTGCCTTGTCCAGGGTTAGATCACTTTTACTTAATGAGGTCAGACAACATATCATCTGTTATACCCACCACTACTCAGTCACTGACAGTTTTAGACTTTATTACCAGAATTTTACTGCTTTGCCCACCCGAGACTCCTAAGATCCCATCCGTGTTTTCACTGGTGGGTGAAACTAGAACTAGGGGCCATCACCTCAAAATAAGGGGAGCAGATTTAGGACTGAGTTGAGGAGCAACTTCTTCATACAAAGGGTTGTGAATGTGTGGAATTCCCTGCCCAATGAAGCAGTTGAGGCTACCTCATTGAATGTTTTTAAGGCAAAGACAGATACATTTTTTAACAATAAAGGAATTAAGGGTTATGGTGAGCTGGTGGAAAAGTGGAGCTGAGTCCACAAAAAGATCAGCCATGATCTTATTGAATGGTGGAGCAGGCTCGAGGGGCTAGATGGCCGACTCCTGCTCCTAGTTCTTATGTTCCTATGACTCAGATTCAGCAAAAGTTCCAGGTAATTGGGCAGAAGGAAATGTTGCTGTGGACAATTGATAGGAAGTGGTTACTATTGTACAAGGTTTCCAGTGGACTGTATTCCAGAACAGGAGGAAGGACATTCATTTACAAATCTCCAACCTATTCCTCGAGCCAAGTCCAGCTTCAGTGAAACAAGCCAGTAAGTGTCCACAGACTCATCAGTGCTACTGTGCAGGTCACAGAGTAGTTGCAAAACTCCTGAAAGACTGGTGTATAGTTGAGACATGGGTTTTATTATGTTTTTCCTGTTCAGTGAGATCAAAATTGATGGTGTAGAATTGTTATAGAATGTTACAGTAAGCATCTTCCTATATTAATGTATATACTGATGTCTTTAGCAGGTATGAGTATGTGTGAGTGATGTTACAGGTATCTTGGGCATCACAGGTTTAGTCTCACCACAAGGGACCTGTGCAAGTAGCTACCTCCAGTTCAGAGTCTATGCTGTAATGTATTTCACTACTTTCATAAGTGAGGAAGATTGACTATCACAGCACGATTTTTTTATGGCCAAGTTACCACATTCTGCTTGCTGCTTTTCAAGTTGGACAGTTGTGACATTCCCAAGAGATTTAAATAATTAATTCTTTTTTCTTAACTTATGAATTCTGAGGCCACATGTTGGGGCTCCGAGTGGGGAATTGAGTTTAGGGATATACATTCCTTCAACAGTGCTTCTGACACTGAATGAGGGAAAGGGTTATCAGGACTAGCTGTAGCCTGGAACTTTACAAGATTTAGCTCATCCTTGCAGACTCTGTGGTGTCTGCCTTCCAAGGGAGATTTAATTGATTCTTCTTCTGCTGCTGTAAAAATCTCTGCTTTCAGCTTTCAAGTCTCTGGAGCATTTGCTGGTGGATTTTCTCTGTGCCTTCAGTTTCTGTTGGTTGTGAAGTTTCTGAAGTATTTTCTTTGTCTTCCAGCATCCCAGACTTGTTTCAGAATTTTAACTGAAGGCCACAGAACAGTATTTCTTAATTAAGTCTTTGTAGTCTTCTGGAGATTAACTGGAAGTCGATGCAAACAAGTAGCTTCTAATTACACATGTACAGGAAAGGGTACAGGCTAGGAGTTATGCCCATGTTTAGGTGTCTTCCCATCTCTGCTCAACATTACATTTACCCTGTAATTGGTTCTGTGCCTTGTTATATGACTATGTCAGTGGTATTTGTATATAGCGAAGGGGATTGAATATAAAAGTAGGGAGATCTTGCTGCAGCTGTATAGGGCATTGGTGAGGCCGTAGCTGGAGTACTGTGTGCAGTTTTGGGCGCCGCACCTGCGCAAAGATATTTTGGTCTTGGAGGGAGTGCAGAGGAGGTTTACTAGGCTGATACCGGAGTTGAGGGGGTTGAGCTATGAGGAGAGGCTGTATAAACTAGGCTTGTACTCGTTAGAGTTTAGAAGAATGAGGGGAGATCTCATTGAGACGTATAAGATGATGAATGGGATGGATAGGATAGAGGTGGAGAGACTCTTCCCGCTCAAAAAAGACAGTAGCACTAGGGGGCACAGCCTCAAGATAAAGGGGAGGCGGTTTAGAACGGAGTTGAGGAGGAACTTCTTCACTCAAAGGGTGGTGAATCTCTGGAATTCTCTGCCCGTTGAAGTGGTGGAGGCTGCCTCGCTAAATATTTTTAAGAAACGGGTTGATGGGTTTTTGATGAGAGAGGGGATTAAGGGTTATGGGGAGAGGGCGGGAAGGTGGAACTGAGCCACGACAGATCAGCCATGATCTTATTGAATGGCGGGGCAGGCTCGAAGGGCCAGATGGCCTACTCCTGCTCCTATTTCTTATGTTCTTATGTTCTTAACTCTGTGTGCGCCATACCCTGAAATAACAAGGCGGCACTGTGGCACAATGGTTAACACTGCTGCCTCACAGTGCCAGGGACCTGAGTTTGATTCCCGGCTTAGGTCTGTGTGGAGTTTCCACATTCTTTCCATGACTGTGTGGATTTCCTCCGGCTGTTCCGGTTTCCTCCCACAGTCTGAAAGACGTGCTGGTTAGGTGCATTGGCCATGCTAAATTCTCCCTCAGTGTATCCGAACAGGTGCCAGAGTGAGGCGACTAGGAGATTTTCACAGTAACTTCATTGCAGTGTAAATGTAAGCCTACTTCTGGCACTAATAAATAAACTTAAAACTTAAACTTTTAAAACATTGCATTTCTGTCACCCTTTCCAGATTCAGAAAACCAGAAATGAGCATCGATCCGAACTTCAGGCTGCTGCTGAGCTCCAAATCTGACCATACATTTCCCATCTCCATTCTCCATCAAGGGGTGAAGGTAAGGTGACAGGTTACAGCCCACGGTAAACACAACATTAATGTCAACGTCCTTGGACTGTTCCTGGGATTTCTCCTCGGTCTGTTTCTTGGACTGTTCCTGGGATTTCTCCTCGGTCTGTTTCTTGGACTGTTCCTGGGATTTCTCCTCGGTCTGTTTCTTGGACTGTTTCTGGGATTTCTCCTCGGTCTGTTTCTTGGACTGTTCCTGGGATTTCTCCTCGGTCTGTTTCTTGGACTGTTCCTGGGATTTCTCCTCGGTCTGTTTCTTGGACTGTTCCTGGGATTGCTCCTCGGTCTGTTTCTTGGACTGTTCCTGGGATTTCTCCTCGGTCTGTTTCTTGGACTGTTCCTGGGATTTCTCCTCGGTCTGTTTCTTGGACTGTTCCTGGGATTTCTCCTCGGTCTGTTTCTTGGACTGTTCCTGGGATTTCTCCTCCGTCTGTTTCTTGGACTGTTTCTGGGATTTCTCCTCCGTCTGTTTCTTGGACTGTTCCTGGGATTTCTCCTCGGTCTGTTTCTTGGACTGTTTCTGGGATTTCTCCTCGGTCTGTTTCTTGGACTGTTCCTGGGATTTCTCCTCGGTCTGTTTCTTGGACTGTTTCTGGGATTTCTCCTCGGTCTGTTTCTTGGACTGTTCCTGGGATTTCTCCTCGGTCTGTTTCTTGGACTGTTCCTGGGATTTCTCCTCGGTCTGTTTCTTGGACTGTTTCTGGGATTGCTCCTCGGTCTGTTTCTTGGACTGTTCCTGGGATTTCTCCTCGGTCTGTTTCTTGGACTGTTCCTGGGATTTCTCCTCGGTCTGTTTCTTGGACTGTTCCTGGGATTTCTCCTCGGTCTGTTTCTTGGACTGTTCCTGGGATTTCTCCTCGGTCTGTTTCTTGGACTGTTCCTGGGATTTCTCCTCGGTCTGTTTCTTGGACTGTTCCTGGGATTTCTCCTCGGTCTGTTTCTTGGACTGTTCCTGGGATTTCTCCTCGGTCTGTTTCTTGGACTGTTCCTGGGATTTCTCCTCGGTCTGTTTCTTGGACTGTTCCTGGGATTTCTCCTCGGTCTGTTTCTTGGACTGTTCCTGGGATTTCTCCTCGGTCTGTTTCTTGGACTGTTCCTGGGATTTCTCCTCGGTCTGTTTCTTGGACTGTTCCTGGGATTTCTCCTCGGTCTGTTTCTTGGACTGTTCCTGGGATTTCTCCTCGGTCTGTTTCTTGGACTGTTCCTGGGATTTCTCCTCCGTCTGTTTCTTGGACTGTTCCTGGGATTTCTCCTCGGTCTGTTTCTTGGACTGTTCCTGGGATTTCTCCTCGGTCTGTTTCTTGGACTGTTCCTGGGATTTCTCCTCGGTCTGTTTCTTGGACTGTTCCTGGGATTTCTCCTCGGTCTGTTTCTTGGACTGTTCCTGGGATTTCTCCTCGGTCTGTTTCTTGGACTGTTCCTGGGATTTCTCCTCGGTCTGTTTCTTGGACTGTTCCTGGGATTTCTCCTCGGTCTGTTTCTTGGACTGTTTCTGGGATTTCTCCTCGGTCTGTTTCTTGGACTGTTCCTGGGATTTCTCCTCCGTCTGTTTCTTGGACTGTTCCTGGGATTTCTCCTCGGTCTGTTTCTTGGACTGTTCCTGGGATTGCTCCTTGGAAGTGCGTGTGCAAACTCAGTAGAGAAAGAATCCATCTGTGATTCTTCACCCAATCCAATGTCCTGCCAAGGGTGAGCTGTGAATGCCAGATGAAACCGAGACCTGGGGGTGTGGGTGGGTTGGGGATCAATGTGAAAAAATGTTCATTTATCTCTCTGAAAGGTTGCTGTGGAGCCGCCACAGGGGCTGAAGAACAAACTGCTAAGCAGCTTCGGAAGGGGTGGCTCCGGTGAAGTGACGGAAGGAATCTTTATGAAGGAGAACACTGGGCTGAGTTGGAGAAGGTTGCTCTTTAGTCTGTGTTACTTCAACGCCGTTATCCAGGAAAGGAACAAGTACGGCGCTTTGGGCTGGAACACCCCATACCAGTTCGCCTCTTCTGATCTGGAGGTACGTACATTCCAGTGAGTAAGAACAGGGTGCCCTGTTTGGGTACCCTGAGGGAGTTTTAGCATCTAACCAGCACATCTTTTGGACTCTGGGAGGAAACTGGAGCACCTGGAAGAAACCCACACAGAAGTGGGGAGAACGTGCAGACTCTGCACAGACAGTGACCCAAGCCAGGAATCGAACCTGAGTCCCTGGAGCTGAGAGCAGCAGTGCTAACCATTTGCCATCATGCCGCCCGAAGAATTTCCCTAAATATTTAAATAAGAAATCATTTGACAGTATGAATGTTGTTCCTGTAGGAAGTGAATGTGGAGAATTGATAATGGACAACAAGGAGATGGCAGATGAATTGAACTGGTATTTTCCATCGGTCTTCATTATAGGACAGAAGTACCATCCCAGAAACATCTAAAAATCAGGAAGTGGAAGGAAGGGAGGGACTCAGGAAAATTACAATCACCGGGGAAACGGGATTGAGCAAATTGTTGATCCCGTGATCTTGGTGGATTTAAGAACATAAGAACATAAGAAATAGGAGCAGGAGTAGGCCATCTGGCCCTTCGAGCCTGCCCCGCCATTCAATAAGATCATGGCTGATCTGTCGTGGCTCAGCTCCACCTTCCCGCCCTCTCCCCATAACCCTTAATCCCTTCTCTTATCAAAAACCCATCAACCCGTTTCTTAAAAATATTTAGCGAGGCAGCCTCCACCACTTCAACGGGCAGAGAATTCCAGAGATTCACCACCCTTTGAGTGAAGAAGTTCCTCCTCAACTCTGTTCTAAACCGCCCCCCCTTTATCTTGAGGCTGTGCCCCCTAGTCCTACTGTCTTTTTTGAGCGGGAACAGTCTCTCCACCTCTATCCTATCCATCCCATTCATCATCTTATACGTCTCAATGAGATCTCCCCTCATTCTTCTAAACTCTAACGAGTACAAGCCTAGTTTATTCAGCCTCTCCTCATAGCTCAATCCCCTCAACTCCGGTATCAGCCTAGTAAACCTCCTCTGCACTCCCTCCAGGGCCAAAATATCCTTGCGCAGGTGCGGCGCCCAAAACTGCACACAGTACTCCAGCTGTGGCCTCACCAATGCCCTATACAGCTGCAGCAAGACCTCCCTACTTTTATATTCAATCCCCCTCGCTATGACGGCCAGCATCCCATTCGCCTTCCTGACCACCTGCTGCACCTGCAAGCTGGGTTTTTGCGACTCATGCACAAGGACCCCGAGGTCCCTCTGCACCGTCGCCTGCTGCAGTTTTTCGCCACGTAAGTAATAGTCCTTCCTACCATTCCTCCTACCAAAGTGGACCACCTCACACTTGCCAACATTAAATTCCATTTGCCATTTCCTGGCCCATTCGCCCAGCCTATCTAGATCCTTCTGCAGACTCTCCACACCCTCCTCACAATTTGCCTTTCCCCCAATCTTGGTGTCATCAGCAAATTTCGACACCCTGCACTCGGTTCCCTCCTCCAGATCATCTATATAAATGGTAAATAGCTGAGGCCCCAGCACCGACCCCTGGGGCACCCCACTAGTCACCAACCGCCAATCCAAATAGCATCCATTGACCCCCACTCTCTGCCTCCTATTTGACAACCAATCCTCTATCCACGCTAACACCCTACCCCCAACTCCATGTCCCCTGACCTTCTGCAATAACCTCTTGTGAGGTACCTTGTCAAACGCCTTCTGAAAATCCAGAAAGACCACATCCACCGGCTCTCCTCTATCCACTGCCCTAGACACATCCTCATAGAACTCCAGTAAATTTGTCAGACACGACTTCCCTTTAATGAAACCGTGTTGCGTCCGCCCTATCAAGCAATTCCCCTCAAGATGCCTCGCTATTTCCTCCTTAATGACGGATTCCAACATTTTACCTACCACAGACATTAAACTAACCGGCCTATAATTCCCCGCCTTTTGCCTGGCACCCTTCTTAAACAATTTCATCCCAGGTTTTTAAAAGAAGTGTTTAGTGAGACAGTTGATGCATTGGTTTTAATTTTGAGAAACTCCCCAGATTCGGGGAAGATGCCATTAGATTGGAAGATAGCAAAAGTAATTCCATTGTTCAAAAAGAGAGGAAGATAAAAAGGGGGAAATTCCAGGGCAGTGAGATAAACATCAGTCACTGGGAAAATGTGAGAAGCCATTCTTAATAAAGTTATAACAACAAGAATAACAAACCTGATACAAAAATCTGAGGCCACGTGCCAACCGACTCTATGAATAGTATGCTTTGTCTGTATAGAGTGCAAAAGACAAGACTTTTCACTGTACACCAATACACATGAGAATAATAAATCAAATCTAAGACACAAACACACACCCACATTCAGACACACACACTCACACTCACACACACATACAGACACAATCTGTGAAGGATCAGAGTAAAGGGAGCTTTACTGGGAGTGTTTGATGGGGACAGTGTAGAGGGAGCTTTACTCTGTATCTAACCCCGTGCTGTACCTGTCCTGGGAGTGTTTGATGGGGACAGTGTAGAGGGAGCTTTACTCTGTATCTAACACCGTGCTGTACCTGTCCTGGGAGTGTTTGATGGGGGGACAGTGTAGAGGGAGCTTTACTCTGTATCTAACACCATGCTGTACCTGTCCTGGGAGTGTTTGATGGGGAGACAGTGTAGAGGGAGCTTTACTCTGTATCTAACCCCGTGCTGTACCTGTCCTGGGAGTGTTTGATGCGGGACAGTGTAGAGGGAGCTTTGCTCTGTATCTAACCCCGTGCTGTACCTGTCCTGGGAGTGTTTGATGGGGGACAGTGTAGAGGGAGCTTTACTCTGTATCTAACCCTGTGCTGTACCTGTCCTGGGAGTGTTTGATGGGTGGACAGTGTAGAGGGAGCTTTACTCTGTATCTAACCCCGTGCTGTACCTGTTCTGGGAGTGTTTGATGGGGGGACAGTGTAGAAGGAGCTTTACTCTGTATCTAACACCATGCTGTACCTGTACTGGGAGTGTTTGATGGGGGGACAGTGTAGACGGAGCTTTACTCTGTATCTAACCTTGTGCTGTACCAGTCCTGGGAGTGTTTGATGGGTGGACAGTGTAGAGGGAGCTTTACTCTGTATCTAACCCCGTGCTGTACCTGTCCTGGGAGTGTTTGATGGGGACAGTGTAGAGGGAGCTTTACTCTGTATCTAACCCCGTGCTGTACCTGTCCTGGCAGTGTTTGATGGGGACAGTGTAGAGGGAGCTTTACTCTGTATCTAACCCCGTGCTGTACCTGTCCTGGGAGTGTTTGATGGGGGGACAGTGTAGAGGGAGCTTTACTCTGTATCTAACCCCGTGCTGTACCTGTCCTGGGAGTGTTTGATGGGGGGACAGTGTAGAGGGAGCTTTACTCTGTATCTAACCCCGTGCTGTACCTGTCCTGGGAGTGTTTGATGGGGACAGTGTAGAGGGAGCTTTACTCTGTATCTAACCCCGTGCTGTACCTGTCCTGGGAGTGTTTGATGGGGACAGTGTAGAGGGAGCTTTACTCTGTATCTAACCCCGTGCTGTACCTGTCCTGGCAGTGTTTGATGGGGACAGTGTAGAGGGAGCTTTACTCTGTATCTAACCCCGTGCTGTACCTGTCCTGGGAGTGTTTGATGGGGGGACAGTGTAGAGGGAGCTTTACTCTGTATCTAACCCCGTGCTGTACCTGTCCTGGGAGTGTTTGATGGGGGGACAGTGTAGAGGGAGCTTTACTCTGTATCTAACCCCGTGCTGTACCTGTCCTGGGAGTGTTTGATGGGGACAGTGTAGAGGGAGCTTTACTCTGTATCTAACCCCGTGCTGTACCTGTCCTGGGAGTGTTTGATGGGGACAGTGTAGAGGGAGCTTTACTCTGTATCTAACCCCGTGCTGTACCTGTCCTGGGAGTGTTTGATGGGGACAGTGTAGAGGGAGCTTTACTCTGTATCCAACCCCGTGCTGTACCTGTCCTGGGAGTGTTTGATGGGGGGACAGTGTAGAGGGAGCTTTACTCTGTATCTAACACCATGCTGCACCTGTCCTGGGAGTGTTTGATGGGGGGACAGTGTAGAGGGAGCTTTAAGAACATAAGAACATAAGAAATAGGAGCAGGAGTAGGCCATCTGGCCCTTCGAGCCTGCCCCGCCATTCAATAAGATCATGGCTGATCTGTCATGACTCAGCTCCACCTTCCCGCCCTCTCCCCATAACCCTTAATCCCTTCTCTTATCAAAAACCCATCAACCCGTTTCTTAAAAATATTTAGCGAGGCAGCCTCCACCACTTCAACGGGCAGAGAATTCCAGAGATTCACCACCCTTTGAGTGAAGAAGTTCCTCCTCAACTCTGTTCTAAACCGCCCCCCCTTTATCTTGAGGCTGTGCCCCCTAGTCCTACTGTCTTTTTTGAGCGGGAACAGTCTCTCCACCTCTATCCTATCCATCCCATTCATCATCTTATACTTCTCAATGAGATCTCCCCTCATTCTTCTAAACTCTAACGAGTACAAGCCTAGTTTATTCAGCCTCTCCTCATAGCTCAATCCCCTCAACTCCGGTATCAGCCGAGTAAACCTCCTCTGCACTCCCTCCAGGGCCAAAACATCCTTGCGCAGGTGCGGCGCCCAAAACTGCACACAGTACTCCAGCTGCGGCCTCACCAATGCCCTATACAGCTGCAGCAAGACCTCCCTACTTTTATATTCAATCCCCTTCGCTATGAAGGCCAGCATCCCATTCGCCTTCCTGACCACCTGCTGCACCTGCAAGCTGGGTTTTTGCGACTCATGCACAAGGACCCCGAGGTCCCTCTGCACCGTCGCCTGCTGCAGTTTTTCGCCCGTAAGTAATAGTCCTTCCTACCATTCCTCCTACCAAAGTGGACCACCTCACACTTGCCAACATTAAATTCCATTTGCCATTTCCTGGCCCATTCGCCCAGCCTATCTAGATCCTTCTGCAGACTCTCCACACCCTCTGCACAATTTGCCTTTCCCCCAATCTTGGTGTCATCAGCAAATTTCGACACCCTGCACTCGGTTCCCTCCTCCAGATCATCTATATAAATGGTAAATAGCTGAGGCCCCAGCACCGACCCCTGGGGCACCCCACTAGTCACCAACCGCCAATCCGAATAGCATCCATTGACCCCCACTCTCTGCCTCCTATTTGACAACCAATCCTCTATCCACGCTAACACCCTACCCCCAACTCCATGTCCCCTGACCTTCTGCAATAACCTCTTGTGAGGTACCTTGTCAAACGCCTTCTGAAAATCCAGAAAGACCACATCCACCGGCTCTCCTCCATCCACTGCCCTAGACACATCCTCATAGAACTCTAGTAAATTTGTCAGACACGACTTCCCTTTAATGAAACCGTGTTGCGTCCGCCCTATCAAGCAATTCCCCTCAAGATGCCTCGCTATTTCCTCCTTAATGATGGTTTCTAACATTTTACCTACCACAGACGTTAAACTAACCGGTCTATAATTCCCCGCCTTTTGCCTGGCACCCTTCTTAAACAACGGCGTAACATTAGCCGTTTTACAATCTTCCGGCACTTCCCCGGAATCCAGCGACGTCTGGAAAATAACCACCAAGGCATCCACTATCACCTCCGCCATTTCTTTCAGAACCCTCGGATGCATTCCATCCGGTCCTGGGGACTTGTCCACAATCAGCCCCTCCAGTCTGTCGAGCACCACCTCTCTAGTAACAGTAATGTCATTAAGACCCTCCATTCCTACCACCTTTCCATCGCTAACACCCGGCAAATTATTCACGTCCTCCTCCGTGAAGACAGAAACAAAGAAGTTATTCAAGACCTTAGCCATATCCCTATCCCCTACCACTAGCTCCCCTTTCTCATCCTCTAAAGGACCAACGTTTACCCTAGCCAGCCTCTTCCTTTTTATATATTTATAAAAACTCTTGCTATCCTTTTTTATATTAAGTGCTAGCCCAGCCTCATAGCTTCTCCTACCCTCCTTTATCAATTTCTTTGTCAATCTTTGTTGACATTTAAACCTTTCCCAATCCTCTTCTCGCCCACTGCTCTTAGCTACTCTAAACTCCTCCGCTTTTAATTTAACACTTTCCTTCACCTCCTTCGTTATCCACGGCTTATTACCTCTCCTCCTACTGTCCTTTTTAACCATCGGAATAAATTTCTGCTGAGCACCAAGAAAGATCTCCTTAAAGATCCTCCACTGCTCCTCAGCAGACCTACCTTCCAACGCGTTCCCCCAGTCCACATTCGCCAATTCTTCTCTCATCCTACCATACTCCCCTCTATTCAAACAAAGGACGCGTGTCTGGGAACCCACTTTCTCCTCCTCCATCTGCACCAGAAACTCCACCATACAATGATCACTCTCTCCAAGAGGATCCTTCACCGCAAGGTCCCTAATTCTACCCGCCTCATTGCATAGCACCAGATCCAAGATAGCTCGCTCCCTCGTCGGCTCCAACACACACTGTTCAAGGAAATTATCCCGGCAGCATTCCAAGAACTCCTCCTCGAGCCCACCTCGTCCAACATGGGTCGACCAATCAATATGCAGATTGAAATCTCCCATAACTACTGCCGTCCCATTCCTGCACGCTGCACTTATTTGCGCGTTAACAGCCCGCCCCACCTCCAGATCATTATTCGGGGGCCTATAGACGACACCCACTAGCGTCTTCCTCCCTTTTCTGTTCCTAATCTCCACCCACAACGATTCCACTTTCTGCTCCTTGGCTCCGATATCATCCCTTGCTACCACCTTGATACTATCCTTAATCAGCAGAGCTACGCCACCCCCTCTTTCCTCCTGCCTATCCTTCCGAAACACTTGATAACCCTGTACATTCATCTCCCAGTCCCTGTCACCTTGCAGCCACGTCTCTGTAATGGCCACCAGATCGTATCCATTTGTGTCGATCTGCGCCATCAGCTCATCCACTTTATTCCTTTTACTCTGTATCTAACCCTGTGCTGTACCTGTCCTGGGAGTGTTTGATGGGTGGACAGTGTAGAGGGAGCTTTACTCTGTATCTAACCCCGTGCTGTACCTGTCCTGGGAGTGTTTGATGGGGGGACAGTGTAGAGGGAGCTTTACTCTGTATCTAACACCATGGTGTACCTGTACTGGGAGTGTTTGATGGGGGGACAGTGTAGAGGGAGCTTTACTCTGTATCTAACCTTGTGCTGTACCTGTCCTGGGAGTGTTTGATGGGTGGACAGTGTAGAGGGAGCTTTACTCTGTATCTAACCCCGTGCTGTACCTGTCCTGGCAGTGTTTGATGGGGACAGTGTAGAGGGAGCTTTACTCTGTATCTAACCCCGTGCTGTACCTGTCCTGGGAGTGTTTGATGGGGGGACAGTGTAGAGGGAGCTTTACTCTGTATCTAACCCCGTGCTGTACCTGTCCTGGGAGTGTTTGATGGGGACAGTGTAGAGGGAGCTTTACTCTGTATCTAACCCCGTGCTGTACCTGTCCTGGGAGTGTTTGATGGGGACAGTGTAAAGGGAGCTTTACTCTGTATCTAACCCAGTGCTGTACCTGTCCTGGGAGTGTTTGATGGGGTCAGTGGGAGCTGAATGTCCAGGGGTATCAAGTGTTCAGGAAGGATAGAAGGGAGGAAAAAGCGGGGTGGGGGGGGGCGGGGGGTAGTAACTCTGCTGATTAAGGATAATATCAGGGCGGTAGTAAGGGCAGATATAGGCTCCAAAGAGCAGAACGTGGAATCGTTGTGGGTGGAGATAAGGAACAGTAAGGGGAGGAAGACACTGGTGGGTGTGGTCTATAGTACCCCAAATAATAACTTGGAGGTGGGGCAGGCTATAAACAAGCAAATAAATGTTGCGTGCAGAAATGGAACAGCGATAATTATGGGGGATTTCAATCTGCATATTGATTGGTTGACCCATGTCGGACGCGGTGGGCTTGAAGAAGAGCTCTTGGAATGCTGTCGGGATAGTTTCCTTGAACAGTGTGTGACAGAACCAACGAGGGAGCGAGGTATCTTAGATCTGGTGTTACCTAACGAGGCAGGTAGAATTAGGGATCTTGTTGTGAGGGATCCTCTTGGGACGAGTGATCATTGTGTGGTTGAATTTTTGATGCAGTTGGAGGATGAGAAAGTAGGGTCCCGAACCTGTGTCCTCTGTTTGAACAGAGGGGAGTACGATAGGATGAGAGAGGAATTAGCAAATGTAGATTGGAGGCGCAGATTGGTCGGTAGGACGGCTGAGGAACAGTGGGGGATTTTTAAGGAGATCTTTTTCGGTGCTCAGCAGAAATATATTCCAATGGTAAAGAAGGAATGTAGGAGAAGGGATAACCAGCCGTGATTATCGAAGGAAATAAAGGAGAGTATTAAATTAAAAGCTGATACTTTAAGAGTGGCTGAAAGTAGTGGGCGATTAGAAGATTGGGAAAGATTTAAAAATCAACAAAGAATGACTAAGAAATTGATAAAGAAAGGAAGGATAGACTATGAAGCTAAACTAGCACTAAATATAAAAAAGGACAGTCAGAGTTTTTACAAATATATAAAGAGGAGGAGGCTGGCTAGAGTGAATGTTGGACCCTTAGAGGATGAGAGGGGGGATTTAGTGGTGGGAGATGAGGAAATAGCGGAGACCTTAAATAAATTTTTTGCCTTGGCCTTCACAGAGGAGGACATGAATAGTTTGCCGGATATTAAAGGTAGAAGGATGGTAGGAGTTGAGGGCCTGATTGCGATTACTGTCACTAGAGAGTTAGTGCTTGATCAACTAGCGGGACTGATGGTGGACAAGTCCCCGGGACGGGATGGAATGCACCCCAGGGTTCTGAAGGAAATGGCAGAGGTGATAGTGGATGCCTTAGTGATTATTTACCAAAATTCACTGGATTCTGGGGAAGTGCCGGAAGATTGGAAAACGGCTAATGTTATGCCGCTGTTTAAAAAAGGTAGCAGGCAAAAGGCAGGGAATTATAGGCCGGTTAGTTTAACGTCTGTTGTTGGAAAAATGCTTGAATCCGTCATCAAAGAAGAAATAGCGAGGCACCTGGAAAGGAATGGTTTGATAGAGCAGACGCAGCACGGATTCGTTAAGGGGAAGTCGTGTTTGATGAATTTATTGGATTTCTACGAGGATGTGACTAGTGTGGTAGACAGAGGGGAACCAGTGGATGTGGTGTTTCTCGATTTTCAGAAGGCGTTTGATAAGGTGCTGCACAAAAGGTTGCTACAGAAGGTTAGGGTGCATGGAGTTGGGGATAAGGTGTTAGCGTGGATAGAGGATTGGTTGTCTAATACGAAGCAGAGAGTTGGTATCAACGGGTGCTATTCTGACTGGTGGTTGGTGACTAGTGGAGTGCCGCAGGGATCGGTGCTGGGGCCTCAGTTATTTACCATTTATATAGATAATCTGGAGGAGGGGGCTGAGTGTAGGGTGATGAAATTTGCTGATGACATGAAGATGAGTGGAAAAGCAAATTGTGTGGAGGGTGTGGAAAGTCTGCAGAGGGATCTGGATAGGCTGAGCGAGTGGGCGAGGACCTGGAAGATAGAGTGCAATGTTAGCAAGTGTGAGGTTATCCATTTTGGCAGAAATAATAGTAGGAGGGATTATTATTTAAAGGGTGAAAAACTGCAGCATGCTACGGTGCAGAGGGACCTGGGGGTCCTTGTGCACGAATCGCAAAACCCAGTCTGCAGGTGCAGCAGGTGGTCAGGAAGGCGAATGGGATAAGAACATAAGAACATAAGAAATAGGAGCAGGAGTAGGCCATCTAGCCCTTCGAGCCTGCCCCGCCATTCAATAAGATCATGGCTGATCTGTCGTGGCTCAGTTCCACCTTCCGGCCCTCTCCCCATAACCCTTAATCCCTTCTCTTATCAAAAACCCATCAACCCGCTTCTTAAAAATATTTAGCGAGGCAGCCTCCACCACTTCAACGGGCAGAGAATTCCAGAGATTCACCACCCTTTGAGTGAAGAAGTTCCTCCTCAACTCTGTTCTAAACCGCCTCCCCTTTTATCTTGAGGCTGTGCCCCCTAGTCCTACCGTCTTTTTTGAGCGGGAAGAGTCTCTCCACCTCTATCCTATCCATCCCATTCATCATCTTATCTGTCTCAATGAGATCTCCCATCATTCTTCTAAACTCTAACGAGTACAAGCCTAGTTTATTCAGCCTCTCCTGCTGGCCTTCATAGCGAGGGGGATTGAATATAAAAGTAGGGAGGTCTTGCTGCAGCTGTATAGGGCATTGGTGAGGCCGCAGCTGGAGTACTGTGTGCAGTTTTGGGCGCCGTCCTTACGCAAGGATATTTTGGCCTTGGAGGGAGTGCAGAGGAGGTTCACTAGGCTGATGCCGGAGATGATGGGGTTGGACTATGAAGAGAGACTAAATAGACTGGGTCTGTACTCGCTGGAGTTTAGAAGGATGAGGGGGGATCTTATAGAGACGTATAAGATGATGAAAGGGATGGAGAGGGTAGAGGTAGAGAGATTCTTCCGGCTCAGAAAGGACAGTAGGACTAGAGGGCACGGCCTCAAGATAAGGGGGGAGGCAGTTTAGAGTGGAGTTGAGGAGGAACTTTTTCACTCAAAGGGTGGTGAGTCTCTGGAATTCTCTGCCCGTTGAAGTGGTGGAGGCTACCTCACTGAGTATATTTAAGTCACGGGTAGATAGGTTTCTGATAGACAGGGGAATTAAGGGTTATGGGGAGAAAGCGGGAAAGTAGAACTGATCCACTTCAGATCAGCCATGATCTTATTGAATGGAGGGGCAGGCTCGAAGGGCTGGATGGCCTACTCCTGCTCCTATTTCTTATGTTATGTTCTTACATTCAGTGTAGAGGGAGCTTTACTCTGTATCTAACCCCGTGCTGCATGGGTCCTGGGAGTGTTTGATGGGGCTCAGTGTAGAGGGAGCTTTACTCTGTATCTAACCCCGTGCTGTACCTGTCCTGGGAGTGTTTGATGGGGACAGTGTAGAGGGAGCTTTACTCTGTATCTAACCCCGTGCTTTACCTGTCCTGGGAGTGTTTGATGGGGACAGTGTAGAGGGAGCTTTACTCTGTATCTAACCCCGTGCTTTACCTGTCCTGGGAGTGTTTGATGGGGGAACAGTGTAGAGGGAGCTTTACTCTGTATCTAATCTAACCCTGTGCTTTACCTGTCCTGGGAGTGTTTGATGGGGGGACAGTGTAGAGGGAGCTTTACTCTGTATCTAACCCCGTGCTGTACCTATCCTGGGAGTGTTTGATGGGGACAGTGTAGAGGGAGCTTTACTCTGTATCTAACCCCGTGCTGTACCTGTCCTGGGAGTGTTTGATGGGGGGACAGTGTAGAGGGAGCTTTACTCTGTATCTAACCCCGTGCTGTACCTGTCCTGGGAGTGTTTGATGGGGGGACAGTGTAGAGGGAGCTTTACTCTGTATCTAACCCCGTGCTGTACCTGTCCTGGGAGTGTTTGATGGGGGAGAGTGTGGAGGGAGCTTTACTCTGTATCTAACCCCGTGCTGTACCTGTCCTGGGAGTGTTTGATGGGGGGACAGTGTAGAGGGAGCTTTACTCTGTATCTAACCCCGTGCTGCTTGGGTCCTGGGAGTGTTTGATGGGGGGACAGTGTAGAGGGAGCTTTACTCTGTATCTAACCCCGTGCTGCATGGGTCCTGGGAGTGTTTGATGGGGGACAGTGTAGAGGGACTGGGGAAAGGTGTTGGGATGCTGAGGGGAAATGTTGGCGTTGGTGGTGGGGGTCAGGGTGAGGGGTTAATGTTGAGGTGTGAGGGCAGCCAGCTGTTCCTTGCCCACAGACTGATCTGCAGCTGGAGCCTGTTGTGTGAAGTGGGAGCATGTTCCCACTTCACACTGATATTTGGTGAAGATTGCGAGATTGCTGTTCCTGCCAGTGATATTTCTGAAGATCCATCATTAAGATGCTGCTTCTGCTGTCATGACAGCTTTGTGACCTCTGCTGACCTCCTGTTTCTGATTCTAGGTGGCTATTCAGAACATGGAGATGCTCATTCATAACGAGGTGGAAATTCAGTGGACAGCGTTACGCTACCTGACAGGAGAGGTGGTGTACGGGGGCCGTGTTACTGACAGCTGGGACAGGCGATGCCTCAGCAGCACACTCAACTGGTTTTGCCGGCCAGAGGTTCTGGAGGAAGGCTTCAGTTTCTCCGCTGACGGGGTGAGTCAGCCTGTGTGATAAATCTGTTAACCTGTCCCAATCCCCTCCATCCAGCAGTACCCAGCACCCTCCCTCCTCCATGGAGGCCTGATGATAGCACTGTAGAAGATCTGAGTGAAAGCTCCAGGATTCTGAAGGGGTTTGATGGGGGGGGGGATGCCGAGGGATTGTTTCCGCTGGTGGGGAATCTAAAACACGGGGGCAGAGTCTCAGGATAAGGGGCCTGAGATGGGGAGAAATCTCTTCACTCAGAGAGTTGGGGATCTTTGGAATTCCCCATCCCAGCTGCTCAGGATGCTGCGTCACTGAATAGATTTAAGCCTGCGATTGGTCTGGGAATCTCCAATCCTGCTGGGATTGTCTGGGACACTGCACCAAGATGGGGCTAAAGAATCCTGACCCTGGTCTCCAGAGAAACTGGGGGAGCTGGGAAGTAGGTCGGAAAATGTAGCTGAAGCTACAAGATTGATCCGGAATACCGGAGCAGGCTCTCTGGCTCATGTGATCATTCCGGAATACCGGAGCAGGCTCTCTGGGTCATGTGATCATTCCAGAATATCGGAGCAGGCTCGCTGGGTCATGTGATCATTCCAGAATACCAGAGCAGCCTCTCTGGGTCATGTGATCACTCCGGAATACCAGAGCAGGCTCTCTGGGTCTTGTGATCACTCCGGAATACCGGAGCAGACTCTCTGGGTCATGTGATCACTCCGGAATACCAGAGCAGGCTCTCTGGGTCATGTGATCACTCCGGAATACCAGAGCAGGCTCTCTGGGTCATGTGATCATTCCAGAATACCAGAGCAGGCTCTCTGGGTCATGTGATCACTCCGGAATACCAGAGCAGGCTCTCTGGGTCATGTGATCACTCCGGAATACTGGAGCAGGCTCTCTGGGTCATGTGATCACTCCGGAATACCAGAGCAGGCTCTCTGGGTCATGTGATCACTCCGGAATACCAAAGCAGGCTCTCTGGGTCATGTGATCACTCCGGAATACCGGAGCAGGCTCTCTGGGTTATGTGATCAATCCGGAATACCGGAGCAGGCTCTCTGGGTCTTGTGATCACTCCGGAATACCAGAGCAGGCTCTCTGGGTCTTGTGATCACTCCGGAATACCGGAGCAGGCTCTCTGGGTTATGTGATCACTCCGGAATATCAGAGCAGGTTCTCTGGGTCATGTGATCACTCCGGAATACTGGAGCAGGCTCTCTGGGTCTTGTGATCACTCCGGAATACCGGAGCAGGCTCTCTGGGTCATGTGATCACTCCGGAATACCAGAGCAGGCTCTCTGGGTCACGTGATCACTCCGGAATACCAGAGCAGGCTCTCTGGGTCATGTGATCACTCTGGAATACCGGAGCAGGCTCTCTGGGTCATGTGATCACTCCGGAATACCAGAGCAGGCTCTCTGGGTCATGTGATCATTCCAGAATACCAGAGCAGGCTCTCTGGGTCATGTGATCACTCCGGAATACCAGAGCAGGCTCTCTGGGTCATGTGATCACTCCAGAATACCGGAGCAGGCTCTCTGGGTTATGTGATCACTCCGGAATACCGGAGCAGGCTCTCTGGGTCATGTGATCACTCCGGAATACCGGAGCAGGCTCTCTGGGTCTTGTGATCACTCCGGAATACCGGAGCAGGCTCTCTGGGTCTTGTGATCACTCCGGAATACCGGAGCAGGCTCTCTGGGTCTTGTGATCACTCCGGAATTCCGGAGCAGGCTCTCTGGGTTATGTGATCACTCCGGAATACCAGAGCAGGTTCTCTGGGTCATGTGATCACTCCGGAATACCAGAGCAGGCTCTCTGGGTCTTGTGATCACTCCGGAATACCGGAGCAGGCTCTCTGGGTCATGTGATCACTCCGGAATACCAGAGCAGGCTCACTGGGTCATGTGATCACTCCGGAATACCGGAGCAGGCTCTCTGGGTCATGTGATCAATCCGGAATACCGGAGCAGGCTCTCTGGGTCATGTGATCACTCCGGAATACCAGAGCAGGCTCACTGGGTCATGTGATCACTCCGGAATACCGGAGCAGGCTCACTGGGTCATGTGATCATTCCGGAATACCAGAGCAGGTTCTCTGGGTCTTGTGATTACTCCAGACCTCGGGTCAGTAGTTTCAGCTGGGGGAAGGGTAATTATGAGACTATTAGGAGAGAATTAGGAAGCATTGGTTGGAATGGGAGATTACAGGGACTGGGAACATCCGAGATGTGGAGATTTTTCAAGGAGCAGCTATTGCGGGTCTGTGATAAGTATATCCCTGTCAGGCAAGGAGGATTTGGTAGACCCAGGGAACCGTGGTGCACCAAAAAAGTTGATTCGTTGGTTAGGAAGAAAAAGGAGGCTTATGTTCGGATGAGGCTTGAGGGCTCAGGTAGTGCATTAGAAAGTTTTAGATTGGCTAGGAGGGAGTTGAAGAGGGAGTTAAGAAGGGCTAAAAGAGGGCATGAGATGATTTTGGCTGATAGGATTAAGGAGAACCCTAAGGCGTTTTACAGGTATGTCAAGAACAGAAGGTTGGTTAGGACAAGATTAGGGCCAGTTACAGACAGTAGAGGGAAGTTGTGTGTGGAACCGGAGGAGATTGGAGAGGCGTTGGACCAATATTTCTCTTCGGTGTTCACGCAAGGGGACAGGAATGTAGCTGAGGAGGACACTGGGGTGCAGGGGTGTGAAATAGATAGTATTGCAGTTGATACGGGGGATGTGCTGGATATTTTAGAGGGATTGAAAATAGATAAGTCCCCTGGTCCAGATGGGATTTACCCTAGGATTCTTTGGGAGGCAAGAGGGGTGATTGCGGAGCCTCTGGCTCTGATCTTCAGGTCGTCGTTAGTCTCTGGTGTAGTACCAGAAGATTGGAGGACAGCAAATGTTGTCCCATTGTTTAAGAAGGGGAGAAGGGACTTCCCTGGGAATTATAGACCGGTGAGTCTTACTTCTGTGGTGGGTAAGGTTTTGGAAAGGATTATTAGAGACAGGATTTATAGTTATTTGGAAAGTAATGAGTTGATTAGAGACAGTCAGCATGGTTTTGTAGCGGGTAGGTCATGCCTTACTAACCTTATCGAGTTCTTTGAGAAAGTGACCAAAGAGGTGGATAGGGGTAAGGCAGTTGATGTGGTGTATATGGATTTTAGCAAGGCGTTTGATAAGGTTCACCATGGTAGGCTTCTGCAGAAAATGCAGATGTATGGGATTGGGGGTGATCTAGGTAATTGGATCAGGAATTGGCTAGCAGATAGGAGACAGAGAGTGGTGGTTGATGGGAAATATTCGTCATGGAGTTCGGTTACAAGTGGTGTGCCTCAGGGATCTGTTTTGGGGCCACTGCTGTTTGTAATTTTTATTAATGATCTGGATGAGGGTATAGTTGGGTGGATTAGTAAGTTTGCTGATGACACCAAAGTTGGAGGTGTGGTTGATTGTGAGGAAGGGTGTCATAGTTTGCAGGATGACTTAGAAAGGTTGCAGAGCTGGGCTGAGAGGTGGCGAATGGAGTTTAATGTGGAGAAGTATGAGGTAATTCATTTCGGTAGGAATAACAGATGTGTTGAGTATAGGGCTAACGGGAGGACTTTGAATAGTGTGGAGGAGCAGAGGGATCTAGGTGTATGTGTACATAGATCCCTCAAAGTTGGGAATCAAGTAGATAAAGTTGTTAAGAAGGCATAAGGAGTTTTGGCGTTTATTGGTAGGGGGATTGAATTCAGGAGTCGCAGCGTCATGATGCAACTGTACACATCTCTGGTGCGGCCGCACTTGGAGTTTTGTGTGCAGTTCTGGTCCCCACATTACAGGAAGGATGTAGAGGCTTTGGAGAGGGTGCAGAGGAGGTTTACCAGGATGTTGCCTGGTATGGAGGGGAGATCCTATGAGGAGAGATTGAGAGATTTGGGGTTGTTTTCGCTGGAAAGAAGGCGGCTAAGAGGGGATCTCATTGAGACATATAAGATGATTAGAGGTTTAGACAGGGTAGATAGTGATAGCCTTTTTCCTAGGATGGAGAAAGCTAACACGAGGGGGCACGATTTTAAATTAAGGGGGGGTAGTTATAGGACAGATGTCAGGGGTAGGTTCTTTACCCAGAGGGTGGTGAGGGACTGGAATGCCCTGCCAGCTGCAGTTGTAAATGCACCTAGTTTGGGGGCGTTTAAAAGATCTGTGGATAGGTTTATGGATGAAAAGGGATTGGTTTAGGCTAGTGGGTCATTGTTTTGTAACTGGTCGGCGCAACATCGTGGGCCGAAGGGCCTGTTCTGCGCTGTAATGTTCTATGTTCTATGTTCTAGAATACCAGAGCAGGCTCTCTGGGTTATGTGATCACTCCGGAATACCGGAGCAGCCTCTCTGGGTTATGTGATCACTCCGGAATACCGGAGCAGGCTCTCTGGGTTATGTGATCACTCCGGAATACCGGAGCAGGCTCTCTGGGTTATGTGATCACTCCGGAATACCGGAGCAGGCTCTCTGGGTTATGTGATCACTCCGGAATACCGGAGCAGGCTCTCTGGGTCATGTGATCACTCCGGAATACCAGAGCAGGCTCTCTGGGTCTTGTGATTACTCCAGAATACCAGAGCAGGCTCTCTGGGTTATGTGATCACTCCGGAATACCGGAGCAGCCTCTCTGGGTTATGTGATCACTCCGGAATACCGGAGCAGGCTCTCTGGGTTATGTGATCACTCCGGAATACCGGAGCAGGCTCTCTGGGTTATGTGATCACTCCGGAATACCAGAGCAGGCTCTCTGGGTCATGTGATCACTCCGGAATACCGGAGCAGGCTCTCTGGGTTATGTGATCACTCCGGAATACCGGAGCAGGCTCTCTGGGTCATGTGATCACTCCGGAACACCGGAGCAGGCTCTCTGGGTCATGTGATCACTCCGGAATACCAGAGCAGGCTCTCTGGATCATGTGATCACTCCGGAATACCGGAGCAGGCTCTCTGGATCATGTGATCACTCCGGAATACCGGAGCAGGCTCTCTGGATCATGTGATCACTCCGGAATACCGGAGCAGGCTCTCTGGGTCACGTGATCACTCCGGAATACCGGAGCAGGCTCTCTGGGTCATGTGATCACTCCGGAATACCGGAGCAGGCTCTCTGGATCATGTGATCACTCCGGAATACCGGAGCAGGCTCTCTGGGTCATGCGATCAAAAAGCAGTCAGATGTTTGAAACACTCTGTGTTTCTCAAAGATTTTCCAGTCCTTCTTGCATTGAGTCGACTTGGTATTTCCTCGAAAGATGAAGGAGAGATTAATTGTTTATCAGGGTACAGTGGTATTCTCACTGCACGAGTAATCCAGAGACCCAGAACACGATCCAACCGCAGCTGATGGTGAAATCTGAATTCAATAAATATCTAGAATTAAATACACAATGACACCATCATCAATTGTTGTAAAAACCCATCTGGTTCACCAATTTCCTTTCGGGAAGGAAATCTACTGTCCTTATCTGGTCTGGCCTGCACATGATTCCAGAACCACAGCAAACCAACCTCTGAAACAGCCAAGCTAGCCGCTCAGTTCAAACAAAATTAGGGATTTAGGAATAAATATTGACTCAATCAGTGACTTCCACAGGACTGCCCTGTAGTTCAGTGGGTTACCACTGCTGCCTCACAGCACCAGGGACCCGGGTTCGATTCCCGGCTCAGCGCACAGTGGGTTAGCACTGCTGTCTCACAGCACCAGGGACCCGGGTTCGATTCCCGGCTCAGCGCACAGTGGGTTAGCGCTGCTGCCTCACAGCACCAGGGACCCGGGTTCGATTCCCGGCTCAGCGCACAGTGGGTTAGCACTGCTGTCTCACAGCACCAGGGACCCGGGTTCGATTCCCAGCTCAGTGCACAGTGGGTTAGCACTGCTGCCTCACAGCACCAGGGACCCGGGTTCGATTCCCGGCTCAGCGCACAGTGGGTTAGCACTGCTGCCTCACAGCACCAGGGACCCGGGTTCGATTCCCAGCTCAGTGCACAGTGGGTTAGCACTGCTGCCTCACAGCACCAGGGACCCGGGTTCGATTCCCGGCTCAGTGCACAGTGGGTTAGCACTGCTGCCTCACAGCACCAGGGACCCGGGTTCGATTCCCGGCTCAGTGCACAGTGGGTTAGCGCTGCTGCCTCACAGCACCAGGGACCCGGGTTCGATTCCCGGCTCAGTGCACAGTGGGTTAGCGCTGCTGCCTCACAGCACCAGGGACCCGGGTTCGATTCCTGGCTCAGTGCACAGTGGGTTAGCGCTGCTGCCTCACAGCACCAGGGACCCGGGTTCGATTCCCGGCTCAGTGCACAGTGGGTTAGCGCTGCTGCCTCACAGCACCAGGGACCCGGGTTCGATTCCCGGCTCAGCGCACAGTGGGTTAGCACTGCTGCCTCACAGCACCAGGGACCCGGGGTCGATTCCCGGCTCAGCGCACAGTGAGTTAGCACTGCTGCCGCAGAGCACCAGGGACCCGGGTTCGATTCCCGGCTCAGCACACAGTGGGTTAGCGCTGCTGCCTCGCAGCACCAGGGACCCGGGTTCGATTCCCGGCTCAGCGCACAGTGGGTTAGCGCTGCTGCCTCGCAGCACCAGGGACCCGGGTTCGATTCCCGGCTCAGCGCACAGTGGGTTAGCGCTGCTACCTCACAGCGCCAGGGACCCCGGGTTCGATTCCCGGCTCAGCGCACAGTGGGTTAGCGCTGCTGCCTCGCAGCACCAGGGACCCGGGTTCGATTCCCGGCTCAACGCACAGTGGGTTAGCGCTGCTGCCTCACAGCACCAGGGACCCGGGTTCGATTCCCGGCTCAGCGCCCAGTGGGTTAGTGCTGCTGCCTCACAGCGCCAGGGACCCGGGTTCGATTCCCGGCTCAGCGCACAGTGGGTTAGCGCTGCTGCCTCGCAGCACCAGGGACCCGGGTTCGATTCCCGGCTCAACGCACAGTGGGTTAGCGCTGCTGCCTCACAGCACCAGGGACCCGGGTTCGATTCCCGGCTCAGTGCACAGTGGGTTAGCGCTGCTGCCTCACAGCGCCAGGGACCCGGGTTCGATTCCCGGCTCAGCGCACAATGGGTTAGCACTGCTGCCTCACAGAGCCAGGGACCCGGGTTCGATTCCCGGCTCAGTGCACAGTGGGTTAGCGCTGCTGCCTCACAGCACCAGGGACCCGGGTTCAATTCCCGGCTCAGCGCACAGTGGGTTAGCGCTGCTGCCGCAGAGCACCAGGGACCCGGGTTCGATTCCCGGCTCAGCGCACAGTGGGTTAGCGCTGCTGCCTCACAGCACCAGGGACCCGGGTTCGATTCCCGGCTCAGTGCACAGTGGGTTAGCACGGCTGCCCCACGGCACCAGGGACCCGGGTTCGATTCCCGGCTCAGCGCACCGTGGGTTAGCGCTGCTGTCTCACAGCGCCAGGGACCCGGGTTCGATTCCCGGCTCAGTGCACAGTGGGTTAGCGCTGCTGTCTCACAGCGCCAGGGACCCGGGTTCGATTCCCGGCTCAGCGCACCGTGGGTTAGCGCTGCTGTCTCACAGCGCCAGGGACCCGGGTTCGATTCCCGGCTCTGCGCACCGTGGGTTAGCGCTGCTACCTCGCAGCACCAGGGACCCGGGTTCGATTCCCGGCTCAGCACACAGTGGGTTAGCGCTGCTGTCTCACAGCGCCAGGGACCCGGGTTCGATTCCCGGCTCAGCGCACAGTGGGTTAGCGCTGCTGCCTCGCAGCACCAGGGACCCGGGTTCGATTCCCGGCTCAGCGCACAGTGAGTTAGCGCTGCTGCCTCACAGCACAGGGACCCGGGTTCGATTCCCGGCTCAGCGCACAGTGGGTTAGCGCTGCTGCCTCACAGCACCAGGGACCCGGGTTCAATTCCCGGCTCAGCGCACAGTGGGTTAGCGCTGCTACCTCGCAGCACCAGGGACCCGGGTTCGATTCCCGGCTCAGTGCACAGTGGGTTAGCGCTGCTGCCTCACAGCACAGGGACCCGGGTTCGATTCCCGGCTCAGCGCACAGTGGGTTAGCGCTGCTGCCTCACAGCACCAGGGACCCGGGTTCAATTCCCGGCTCAGCGCACAGTGGGTTAGCGCTGTTGCCTCACAGCGCCAGGGACCCGGGTTCGATTCCCAGCTCAAAGAACAAAGAACAACACAGCACAGGAAACAGGCCCTTCGGCCCAACGAGCCCTCGCCGCCGTCCCATTGTCAGTGACCTATTCATGATTTTAGTCTACGCCTAATGTGTGAGGATCAGGGAGGTCCAATATAGGGACAATTTGTTACCCAATCAATCAGCCTAAAAGCACATCTTTGGGATGTGGGAGGAAACCGGAGCACCCGGAGGAAACCCACGCAACCACGGGGAGAATGCGCAAACTCCCACGGACACAGGCTCAAATCCATGTGTCCGCACAGCAACAGAGATAGTCTCTGAGCTGTCATGATGCCCTCGAGATGGTCCAGTTTACGCACACCAATGACATGAAGCAGTAGGCAACTCCCGAAGCAACATCCAAGAGCAGCCCACCACAACCTGCCGCACGCATGCCCCTTGCTGGACTTAAATGCCTGTGGATAAAAATTCATTATTAAAAAGACTCTATATCCCTGAGGCTAAAACTGAATCCCAAGCCTACAATGTTTAGTAAGGCCTGCTATATCCCCCTATATGTAGACTGCTCATGTGGCTGTCCAAGTGACTCTTGAACAACCCTAGCGTTCCTGCTTCCACCACCTTACTCGGCAGTGCATTCCACATCCCCACTACCCTTTGTGTGAAAAACTGCCCTCTAATATTAGTCTTATATCTAGCCCCCCTCACCCTAAGCCCGTGACCCCTTGTTCTATCCATTTCTAATAGCAGAAAAAGCTTACCACCATTTACTCTATCTATCCCCTTCATAATCTTATAAACCTCTATTAGATCCCCCCTCAGCCGACGTCTCTCAAGGGAAAACAGCCCAAGTGCGTTCAATCTTTCCTCGTAAGACAGCCCTTCCATACCAGGCAACATCCTGGTAAATCTCCTCTGCACTCTCTCCAGGATCTCTACATCAGCGCACAGTGGGTTAGCGCTGCTGCCTCACAGCACAAGGGACCCGTGTTCGATTCCCGGCTCAGCGCACAGTGGGTTAGCGCTGCTGCCTCACAGCGCCAGGGACCCGGGTTCGATTTCCGGCTCAGTGCACAGTGGGTTACCACTGCTGCCCCACAGCACCAGTGACCCGGGTTCGATTCCCGGCTTAGCGCACAGTGGGTTAGCGCTGCTGCCTCACAACGCCAGGGACCCGGGTTCGATTCCCGGCTCAGCGCACAGTGGGTTAGCGCTGCTGCCTCACAGCGCCAGGGACCCGGGTTCAATTCTCGGCTCAGTGCACAGTGGGTTAGCGCTGCTGCCTCACAGCACCAGGGACCCGGGTTCGATTCCCAGCTCAGCGCACTGTGGGTTAGCGCTGCTGCCTCGCAGCACCAGGGACCTGGGTTCGATTCCCGGCTCAGCGCACTGTGGGTTAGCGATGCTGCCTCACAACGCCAGGGACCCGGGTTCGATTCCCGGCTCAGCGCACAGTGGGTTAGCGCTGCTGCCTCACAGCACCAGGGACCCGGGTTCGATTCCCGGATCAGCGCACAGTGGGTTAGCACTGCTGCCTCACAGCACAGGGACCCGGGTTCGATTCCCGGATCAGCGCACAGTGGGTTAGCGCTGCTGCCTCACAGCACCAGGGACCCGGGTTCGATTCCCGGATCAGCGCACAGTGGGTTAGCACTGCTGCCTCACAGCACAGGGACCCGGGTTCGATTCCCGGATCAGCGCACAGTGGGTTAGCACTGCTGCCTCACAGCACAGGGACCCGGGTTCGATTCCCGGATCAGCGCACAGTGGGTTAGCACTGCTGCCTCATAGCGCCAGGGACCCGGGTTTGATTCCCGGCTCAGTGCACAGTGCGTTTCCACTGCTGCCTCACAGCACCAGGGACCCGGGTTCGATTCCCGGCTCAGCGCACAGTGGGTTAGCGCTGCTGCCCCACAGCACCAGGGACCTGGGTTCAATTCCCGGCTTGAGTAACTGTCTATGTAGAGTCTGCACGTTCTCCCCATGTCTGCGTGGGTTTCCTGAATTGGCAGTGATAAATTCTTCCTCAGTGTACCCAAACAGGCGCCAGAGTGTGGCAACTAGGGGATTTTCACAGTAACTTCATCACAGTGTTAATGTAAGCCTACTTGTGATCAATAAATAAACTTTAACTTTAATATTGGGATTGATGGAGTCGATGGGGACAATTTGCACTGTGGCGTTCTAGGCAGAATCTTAAAACAAGAGCAAAGACATTCAGACAGAGATGTCAGGAAGCGCTTTTCACACAAAGATCGAGGAAATGTGGAAATCCCCTTGGCCCAAGAAACTGCTGAGGTTGAAAGTTTTGAACAGAGGCAAATTAATTTTGAATAAAAGTTATAAAGGCCAGGCCAATTGAAGGGATGGAGGGGAGAGGTCAGTTAGAATCTAACTGAATGATGGGGCTGTTGGGTGTTAATATCTTTACTCCACATCATTAGGTTTACAGTATGATCACGGAGAACATGGACTTACTGCAATGTATAAATCACATTGAAAAACTGCCAGACACTGACTCTCCAAATATCTTCGGAATGCATCCCAACGCTCAGAAATCTTACCTAGAAAGCCAGGCCAATGAGTTCATGGACACCATCGAGGGTATCGAACCCCGTCTGAGTGAGGGGCTGCAGTCAGTCAGGTCAGTCCAACATCCAGCAGCAGCCCAGACAGGAGCGATGGGCCCTTGTATGTACAGTATCAGCACAGCTCTCACTGTGATCTGCCAATGGAACTGAATTCAATAGACAGCCAATAGCCCAGGACTGCAGCTCATTCCCAAACTCTCTGGGATATGGCCCTCGGCCAACATCAGGTTCCCTCACAAATAATGTGGTTGAATTTTATTAGCCTCAGAATAACCAGAGAAATAATTTCACCTTCATAGAGTCAGAGAGGTTTACAGCATGGAAAAGGCCCTTCGGCCCATCTTGTCCATGCCGCCCTTTTATTTGAAACCTCTAAGCGAATCCCAATTGCCCACATTTGGCCCATATCCCTCCATATCCATCGTACCCATTAACTGTCTAAATGCTTTTTAAAAGTCAAAATCGTACCCATCTCTACTACTACCTCTGGCAGCTCGTTCCAGACACTCACCACCCTCTGCGTGAAAAATTTGCTCGTATGGAACTTTTGTGTCTCTCCCCTCTCACCTTAAACCAATGCCCTCCAGTTTTAGACTCTCCTCTGGGAAAAGATATTGACTATCTATCTGATCTGTTTGCCTCATCATTTTATAGACCTCTGTAACATCACCCCTCAGCCTCCTGCGCTCCAGAGAAAAAAGTCCCAGTCTATCCAGCCTCTCCTTATAACTCAATCCATCAAGTCCCCGTAGCATCCTAGTAAATCTTTTCTGCACTCTTTCTAGTTTAATAATATCCTTTCTGTAATAGGGTGACCAGAACTGCACACAAGTATTCAAAGTGTGGCCTTACCAATGTCTTGTACAACTTCAACAAGTAATTACTTACTGTTAATCAGTGCTCCAGTTATTGGTCATTAATTAGTGCTCCAGTTACTGACCATTAACCAGTGCTCTAGTTATTGTTAACCAGTGACTACAGCAGGGGATCGAGAATTCTGAAGGTTGTGTTGCGTGCCTGGTGCTCTGGTTCGCGATATCTCATCTGGGTTGCAGAGGAACTTGGAGAGGGAAGGTTGAGATTCAGGTGCCATGATCCACATATCTACCAATACATTAGATAGAACAAGAACAAAGCTTCTGCTAAGGGCGGCACGGTAGCACAGTGGTTAGCACTGCTGCTTCACAGCTCCAGGGTCCTGGGTTCGATTCCCGGCTCGGGTCACTGCCTGTGTGGAGTTTGCACATTCTCCTCGTGTCTGCGTGGGTTTTCTCCGGGTGCTCCGGTTTCCTCCCACAGTCCAAAGATGTGCGGGTTAGGTTCATTGGCTATGCTAAAATTGCCCCTTAGTGTCCTGGGATGTGTAGGTTAGAGGGATTAGCAGGTAAATGTGTAGGGATATGGGGATAGGGTCTGGGTGGGATTGTGTTCGGTGCAGACTCGATGGGCCGAAGGGCCTGTTTCTGCACTGTAGGGTTCTATGGTTCTAAATATGAAAAGCTAGGAGCTAAATTAGAAAGCAGAACCAAAAAGGATTACTCTGGATTACTACCTGAGCCATGAGCTAATTGGCACAGACTCAATAAGATTAAGGAGGTAAATGCGTGGCTAAAATATTGGTGTGGGAGGAATGGATTTGAATTCATGGAACGTTGGCACCAGTATTGGGGCAGATGGGACCTTTCTCAGATGGGATGGTCTTCATCTGAATCGTGCTGGGACCAGCGTCCTGGTGAATCGTATAATTAGGACTGTAGACAGGGCTTTAAACTAAATAGTGGGGGGGAGGGTTCAGTTGTATGGAGAATTAGAAAATCAAAGTTAAAGGAGAGGGTAGATGTGCAGGTTAATGTTGAGGACTTTCAACTAACTAAAAGAGCCAAGGGCTCAGGAGGGATTAGTAAAGTTTCAAGACCATGTAATAGAGAAAAAAGTACAGAAAATGGTAGGAATCTAACCTCAGACAGAGCAAAGAAAAGCTGACGGGTATGGTACGAGAGGTGATCAATGCAGAAGATTGTTGTAGCTAAATGCGTGCAGTATATGGAACAAGGTAAATGAGTTTGTTGTACTAATTGAAATTGGCCGCCACGATGTTGCGGGCATCGTAGAGACGTGTCTCTGCAAGGGAATCAGGGCTGGGATCTGAATATCCACGGATATGTGTCCTATCGAAAGGACAGGCAGATGGGCAGAGGGGGCAGGATTGCATTGTTAATAAAATTGATAACAAGAAGTGAAATAGGATCAGAAGGCACAGAATCTCTGTGGATAGTGTTGAGGAATCGCAAAGGTAAAAAGACCCTGATGGGAGTTATGTACAGGCCCCCTAGCAGTAGTCAGGATGTGGGGCAGAAAATAAATCAGGATAGATTTCAGATAGAAAAGGCATATAAAAAAGGCAATATTACAATAATCATGGGGGACTTCAATATGCAGGTGGACTGGGAGAATCAGATAGGTAGTGGATCCCAAGAAAAGGAATTTGTGGAATGTCGAAGAGATGTTTATTTTTGGAGCAGCTTGTGACAGACCCTACTAGAGAACAGGCGATTCTAGATTGGGTGATGTGTAATGAGGCAGAGTTGATTAGAGAACTTAAGGTGAAGGAACCCTTAATGAACCCCTTATGGAGCACACCAGAATGAGAGGGAGTGGGATAGCTTAATCTTGGGTTTGGACATAGCTCGGCACAACATTGAGGGCCAAAGGGCCTGTACTGTGCTGTACTGTTCTATGTTTCTAACCCTTAGGGAGCAGTGACCATAATATGATAGAATTTACCTGCAATTTGAGAGGGAGAAGCTGGAATCAGATGTAACAGTATAAGAACATAAGAACATAAGAAATAGGAGCAGGAGTAGGCCATCTAGCCCTTCGAGCCTGCCCCGCCATTCAATAAGATCATGGCTGATCTGTCGTGGCTCAGCTCCACCTTCCCGCCCTCTCCCCATAACCCTTAATCCCTTCTCTTATCAAAAACCCATCAACCCGTTTCTTAAAAATATTTAGCGAGGCAGCCTCCACCACTTCAACGGGCAGAGAATTCCAGAGATTCACCACCCTTTGAGTGAAGAAGTTCCTCCTCAACTCTGTTCTAAACCGCCTCCCCTTTATCTTGAGTCCTACTAGACAGTAGGACTAGTGCCCCCTAATCCTACTGTCTTTTTTGAGCGGGAAGAGTCTCTCCACCTCTATCCTATCCATCCCATTCATCATCTTATACGTCTCAATGAGATCTCCCCTCATTCTTCTAAACTCTAACGAGTACAAGCCTAGTTTATTCAGCCTCTCCTCATAGCTCAATCCCCTCAACTCCGGTATCAGCCTAGTAAACCTCCTCTGCACTCCCTCCAGGGCCAAAATATCCTTGCGCAGGTGCGGCGCCCAAAACTGCACACAGTACTCCAGCTGCGGCCTCACCAATGCCCTATACAGCTGCGGCAAGACCTCCCTACTTTTATATTCAATCCCCCTCGCTATGAAGGCCAGCATCCCATTCGCCTTCCTGACCACCTGCTGCACCTGCAAGCTGGGTTTTTGCGACTCATGCACAAGGACCCCGAGGTCCCTCTGCACCGTCGCCTGCTGCAGTTTTTTGCAACGTAAGTAATAGTCCTTCCTACCATTCCTCCTACCAAAGTGGACCACCTCGCACTTGCCAACATTAAATTCCATTTGCCAACATATAACAATTAAATAAAGGGAATTACAAAGGCATGAGAGAGGAGCTGGCCAGAGCTGATTGGAAAGGGAAACAGGCAGGACAGAGGAACAGCAATGGCAGGAGCTTTTCAGGGTTACTCAGGAGGCACAATAGAAATTCATCCCAAGGATGAGGAAACATGCTAATGGGAGGACGAGGCAGCCATGCTGAGAGGCAGAAATGATGTGGGTATGCCGGCGTTGGACTGGCGTAAACACAGTAAAAAGTCTGACAACACCAGGTTTTAGTCCAACCGATTTATTTGATAATATACTCACAAGCGTTCGAGGTTACCCTCTTCGTCAGGTGAATGGAGAGTTCTGGCCTCAGACAGAGCATATAAAGCACAGACAGTTTAGAGAATAGCCATTGGACCAGTGGAAAATGGGGCTGGAGAAATAATAATAGGAAACAAAGCAATGGCAGAGGAAGTGAATAGTTACTTTGCATCAGTCTTCATGGTGGAAAACACCAGTGGGATGCCAGAGCCCCAGGAGAATCAGGGGGCACAGGTGGGTGTAGTGGCCATCACTAAGGAGAAGGTTCTGGGGAAACTGACAGATCTGAAGATGGATAAATCACCTGGACCCGATGGACTACACTGCAGGTTCTAAAAGAGATAGCTGAGGAAATTGTGGAGACATTGTTGGTGATCTTTCAGGAATTACTGGAGGCAGGGAGGGTCCCAGAGGACTGGGCAGTAGCTAATGTAATACCACTATTTAAGAAAGGAGGGAGGCAGCAAACGGGAAATTATAGGCCTGTTAACCTGACTTCAGTCATTGGCAAAATTTTAGAGTCCATTCTTAAAGATGAGATTGTAGAGTACTTAGAAGTGCATGATAAAGTAGGACTGAGTCAGCACAGCTTTGTCAAGGGGAGATCATGTCTGACAAATGTGTTACAGTTCTTTGACCAGGTAACAAGGAAGTTAGATAAAGGAGAACCAGTGGATGTGCTTTATTTAGATTCCCAGAAGGCCTTTCATAAGGTGCCACATAGGAGAGTGTTAAATAAGTTAAGAACCCTTGATGTTAAGGGTAAGATCCTGACGTGGATAGAGGATTGGCTGACTGGCAGAAGGCTCTTACCTTTGTGAATATCGTGAACCGAGTCAAAGAGTAAAAGGAAATATTTGTTAAAGCTAGGAGTCTGGGAACACACGAAGCAAGTGTGGAATACGGGGAAAGTAGAAAGAAACTTAAGCAAGAAGTAAGGAGGGCTAAAAGGGGTCATGAAAAAGCATTGGCCAGCAGGATTAAGGAAAAATCCCATGGTTTTTTTATACATATGTAAAGAGCAAGAGGGTGACCAGGGAGAGGGTTGGCCCACTCAAGGACAAGAGGGGGAATCTATGTGTGGAGCCAGAGGAAATGGGTGAGGGATTAAATGAGTACTTTGCATCAATATTCACCAAAGAGAAGGACTTGGTGGATGATGAGTCTGGGAGAGAGTGTGTAGATAGTTTGAGTCATGTTGAGGTCAAAAAGGAGGTGACACTGGGGTTCTTGAGAAACATTAAGGTAGACAAGTCCCCAGGGCCTGATGGGATATACCCCAAAATACTGAGAGAGGCAAGGGAGGAAATTGCTGGGGCCTTGAGAGAGATCTTTATGTCCTCACTGAGCACAGGGGAGGTCATGATGTGGAGATGTCAGCATTGGACTTGAGAAAGGATATACTGACACTAGAGAGGATGCAGAGGAGATTCACTAGGTTGATTCCAGAGTTGAGAGGGTTGGCTTATGAGGAGAGACTGAGTAGACTGGGGCGATACTCACAGGAATTCAGAAGAATGAGGGGAGATCTTTTAGAAACATATAAGATTGTGAAGGGAATGTTTCCAATGGCGGGTGAAACTCGAACTGAGGGCATAGCCTCAAAATAAGGAGAAGCAGATTTAGGACTGAGTTGAGAAGGAATTTCTTCACACAAAGGGTTGTGAATCTATGGAATTCCCTGCCCAGTGAAGCAGTTGAGGCTCCCTCATTGAATGTTTTTAAGGCAAAGATAGATAAATTTTTGAACAGTAAAGGAATTGAGGGTTATGGTGAACGGGCGGGTAAGTGGAGCTGAATCCACAAAAAGATCAGCCATGATCTTATTGAATGGCAGAGCAGGCTCGAGGGGTCGAATGGCCAACTCCTGCTCCTAGTTCTTATGTTCTTATGTAAGCACAGTAAGAAGCCTCACAACACCAGGTTAAAGTCTACCAGGTTTATTTAGCAGCGCAAGCTTTTGGAGTCTTGCTCCCTCTTCAGATGAGTGAAGATTTGTGTTCACAGACGGGCATATATAGACATAGACTCAATTTACAAGATAATGGTTGGAATGCGAGTCTTTACAGGACAGTTAGTGAAATTTTGCAAGCCCGGGCAAGTCACGGAGGTTACAGATAGTGATAGTCCTGGCTGGAGACAATTCACATCTCTTTTAACCTGTGCTTAACCACTCACATTGTCTGTACTTGTAAAGACTTGGTTACCTGTAAAGACTCACATTCCAATCATTATCTTGTAAATTGAGTCTGTGTCTACATTTGCCCTGTTTGCGAACACAACGCTTCATTCACCTGAAAAAGACTCCAAAAGCTTGTGCTATCAAGCAAACCTGTTGGACTTTAACTTGGTGTTGTGAGGTTTCTTACTGTACAGGAGAGTTTCCAGAGGATTGGAGAATAGCCAATGTTGTTCCTTTGTTTAAGAAGAGTAGCAAGAATAATCCAGGTAATTACAGGCCAATGAGCCTTACATCAGTGATAGGGAAATTATTGGAGAGGATTCTTCGAGACAGCATTTATTCCCACTTGGAAATAAGTGGACGTATTAGTGAGAGGCAACATGGTTTTGTGAAGGGGAGGTCATGTCTCACTAACTTGATCGAGTTTTTCGAGGAAGTGACGAAGGAAGTTTCGAGGATTGATGAGGGTAGGGCAGTGGATGTTGTCTACATGGACTTCAGTAAGCCCATTGACAAGGTCCCTCATGGCAGACTGCTGCAGAAGGTGAAGCCACATGGGACCAGAGGTGAGCTGGCAAGGTGGATACAAAACTGGCTCGCTCAAAGAAGACAGAGGGTAGCAGTGGAAGGATGTGTTTCTGAATGGAAGGCTGTGACAAGTGGTGTTCCTCAGGGATCAGTGCTGGGACCTTTGCTGTTTGGAATATATATAAATGATTTGGAGGCAAATGTAACTGGATTGATTAGTAAGTTTGCAGACGACACAAAGGTTGGTGGATTTGTGGATAGCGATGAGGACCATCAGAGGATACAGCAGGATATGGATCAGTTGGAGACTTGGGCGGAGAGATGGGAGATGGAGTTTAATCTGGATAAATGTGAGGTAATGCATTTTGGAAGGTCTAATACAGATAGGAAATATACAGTAAATGGCAGAACCCTTAAGAGTATTGATAGACAGAGGGATCTGGCTGTATAGATACACAGGTCACTGAAAGTGGGAATGCAGTTGGAGAAGATAGTCAACAAGGTATACAGCATGCTTGCTTTCATTGGCCAGGACTTTGAGTTTGAAGATTGGAAAGTCATGTTGCAGCTTTATAGAACCTTAGTGAGGCTGCACTTGGAATATAATGTTCAATTCCAGTCACCACACTACCAGAAGGATGTTGAGGCTTTGGAGAGGACACAGAAAAGATTTACCAGGATGTTGCCTGGTATGGAGGGCATTAGCTATGAAGAGAGGTTGGAGAAATTTGGTTTGTTCTCACTGGAACGACAGAAGTTCAGGGGAGACCTGATAGAAATCTACAAGATTATGAGAGGCATAGAACATAGAACATTACAGCGCAGAACAGGCCCTTCGGCCCACGATGTTGCGCCGACCAGTTACAAAAACAATGACCCACTAACCTAAACCAATCCCTTTTTGTCCATAAACCTATCCACGGATCTCTTAAATGCCCCCAAACTAGGCGCATTTACAACTGCAGCAGGCAGGGCATTCCAGTCCCTCACCACCCTCTGGGTAAAGAACCTATCCCTAACATCCGTCCTATAACTACCCCCCTTAATTTAAAGCCATGCCCCCTCGTGCGAGATTTCTCCATCAGAGGAAAAAGGCTATCACTATCCACCCTATCTAAACCTCTAATCATCTTATATGTTTCAATAAGATCCCCTCTTAGCCGCCTTCTTTCCAACGAAAACAACCCCAAATCCCTCAGCCTCTCCTCATAGGACCTCCCCTCCATACCAGGCAACATCCTGGTAAACCTCCTCTGCACCCTCTCCAAAGCCTCCACATCCTTCCTATAATGTGGGGACCAGAACTGCACACAGTACTCCAAGTGCGGCCGCACCAGAGTTGTGTACAGAGTGAACATGGACAGAGTGAATGTTCAGAAGCTTTTTCCCAGGGTAGAGGAATCAATTACTAGGGGGCACAGGTTTAAGGTGTGAGGGGAAAGATTTAAAGGAGAAGTACGAGGGAAATTTTTTACACAGGGGGTGGTGGGTGCCTGGAACTCATTGTTGGGGGAGGTAGTGGAAGTGGATATGGTAGTGATTTTTAAGGGTCAATGGGAGATTCTGGGTCAATGTGGGTGTTGTGGGTAAATGAGTTCAGGGTCAATGTGGGTGTTCTGGGTCAATGAGTTCAGGGTCAGTGGGAGGTTCCGGGTCAGTGTGGGGTTCTGGGTCAATGAGTTCAGGGTCAATGGGAGGTTCCGGGTCAATGTGGGTGTTCTGGGTCAGTGAGTTCAGGGTCAATGGGAGGTTCCGGGTCAGTGTGGGTGTTCTGGGTCAATGTGGGTGTTCTGGGTCAATGAGTTCAGGGTCAGTGGGAGGTTCTGGGTCAATGTGGGTGTTCTGGGTCAATGAGTTCAGGGTCAGTGGGAGGTTCTGGGTCAATGTGGGTGTTCTGGGTCAGTGAGTTCAGGGTCAATGGGAGGTTCTGGGTCAATGTGGGTGTTCTGGGTCAATGAGTTCAGGGTCAGTGGGAGGTTCTGGGTCAATGTGGGTGTTCTGGGTCAATGAGTTCAGGGTCAGTGGGAGGTTCTGGGTCAATGTGGGTGTTCTGGGTCAATGAGTTCAGGGTCAGTGGGAGGTTCTGGGTCAATGTGGGTGTTCTGGGTCAATGAGTTCAGGGTCAGTGGGAGGTTCTGGGTCAATGTGGGTGTTCTGGGTCAATGAGTTCAGGGTCAATGGGAGGTTCCGGGTCAGTGTGGGGTTCTGGGTCAATGAGTTCAGGGTCAATGGGAGGTTCCGGGTCAATGTGGGTGTTCTGGGTCAGTGAGTTCAGGGTCAATGGGAGGTTCCGGGTCAGTGTGGGTGTTCTGGGTCAATGAGCTCAGGGTCAGTGGGAGGTTCCGGGTCAGTGTGGGTGTTCTGGGTCAATGAGCTCAGGGTCAGTGGGAGGTTCCGGGTCAGTGTGGGTGTTCTGGGTCAATGAGCTCAGGGTCAATGGAAGGTTCCGGGTCAGTGTGGGTGTTCTGGGTCAATGAGTTCAGGGTCAATGGGAGGTTCTGGGTCAATGTGGGTGTTCTGGGTAAATGAGCTCAGGGTCAATGGGAGGTTCTGGGTCAATGTGGGTGTTCTGGGTCAGTGAGTTCAGGGTCAATGGGAGGTTCTGGGTCAATGTGGGTGTTCTGGGTCAATGAGTTCAGGGTCAATGTGGGGTTCTGGGTCAATGTGGGTGTTCTGGGTCAATGAGTTCAGGGTCAATGGGAGGTTCCGGGTCAATGTGGGTGTTCTGGGTCAATGAGTTCAGGGTCAATGGGAGGTTCCGGGTCAATGTTGAGGAAGTGGAGGGATGGGTTAGCAAGTTCGCTGATGACACGAAGGTCGGCGGTGTTGTGGATGGTCTGGAAGGATGTCAAAAGTTGCAGCAGGACATAGATAGGATGCAGGAATGGGCGGAGAAGTGGCAGATGGACTTCAACGCGGATAAATGTGTAGTCGTCCATTTCGGCAGAACTAACATAGAACATAGAACATAGAACATAGAACATTACAGCGCAGAACAGGCCCTTCGGCCCACGATGTTGCGCCGACCAGTTACAAAACAATGACCCACTAGCCTAAACCAATCCCTTTTCATCCATAAACCTATCCACAGATCTTTTAAACGCCCCCAAACTAGGTGCATTTACAACTGCAGCTGGCAGGGCATTCCAGTCCCTCACCACCCTCTGGGTAAAGAACCTACCCCTGACATCTGTCCTATAACTACCCCCCCTTAATTTAAAATCGTGCCCCCTCGTGTTAGCTTTCTCCATCCGAGGAAAAAGGCTATCACTATCTACCCTGTCTAAACCTCTAATCATCTTATATGTTTCAATGAGATCCCCTCTTAGCCGCCTTCTTTCCAGCGAAAACAACCCCAAATCTCTCAATCTCTCCTCATAGGATCTCCCCTCCATACCAGGCAACATCCTGGTAAACCTCCTCTGCACCCTCTCCAAAGCCTCTACATCCTTCTTGTAATGTGGGGACCAGAACTGCACACAAAACTCCAAGTGCGGCCGCACCAGAGATGTGTACAGTTGCATCATGACGCTGCGACTCCTAAATTCAATCCCCCTACCAATAAACGCCAAAACTCCGTATGCCTTCTTAACAACTTTATCTACTTGATTCCCAACTTTCAGGGATCTATGTACACATACACCTAGATCCCTCTGCTCCTCCACACTATTCAAAGTCCTCCCGTTAGCCCTATACTCAACACATCTGTTATTCCTACCGAAATGAATTACCTCACACTTCTCCACATTAAACTCCATTCGCCACCTCTCAGCCCAGCTCTGCAACCTTTCTAAGTCATCCTGCAAACTATGACACCCTTCCTCACAATCTACCACACCTCCGACTTTGGTGTCATCAGCAAACTTACTAATCCACCCAACTATACCCTCATCCAGATCATTAATAAAAATTACAAACAGCAGTGGCCCCAAAACAGATCCCTGAGGCACACCACTTGTAACCGAACTCCATGACGAATATTTCCCATCAACCACCACCCTCTGTCTCCTATCTGCTAGCCAATTCCTGATCCAATTACCTAGATCACCCCCAATCCCATACATCTGCATTTTCTGCAGAAGCCTACCATGGTGAACCTTATCAAACGCCTTGCTAAAATCCATATACACCACATCAACTGCCTTACCCCTATCCACCTCTTTGGTCACTTTCTCAAAGAACTCGATAAGGTTAGTAAGGCATGACCTACCCGCTACAAAACCATGCTGACTATCTCTAATCAACTCATTACTTTCCAAATAACTATAAATCCTGTCTCTAATAATCCTTTCCAAAACCTTACCCACCACAGAAGTAAGACTCACCGGTCTATAATTCCCAGGGAAGTCCCTTCTCCCCTTCTTAAACAATGGGACAACATTTGCTGTCCTCCAATCTTCTGGTACTATACCAGAGACTAACGACGACCTGAAGATCAGAGCCAGAGGCTCCGCAATCACCCCTCTTGCCTCCCAAAGAATCCTAGGGTAAATCCCATCTGGACCAGGGGACTTATCTATTTTCAAACCCTCTAAAATATCCAGCACATCCCCCGTATCAACTGCAATACTATCTATTTCACACCCCTGCACCCCAGTGTCCTCCTCAGCTACATTCCTGTCCCCTTGCGTGAACACCGAAGAGAAATATTGGTTCAACGGGATGAACGAGTACACTATCAAGGGCAGGAGTCTTAGTAGCGTTGAAGAGCAGAAGGATCTCGGGGTCCGGGTTCACAGGACTCTTAAATCGGCCTCGCAGGTGGAGGAGGTGGTCAAGAAGGCGTATGGTGTACTGGCCTTCATTAATCGAGGGATTGAGTTTAGGAGTCGGGAGGTAATGCTGCAACTTTACAGGACCCTCGTCAGGCCTCATTTGGAGTACTGTGCGCAGTGCAGGTCGCCTCACTATAGGAAAGACGTAGAAGCTATTGAAAGGGTGCAGAGGAGATTTACAAGGATGTTGCCTGGACTGGGAGGCATGCCTTATGAAGATATCCCTGGAGAGGCGAAGGTTGAGAGGCGACCTGATAGAAGTTTATAAAATGTTGAGAGGAATAGATAAGGTGGACTCTCAGAGGCTATTTCCCCGGGTTGAAATGGTCGCTACGAGAGGACACAGATTTAAGGTGCGGGGAGGGAAGTACAGAGGTGATGTTAGGGGTAAGTTTTTCACTCAGAGGGTGGTGAGTGAATGGAATCGGCTGCCGTCATCGGTGGTGGAGGCGAACTCGCTGGGGTCTTTTAAAAGACTTCTGGATGAGTATATGGGGTTTAATGGGATTGGGGGTTATAGATAGGTCTATAGATTGGTGGGGTTGATGTGATCGGCGCAGCTCGAGGGCCGAAGGGCCTGTTTGTGCTGTAATGTTCTATGTTCTATGTGGGTGTTCTGGGTAAATGAGTTCAGGGTCAATGGGAGGTTCCGGGTCAGTGTGGGTGTTCTGGGTCAATGAGTTCAGGGTCAATGGGAGGTTCCGGGTCAATGTGGGTGTTCTGGGTAAATGAGTTCAGGGTCAATGGGAGGTTCCGGGTCAGTGTGGGTGTTCTGGGTAAATGAGTTCAGGGTCAATGTGGGGTTCTGGGTCAATGTGGGTGTTCTGGGTAAATGACTTCAGGGTCAGTGGGAGGTTCCGGGTCAATGGGTTCTGGGTAAATGAGTTCAGGGTCAATGGGACGTTCTGGGTCAATGTGGGTGTTCTGGGTCAATGAGTTCATGGTCAGTGGGAGGTTCTGGGTCAATGTGGGTGTTCTGGGTCAATGAGTTCAGGGTCAATGGAAGGTTCCGGGTCAATGTGGGTGTTCTGGGTCAATGAGTTCAGGGTCAATGGGAGGTTCTGGGTCAATGTGGGTGTTCTGGGTCAATGAGTTCATGGTCAGTGGGAGGTTCTGGGTCAATGTGGGTGTTCTGGGTCAATGAGTTCAGGGTCAATGGAAGGTTCCGGGTCAATGTGGGTGTTCTGGGTCAATGAGTTCAGGGTCAATGGGAGGTTCTGGGTCAATGTGGGTGTTCTGGGTCAATGAGTTCAGGGTCAATGGGAGGTTCTGGGTCAATGTGGGTGTTCTGGGTAAATGAGTTCAGGGTCAGTGGGAGGTTCCGGGTCAATGTGGGTGTTCTGGGTCAATGAGTTCAGGGTCAATGTGGGGTTCTGGGTAAATGCGTTCAGGGTCAAAGGGAGGTTCTGGGTCAATGTGGGTGTTCTGGGTCAATGAGTTCAGGGTCAATGTGGGGTTCTGGGTCAATGTGGGCGTTCTGGGTAAATGACTTCAGGGTCAGTGGAAGGTTCTGGGTCAATGTGGGTGTTCTGGGCCAATGACTTCAGGGTCAGTGGAAGGTTCTGGGTCAATGTGGGTGTTCTGGGTAAATGAGCTCAGGGTCAGTGGGAGGTTCCGGGTCAATGTGGGCCTTGTGGGTAAATGAGTTCTGGGTCAATAGGGGGTTCAGGATAAATGAGGGGGGTTTCGGGTCAAAGCATTCAGGGTCAGTTGGGGGGAGTGGAGGGGCTGGTTAAGGGTCAGTGGTTCAGAGTCAGTGGGTTCAGGTGATTGGGTTCAGGGCCACTGGGGTCAATCGGGGGGGATTCAGAGTCAGAGGGTTCAGAGTCAATAGGGGGTATCAGGGTCAATGGGGGTAGTTCATGGTCAATGGATTCAGGCTCAGTGGGTTCAGAGTCAATGGGGGGTTCAGGATCAATGGGGGAGTTTAGGTTTAGGGGGATTCGGGGTCAATGGGAGGTTCAACATCAATGGGCTCAGGGTCAGTCGGTTCATGGTCAATGACCTGGCGGTGCTGTACACTCTCCTGCCCCTTGGGGTGTTGCTGCACCCTCTCTGCGGGTCTGATCCAGTTACAGCCCCAGTCTGGCTGCCTACATGGAGCTGCCTGTCTGCTCCATTGTATTCAGAGTCAATGGGTTCAGGATTAATATGTTCAGGGTCAAATGGGGGAGGGGGGGGTGGGGTTGGGGCCAATGGAGGGGTTTCGGGGTCAATGGGGGATTCAAGGTCAATGTAGGGTTTCGAGGTCAATGGGTTCAGCGTCAATGTATTCAGGGTTAATGGGGCATTCGGGGTCAATGGGTTCAGGGTCATTGGGAGGGTTTTAGGGTCAATGGCTTCAGAAATCAAGGGGTTCAAGGTCAATGGGAGTTAAGGTCAATGGGGGGTGCAGGATCAATGGAGGTTCAGGTTCAGAGTCAATGGAGGGTTCAGGATCAATGCGGGGGTTCGGGTTCAATCGGTGCAGGGTCAATGGGTTCACGGTGAATGGGAAGGTCCAGGGTCAATGAGTTGGGGGTCAATGAGTTGGGAGTCAATGAGTTGGGGGTCAATGGGGAGATCAAGTTCAATGGATCCAGGGTCAATGGGGGGATTTGGGGTCAATAGGTTCAGGGTTAGTGGGGGGGTTTCTGGATCAATGGTTTCATGGTAAATAGGGGGTTCCGGGTCAATGGATTCTGGGTCAATGGTGGGGGGGTCGGGATTAATGGGTTCAGAGTCAGTGGTGTGGGGGGAGATTCTGGTTCAATGGGTTCAGGGTCAATTGGGGGGATTAGGGACAATGGAGGACTTCAGGGTCAGTGAGGGGGGTTAGGGATCAATGGCTTCAGGTCAATCGGTTCAGGATCAATGGGGGGGGGTTCAGGGTCAATGGGGGGTTTGGGGTCAATGGGTTCAGGGTCAATTGGGGGCAGTTTGGGATCAGTAGGAGGCTCCAGTTCAATGGGGGGGAGGGACTTGAGGGTCAATGTATTCTGGATCAATGGATCCAGGGTCAGTGGGGGGTGTTGAGATCAGTGGAGGGTTCGGGGTCAATGGGTTCAGGGTCAATGTAGAGGTTTGGGTCAATCAGGGAGTTCTGGACCAATGGGTTCAGGTCATTGGAACCCAATGGTTCAGAGTCAAGGGGAGGCTCCGGGTCAGTGGGTTCAAGGTCAATGGGGAATTTCAGGATCATTGGATTCAGGGTCAATGTAGGAGTTCAAGGTCAGTGGAGGGTTCAGGATCAATGGGTTTGGAGTCAATGGGTTCAGGATCAATGAGGGGCATTGGATTCAGGGTCAATGGAGGGGTTCAGAGTCAATGGGGGTTTCGGCTCAATGGGTTCAAGGTCAATGGGTTTGGGGTCAATGAGTTCAGGGTCAGTGGGGAAGTTCAGGGGCATTGGATTCAGGGTCAATGGAGGGGTTCAGGGTCAATGGGGGGGTTGGGGTCAGTGGGTTCAGGATCAATGTATTCAGGGTCAATGGATTCAGGGTTAATGGGGGAAGTTGAGGGTCAATGGGTTCAGAGTCAATGGGGGGATTTCAGGGTCAATAGGTTCGGGGTCAATGGGGGGTTTCGGGGCAATGGGTCCAGGGTCAATAAAGAAGTTTAGAGTCAATGGGTTCAGGGTCAATAGCTTCATGGTCAATGGAGGGGTTCAGGGTCAATGGGGGGGTTGGGGTCGATAGCTTCATGGTCAATGGGGGAGTTCAGGGGCAATGGGTTCAGGGTCAATAAAGAAGTTTAGAGTCAATGGGTTCAGGGTCAATAGCTTCATGGTCAATGGGGGAGTTCAGGGTCAATGGCTTCATGGTCAATGGGAAGTTCAGTGTCAACGGGTTCAGGGTCAGTGGGTTCGGGGTCAATGAGGGAGTTCAGGGTCAGTGGGAGGGTTCGGGTCAATGGAGGGTTCAGGACCAATGGATTCAGGGTCAATGGGGGGTTCAGAGTCAATGGGTTCGGGGTAAATGGGGGGGGTTCAGGGTCATGGGATTCAGGGTCAACGAGTGGGTTCAGTGTCAATGGGGGGATTCAGGGTCAATGGGTTTAGGGTCAATGGGTTTAGAGTCAATGGATTCAGAGATCAATGGGTTCAGGGTCAATGGGTTCAGAAGCAATGGGCTTGGGGTCAGTGGCTTGAGGATCAATCGGTTCAGGGTCAATGGGTTCTGGGTCAATGGGGGGGTTCAGAACCCAAATCTGATCGCCACACTACCAGGAGGCTTTGGAGAGGGTACAGAAAAGATTTACCAAGATGTTGCCTGGTATGGAGGGCATGAATAATGAGGAGAGATTGACAAAACTTGCTTTGTTCTCACTGGAGTGTTGGAGGTTGAGGGGAGACCTGATAGAAGTCTACAAGATTATTAGGGGCATGGATAGAATGGATAGTCAGAAGCTTTTTCCCAGAGTGGAAGAGTCAATTACTAGGGGGGCACAAGTTTAAGGTGTGAGGGGCAAGGTTTAAAGGAGATGTACGAGGCAGACTTTTTACACAGAGAGTAATGGGCGCCTGGAACTTGTTGCCGGGGGAGATACTTTTAAGGGGCATCTTGAAAAGTGCATGAATAGGATGGAAATAGAGGGATATGGTCCCGGAAGGGTTTTAGTTCAGTCGGGCAGCATGGATCGTGCAGGCTTGGAGGGCCAAAGGGCCTGTTCCTGTGTTGTAATTTTCTTTGTTCTTTGTTCTGTGTCAATGTGGGGGTTTGGGGTCAATGGGGGGGCTCTGGGTCAATGGGTTCAGGGTCAATGGGGGGGTTCTGGGTCAATGGGTTCAGGGTCAATGGGGGGTTGGGGTCAATGGGGGGGTTGGGGTCAATGGGTTCAGGGTCAATAGGGGGTTCAGGGTCAATGGGGGGGTTCGGGGTCAATGCGTTCAGAATCAATGGGTTTTGGGCCAATGGGTTCTGGATCAATGGGTTCTGGCACAATGGGGGTTTCAGGCTTAATGGGGGGTTCTGGATCAATGGGTTCAGGCTCAATGGGGAGTTCAGAGTCAATGGGTTCAGGGTCAATGGGGGGTCGGGGTCAGTGAGGGCGTTCTGGGTCAATGGGTTCAGAATCAATGGGTTTATGGTCAATGGGTTCAGGTTCAATGGGGAAATCAGGATCTATGGGTTTGGAGTCATTGGGGGGGGGTTCGGGGTCCATGGGTTCAGGGTCAATGGGGAAATCAGGATCAATGAGTTTGGGGTCATTGGGAGGGTTCGAGGTCAGTGGGTTCAGGGACAATGGGGGGGATGATTTGGGGACATAGTGGGAGTTCTGGGTCAATGGGTTCAGGGTCACTGGGTACTTCTGGCCAGTGGGTTCAGGATCAATCGGGGGGGGGGGCATTCAGGGTCAATGAGGGAGTTCAGGAAGAATGGGTTCAGATTCATTAGGGGGTTCGGGGTCAATGGGTTCAGGTGAATGGCGGGGGTGGTTTGGGAAAAGTGAGGGAGTTCTGGGTCAATGGATTTGGGGTCAATGGGTTTAAGGTCAATGGGTGGGTTCAGGGTCAGTTGGTTCAGAGTCAATGGGGGGTTCAGGGTCAAGGGATTCAGGGTCAGTGGCGGGGTTTGGAGTCAGTGGGTTTAGGATCAAATGGTTCTGGGTCAGTGGGTTTGGGGTCAATGGATTTAGAGTCAATGGATGGGTTTGGGGTCAATGGGCTCCGGGTCACTGAGCTCAGGGTCAATGGGTGGGTTCCGGGTCAATGGGTTCTGGGTCAGTAGGTTCAGGGTCAATGGGTTCAGGGTCAATGGGTTCCGGGTCAATGGGTTCCAGGTCAATGGGTTCAGGGTCAGTAGGTTCGGGGTCAGTGGGTTCCGGGTCATAGAACATAGAACATAGAACATTACAGTGCAGAACAGGCCCTTCGGCCCACGATGTTGCGCCGACCAGTTACAAAACAATGACCCACTAGCCTAAACCAATCCCTTTTCATCCATAAACCTATCCACAGATCTCTTAAACGCCCCCAAACTAGGCGCATTTACAACTGCAGCTGGCAGGGCATTCCAGTCCCTCACCACCCTCTGGGTAAAGAACCTACCCCTGACATCAGTCCTATAACTACCCCCCCTTAATTTAAAGTCGTGCCCCCTCGTGCTAGCTTTCTCCATCCTAGGAAAAAGGCTATCACTATCTACCCTGTCTAAACCTCTAATCATCTTATATGTTTCAATGAGATCCCCTCTTAGCCGCCTTCTTTCCAGCGAAAACAACCCCAAATCTCTCAGTCTCTCCTCATAGGATCTCCCCTCCATACCAGGCAACATCCTGGTAAACCTCCTCTGCACCCTCTCCAAAGCCTCGACATCCTTCCTGTAATGTGGGGACCAGAACTGCACACAAAACTCCAAGTGCGGCCGCACCAGAGTTGTGTACAGTTGCATCATGACGCTGCGACTCCTAAATTCAATCCCCCTACCAATAAACGCCAAGACACCGTATGCCTTCTTAACAACCTTGTCTACTTGATTCCCAACTTTCAGGGATCTATGTACACATACACCTAGATCCCTCTGCTCCTCCACACTATTCAAAGTCCTCCCGTTAGCCCTATACTCAACACATCTGTTATTCCTACCGAAATGAATTACCTCACACTTCTCCACATTAAACTCCATCCGCCACCTCTCAGCCCAGCTCTGCAACCTTTCTAAGTCACCCTGCAAACTATGACACCCTTCCTCACAATCTACCACACCTCCGACTTTGGTGTCATCAGCAAACTTACTAATCCACCCAACTATACCCTCATCCAGATCATTAATAAAAATTACAAACAGCAGTGGACCCAAAACAGATCCCTGAGGCACACCACTCGTAACCGAACTCCATGACGAATATTTACCATCAACCACCACCCTCTGTCTCCTATCTGCTAGCCAATTCCTGATCCAATTACCTAGATCACCCCCAATCCCATACATCTGCATTTTCTGCAGAAGCCTACCATGGTGAACCTTATCAAATGCCTTGCTAAAATCCATATACACCACATCAACTGCCTTACCCCTATCCACCTCTTTGGTCACTTTCTCAAAGAACTCGATAAGGTTAGTAAGGCACGACCTACCCGCTACAAAACCATGCTGACTGCCTCTAATCAACTCATTACTCTCCAAGTAACTATAAATCCTGTCTCTAATAATCCTTTCCAAAACCTTACCCACCACAGAAGTAAGACTCACCGGTCTATAATTCCCAGGGAAGTCCCTTCTCCCCTTCTTAAACAATGGGACAACATTTGCTGTCCTCCAATCTTCCGGTACTATACCAGAGACCAACGACGACCTGAAGATCAGAGCCAGAGGCATCGCAATTACCTCTCTTGCCTCCCAAAGAATCCTAGGGTAAATCCCATCCGGGCCAGGGGACTTATCTATTTTCAAACCCTCTAAAATATCCAGCACATCCCCCGTATCAACTGCAATACTATCTATTTTACACCCCTGCACCCCAGTGTCCTCCTCAGCTACATTCATGTCCCCTTGCGTGAACACCGAAGAGAAATATTGGTTCAACGCCTCTCCAATCTCCTCCGGTTCCACGCACAACTTCCCTCTACTGTCTGTAACTGGCCCTAATCTTGCCCTAACCAACCTTCTGTTCTTGACATACCTGTAAAACGCCTTAGGGTTCTCCTTAATCCTATCAGCCAAAGTCATCTCATGTCCTCTTTTAGCCCTTCTTAACTCACTCTTCAACTTCCTCCTAGCCAATCTAAAACTTTCTAATGCACTACCTGAGCCCTCAAGCCTCATCCGAACATAAGCCTCCTTTTTCGTCCTAACCAACAAATCAACTTTTTTAGTGCACCACGGTTCCCTGGGCCTACCAAATCCTCCTTGCCTGACAGGGATATACCTATCACAGACCCGCAATAGCTGCTCCTTGAAAAATCTCCACATCTCGGATGTTCCCAGTCCCTGTAATCTCCTAGTCCAACCAATGCTTCCTAATTCTCTCCTAATAGCCTCATAATTACCCTTCCCCCAGCTGAAACTACTGACCCGAGGTTCATGCCTATCCCTTTCCATCACTAAGGTGAACGTAATCGAATTGTGGTCACTATCCCCAAAATGCACACCAACTTCCAAGTCTAGCACCTGGTCTGGCTCATTACCCAGCATCAAATCCAATATAGCCTCACCTCTAGTCGGCCTATCTACATACTGAGTCAAAAAACCTTCTTGCACACTTTGAACAAAAACTGACCCCTCTAACGAGCCAGAGCTATAGCAATTCCAATCAACATGAGTAAAGTTAAAGTCCCCCATAACAATTACCCTATTACTTTCACTCCTAACAAGGATCGTCTCCACAATCTTTTCCTCAACCTCTCTAGAACTTTTTGGAGGTCTATAAAAGACTCCCAACAGGGTGACCTCTCCTGTCCTATTTCTAATCTCCGCCCATACTACCTCAACAGACAAGTCCTCATCAAAGTTCCTCTCAGACACTGAGATACAGTCCTTGACCAATAATGCTACCCCACCCCCCCTTCTACCTCCTTGTCTACTCCGATTAAAGCATTTGTACCCCGGGACCTGCAACATCCATTCCTGACCCTGTTCTATCCAAGTCTCTGAAATGGCCACAACATCGAAGTCCCAGGTACTGGTCCATGCTGCAAGTTCATCCACCTTATTGCGAATACTCCTCGCATTAAAGTATACACATTTCAAACCCTGCTCCGCCCCTCCCCCACAATGCCATGCATTGCAGTCCCCACCTATGCCCCCCTCACTTTCACCCCCTCTACTCAGGATCCCACCCCCACCTCCGAATCAGTTTAAACCACTCCGCATAACCTTCACAAATTTACCCCCCAGGATATTTGTTCCCCTTTGGTTCAGGTGTAGTTCCCCTTTGGTTCAGGGTCAGTGGGTTCAGGGTCAATGGGTTCTGGGTCAGTGGGTTCAGGATCAGTGGGTTCAGGATCAGTGGGTTCAGGGTCAGTGGGTTCAGGGTCAGTGGGTTCAGGGTCAATGGGTTCCAGGTCAGTGGGTTCAGGGTCAGTGGGTTCAGGGTCAATGGGTTCCGGGTCAGTGGGTTCAGGGTCAGTGAGTTCAGGGTCAATGGGTTCCAGGTCAGTGGGTTCAGGGTCAGTGGGTTCAGGGTCAGTGGGTTCAGGGTCAATGGGTTCCGGGTCAGTGGGTTCAGGGTCAGTGAGTTCAGGGTCAGTGGGTTCAGGGTCAGTGGGTTCCGGGTCAATGGGTTCCAGGTCAGTGGGTTCAGGGTCAGTGAGTTCAGGGTCAGTGGGTTCAGGGTCAATGGGTTCCAGGTCAGTGGGTTCAGGGTCAGTGGGTTCAGGGTCAGTGGGTTCAGGGTCAGTGGGTTCCGGGTCAATGGGTTCCAGGTCAGTGGGTTCAGGGTCAGTGAGTTCAGGGTCAATGGGTTCCAGGTCAGTGGGTTCAGGGTCAGTGAGTTCAGGGTCAATGGGTTCCGGGTCAATGGGTTCCGGGTCAGTGGGTTCAGGGTCAATGGGTTCTGGGTCAGTGGGTTCCGGGTCAGTGGGTTCAGGGTCAGTGGGTTCAGGGTCAGTGGGTTCCGGGTCAATGGGTTCCAGGTCAGTGGGTTCAGGGTCAATGGGTTCAGGGTCAATGGGTTCAGGGTCAGTGGGTTCCGGGTCAATGGGTTCCGGGTCAGTGGGTTCCGGGTCAGTGGGTTCAGGGTCAATGGGTTCAGGGTCAATGGGTTCAGGGTCAGTGGGTTCCGGGTCAGTGGGTTCAGGGTCAATGGGTTCCAGGTCAGTGGGTTCAGGGTCAATGGGTTCTGGGTCAGTGGGTTCAGGGTCAATGGGTTCCGGGTCAGTGGGTTCAGAGTCATAAGAACATAACATAAGAACATAAGAACATAAGAAATAGGAGCAGGAGTAGGCCATCTGGCCCTTCGAGCCTGCCCCGCCATTCAATAAGATCATGGCTGATCTGTCGTGACTCAGCTCCACCTTCCCGCCCTCTCCCCATAACCCTTAATCCCCTCTCTTATCAAAAACCCATCAACCCGTTTCTTAAAAATATTTAGCGAGGCAGCCTCCACCACTTCAACGGGCAGAGAATTCCAGAGATTCACCACCCTTTGAGTGAAGAAGTTCCTCCTCAACTCTGTTCTAAACCGCCCCCCCTTTATCTTGAGGCTGTGCCCCCTAGTCCTACTGTCTTTTTTGAGCGGGAACAGTCTCTCCACCTCTATCCTATCCATCCCATTCATCATCTTATACGTCTCAATGAGATCTCCCCTCATTCTTCTAAACTCTAACGAGTACAAGCCTAGTTTATTCAGCCTCTCCTCATAGCTCAATCCCCTCAACTCCGGTATCAGCCGAGTAAACCTCCTCTGCACTCCCTCCAGGGCCAAAACATCCTTGCGCAGGTGCGGCGCCCAAAACTGCACACAGTACTCCAGCTGCGGCCTCACCAATGCCCTATACAGCTGCAGCAAGACCTCCCTACTTTTATATTCAATCCCCTTCGCTATGAAGGCCAGCATCCCATTCGCCTTCCTGACCACCTGCTGCACCTGCAAGCTGGGTTTTTGCGACTCATGCACAAGGACCCCGAGGTCCCTCTGCACCGTCGCCTGCTGCAGTTTTTCGCCCCGTAAGTAATAGTCCTTCCTACCATTCCTCCTACCAAAGTGGACCACCTCACACTTGCCAACATTGAATTCCATTTGCCATTTCCTGGCCCATTCGCCCAGCCTATCTAGATCCTTCTGCAGACTCTCCACACCCTCCGCACAATTTGCCTTTCCCCCAATCTTGGTGTCATCAGCAAATTTCGACACCCTGCACTCGGTTCCCTCCTCCAGATCATCTATATAAATGGTAAATAGCTGAGGCCCCAGCACCGACCCCTGGGGCACCCCACTAGTCACCAACCGCCAATCCGAATAGCATCCATTGACCCCCACTCTCTGCCTCCTATTTGACAACCAATCCTCTATCCACGCTAACACCCTACCCCCAACTCCATGTCCCCTGACCTTCTGCAATAACCTCTTGTGAGGTACCTTGTCAAACGCCTTCTGAAAATCCAGAAAGACCACATCCACCGGCTCTCCTCCATCCACTGCCCTAGACACATCCTCATAGAACTCCAGTAAATTTGTCAGACACGACTTCCCTTTAATGAAACCGTGTTGCGTCCGCCCTATCAAGCAATTCCCCTCAAGATGCCTCGCTATTTCCTCCTTAATGACGGTTTCTAACATTTTACCTACCACAGACGTTAAACTAACCGGCCTATAATTCCCCGCCTTTTGCCTGGCACCCTTCTTAAACAACGGCGTAACATTAGCCGTTTTCCAATCTTCCGGCACTTCCCCGGAATCCAGCGACGTCTGGAAAATAACCACCAAGGCATCCACTATCACCTCCGCCATTTCTTTCAGAACCCTCGGATGCATTCCATCCGGTCCTGGGGACTTGTCCACAATCAGCCCCTCCAGTCTGTCGAGCACCACCTCTCTAGTAACAGTAATGTCATTAAGACCCTCCATTCCTACCACCTTTCCATCGCTAACACCCGGCAAATTATTCACGTCCTCCTCCGTGAAGACAGAAACAAAGAAGTTATTCAAGACCTTAGCCATATCCCTATCCCCTACCACTAGCTCCCCTTTCTCATCCTCTAAAGGACCAACGTTTATCCTAGCCAGCCTCTTCCTTTTTATATATTTATAAAAACTCTTGCTATCCTTTTTTATATTAAGTGCTAGCCCAGCCTCATAGCTTCTCCTACCCTCCTTTATCAATTTCTTTGTCAATCTTTGTTGACATTTAAACCTTTCCCAATCCTCTTCTCGCCCACTGCTCTTAGCTACTCTAAACTTCTCCGCTTTTAATTTAATACTTTCCTTCACCTCCTTCGTTATCCACGGCTTATTACCTCTCCTCCTACTGTCCTTTTTAACCATCGGAATAAATTTCTGCTGAGCACCAAGAAAGATCTCCTTAAAGATCCTCCACTGCTCCTCAGCAGACCTACCTTCCAACGCGTTCCCCCAGTCCACATTCGCCAATTCTTCTCTCATCCTACCATACTCCCCTCTATTCAAACAAAGGACGCGTGTCTGGGAACCCACTTTCTCCTCCTCCATCTGCACCAGAAACTCCACCATACAATGATCACTCTCTCCAAGAGGATCCTTCACCGCAAGGTCCCTAATTCTACCCGCCTCATTACATAGCACCAGATCCAAGATAGCTCGCTCCCTCGTCGGCTCCAACACACACTGTTCAAGGAAATTATCCCGGCAGCATTCCAAGAACTCCTCCTCGAGCCCACCGTGTCCAACATGGGTCAATGGGTTCAGGGTCAATGGGTTCCAGGTCAGTGGGTTCAGGGTCAATGGGTTCAGGGTCAGTGGGTTCCGGGTCAATGGGTTCAGGGTCAATGGGTTCCGGGTCAGTGGGTTCAGGGTCAATGGGTTCAGGGTCAATGGGTTCCAGGTCAGTGGGTTCAGGGTCAATGGGTTCAGGGTCAGTGGGTTCAGGGTCAATGGGTTCCGGGTCAGTGGGTTCAGGATCAGTGGGTTCAGGGTCAGTGGGTTCAGGGTCAGTGGGTTCCGGGTCAATGGGTTCCGGGTCAGTGGGTTCCGGGTCAGTGGGTTCAGGGTCAATGGGTTCAGGGTCAGTGGGTTCCGGGTCAGTGGGTTCAGGGTCAATGGGTTCAGGGTCAATGGGTTCAGGGTCAATGGGTTCCAGGTCAGTGGGTTCAGGGTCAATGGGTTCCGGGTCAGTGGGTTCAGGGTCAGTGGGTTCAGGGTCAATGGGTTCAGGGTCAATGGGTTCCAGGTCAGTGGGTTCAGGGTCAATGGGTTCCAGGTCAGTGGGTTCAGGGTCAGTGGGTTCAGGGTCAGTGGGTTCTGGGTCAGTGGGTTCCGGGTCAATGGGTTCCGGGTCAGTGGGTTCAGGGTCAAGGGGTTCAGAGTCAATGGGTTCCGGATCAGTGGGTTCAGGGTCAAGGGGTTCCATCCGGGTCAGTGGGTTCAGGGTCAATGGGTTCCAGGGTCAATGGGTTCCGGGTCAGTGGGTTCAGGATCAGTGGGTTCAGGGTCAGTGGGTTCAGGGTCAAGGGGTTCCATCCGGGTCAGTGGGTTCAGGGTCAATGGGTTCCAGGGTCAATGGGTTCCAGGTCAGTGGGTTCAGGGTCAATGGGTTCCAGGTCAGTGGGTTCAGGGTCAATGGGTTCCGGGTCAGTGGGTTCAGAGTCAATGGGTTCCGGGTCAGTGGGTTCAGGGTCAGTGGGTTCAGGGTCAATGGGTTCCAGGTCAATGGGTGCGTTCGGAGTCAATGGGTTCAGGATCACTGGGTGGGTTCGGGATCATTGAGGGGGTTCGGCGTCAATGTGTTGTTCAGGGTCAAAGGGCTCAGGGTCAGTGAGTGGGTTCCGGGCCAATGGGTGGGTTCGGGGTCAATGGGTTCATGGTCAATAGATTTGGGGTCAGTGGGTTTAGGTTTAATGGGTGCGTTCCGGGTCAATGGGAGGTTCCGGGTCAATGGGAGGTTCCGGGTCAATGCGTTCCGGGTCAATGGGAGGTTCCGGGTCAATGCGTTCCGGGTCAATGGGAGGTTCCGGGTCAACGGGAGGGTTCCAGGTCAATGTGTTCCGGGTCAATGGGAGATTCCGGGTCAATGGGTTCCGGGTCAATGGGAGGTTCCGGGTCAATGGGAGGTTCCGGGTCAATGCGTTCCGGGTCAATGGGAGGTTCCGGGTCAATGCGTTCCGGGTCAATGGGAGGTTCCGGGTCAACGGGAGGGTTCCAGGTCAATGTGTTCCGGGTCAATGGGAGATTCCGGGTCAATGGGTTCCAGGTCAATGGGAGGTTCCGGGTCAATGGGCTCCGGGTCAATGGGGGGGTTCCAGGTCAATGTGTTCCAGGTCAACGGGGGGTTCCGGGTCAATGGATTCCAGGTCAATGGGAGGCTCTGGGTCAATGGGTTCCGGGTCAATGGGAGGTTCTGGGTCAATGGGTTCTGGGTCAACGGGAGGTTCTGGGTCAATGGGTTCTGGATCAACGGGAGGTTCTGGGTCAATGGGTTCTGGGTCAATGGGTTCCGGGTCAATGGGAGTTTCCGGGTCAACGGGAGGTTCCGGGTCAACGGGAGGTTCCGGGTCAATGGGAGGTTCCGGGTCAATGGGAAGTTCTGGGTCAATGGGTTCCGGATCAACGGGAGGTTCTGGGTCAATGGGTTCCGGATCAACGGGAGGTTCTGGGTCAATGGGTTCCGGATCAACGGGAGGTTCCGGGTCAATGGGTTCTGGGTCAACGGGAGGTTCCGGGTCAACGGGTTCTGGGTCAATGGGTTCCGGGTCAATGGGAGGTTCTGGGTCAATGGATTCCGGGTCAATGGGAGGTTCCGGGTCAATGGGAGGTTCCGGGTCAACGGGTTCCGGGTCAATGGGTTCCGGGTCAATGGGAGGTTCCGGGTCAACGGGTTCTGGGTCAATGGGTTCCGGGTCAACGGGTTCTGGGTCAATGGGTTCCGGGTCAATGGGAGGTTCTGGGTCAATGGGTTCCGGGTCAACTGGAGGTTCCGGGTCAACGGGAGGTTCCGGGTCAATGGGAGGTTCTGGGTCAATGGGTTCCGGGTCAATGGGAGGTTCCGGGTCAATGGGTTCCGGGTCAACTGGAGGTTCCGGGTCAACGGGAGGTTCCGGGTCAATGGGAGGTTCTGGGTCAATGGGTTCCGGGTCAATGGGAGGTTCCGGGTCAATGGGTTCCGGGTCAATGGGAGGTTCCGGGTCAACGGGTTCTGGGTCAATGGGTTCCGGGTCAACGGGAGGTTCCGGGTCAATGGGAGGTTCCGGGTCAATGGGAGGTTCTGGGTCAATGGGTTCCGGGTCAACGGGAGGTTCCGGGTCAATGGGAGGTTCCGGGTCAACGGGTTCTGGGTCAATGGGTTCCGGGTCAATGGGAGGTTCCGGGTCAATGGGTTCCGGGTCAATGGGAGGTTCCGGGTCAACGGGTTCTGGGTCAATGGGTTCCGGGTCAACGGGTTCTGGGTCAATGGGTTCCGGGTCAATGGGAGGTTCCGGGTCAATGGGTTCCGGGTCAACGGGAGGTTCCGGGTCAATGGGAGGTTCTGGGTCAACGGGTTCTGGGTCAATGGGTTCCGGGTCAATGAGAGGTTCCGGGTCAATGGGTTCCGGGTCAACGGGAGGTTCCGGGTCAATGGGAGGTTCCGGGTCAATGGGAGGTTCCGGGTCAATGGGTTCCGGGTCAATGGGAGGTTCCGGGTCAATGGGTTCCAGGTCAACGGGAGGTTCCGGGTCAATGGGAGGTTCCGGGTCAATGGGAGGTTCCGGGTCAATGGGTTCCGGGTCAATGGGAGGTTCTGGGTCAATGGGTTCTGGGTCAATGGGTTCCGGGTCAATGGGAGGTTCCGGGTCAATGGGAGGTTCCGGGTCAATGGGTTCCGGGTCAATGGGAGGTTCCGGGTCAATGGGTTCCAGGTCAACGGGAGGTTCCGGGTCAATGGGAGGTTCCGGGTCAATGGGAGGTTCCGGGTCAATGGGTTCCGGGTCAATGGGAGGTTCCGGGTCAATGGGTTTGGGGTCAATAGAGGGGTTCCGGGTCAATGGGTTCCGGGTCAATGGGTTCCGGGTCAATGGGAGGTTCTGGGTCAATGGGTTTGGGGTCAATAGAGGGGTTTCGGGTCAATGGGAGTTTCCGGATTAAAAGGGAGGTTGGGGGTTAATGAATGTATTCAGGATGTGGCTGGGTGTCGGCAGTGGGCTCAGGAACAGAAGGCAGGATGAATTGTTTGTGGGGTTGATGCTGAGAGAGTCTCTCAGCAATTGTGTGGATTGGGGGAATGGTTTTGTCCCTTTGTCCTGACTCTGTGTGAAGTGTTCAGATTTGATTTATTGTCATGTGTATTGGGATACAGTGACGTATTGTTTCCCATGACGTTACACAGTGGGTCGTCAGACTGATGTTCAGTCATTGGACAGGTTCTGGATAATGGCCGCTCTCAGACTGAGTGTCTTTACCTGTTTCAGGGACCAAAGGAGTGAAAATGAAATTGTGTTGGAGAAAGCTGAGGGATTACTGAAGAAACTGCCTGAGACAGTGGAGGATATACGTGAATCAGATGACACCTTGATGAGCTTGAACCATCTGCTGGCCTTACCTGCCTGGAAAGAATATGTGGAATCGATCCAAGGTAAGGCTGGGCTTCGTGCAGTGAGATTTTCAGGATTTATTCCTACCTGGTGTGGCTGCCACTGCCTCAACTCTCAGTCCATTCTAACCCCTGTGTGTTCAGCAATAGTTTGTCCAGGTCAGGCTGACTTCTTCACTAGCTTTCCCTTCTCTTCACCAGGCTATGATTGCTTAACCAAGTCAGCTCTGCTGACCATTCTGAGGCAGGAGATCAATCATTTTAACCGACTGCTGTCACTGATTTGTTCTACACTTCGCTCCCTGTGCCTTGCAGTGAAGGGACAGATCATCCTCAGTGATGCTCTCGAAGACCTCTACAACTCTTTCCTCAGCATGAAGAAGCCCAAACTTTGGCAGGTACGTTATTGACTATTGCTGATAGTCCATCATACGAACATAAGAAATAGGAGCAGGAGTAGGCCATCTAGCCCTTCGAGCCTGCCCCGCCATTCAATAAGATCATGACTGATCTGAAGTGGATCAGTTCCACTTTCCTGCTTTCTCCCCATAACCCTTAATTCCCTTGTCTATCAAAAACCTATCTACCTGTGACTTAAAAATATTTAGCGAGGCAGCCTCCACCACTTCAACAGGCAGAGAATTCCAGAGACTCACCACCCTTTGAGAGAAGAAGTTCCCCCTCAATTCTGTTCTAAACTGCGCCCCCCCCCTTATCTTGAGGCTGTGCCCTCTAGTCCTGCTATCCTTTCTAAGTGGGAAGAATCTCTCTACCTCTACCCTATCCATCCCTTTCATTATCTTATACGTCTCTATAAGATCCCTCCTCATCCTTCTAAACTCCGAGTACAGACCCAGTCTATTTAGCCTCTCTTCATAGTCCAACTCCCTCATCTCCAGTATCAGCCTAGTGAACCTCCTCTGCACTCCCTTCAAGGCCAATATATCCTTCCGCAAGTGCGGTGACCAAAACTGCACACAGTACTCCAGCTGCGGCCTCACCAGTACCCTGTTCAGTTGCAGCAAGATTTCCTTGCTTTTATCAATAACATGGGAGTATGGCGTAGCAGAACAGCTGGTTCGGGGGACAGAGATTCAGAGTGCAATAAATTTCTAAAGGTGCAAAGGGCTGACAAATGACAGATGAAATTCATAGAACCTACAGAACACTACAGCACAAACAGGCCCTTCGGCCCACGAATTGCGCCGATCACATCAACACCTACCAATCTATAGACCAATCTATAACCCCCAATCCCATAAAACCATATATACTCATCCAGAAGTCTTTTAAAAGACCCCAGCGAGTTCGCCTCCACCACCACTGACGGCAGCCGATTCCACTCACTCACCACCCTCTGAGTGAAAAACTTACCCCTAACATCACTTCTGAACTTCCCTCCCTGTACCTTAAATCTGTGTCCTCTCATAGCGACCATTTCAACCCGGGGAAATAGCCTCTGAGAGTCCACCCTATCTATTCCTCTCAACATTTTATAAACCTCTATCAGGTCGCCTCTCAACCTTCGTCTCTCCAGGGAAAAGAGTCCCAGCTCCCTCAACCTAACTTCATAAGGCATGCCTCCCAGTCCAGGCAACATCCTTGTAAATCTCCTCTGTACCCTTTCAATAGCTTTTACGTCTTTCCTATAATGAGGCGACCAGAACTGTGCACAGTACTCCAAATGAGGCCTGACAAGGGTCTTATAAAGAACATAAGAACATAAGAAATAGGAGCAGGAGGAGGCCATCTAGCCCCTCGAGTCTGCCCCACCATTTAATAAGATCATGGCTGATCTGTCGCTGCTCAGTTCCACTTTCCCGCTTTCTCCCCATAACCCTTAATCCCCTCTCTTATCAAAAACCCATCAACCCGCGTCTTAAAAATATTTAGCGAGGCAGCCTCCACCACTTCAATGGGCAGAGAATTCCAGAGATTCACCACCCTTTGAGTGAAGAAGTTCCTCCTCAACTCCGTTCTAAACCGCCCCCCTTTTATCTTGAGGCTGTGCCCCCTAGTCCTACTGTCTTTTTTGAGCGGGAAGAGTCTCTCCACCTCTATCCTATCCATCCCATTCATCATCTTATATGTCTCAATGAGATCTCCCCTCATTTTTCTAAACTCTAACGAGTACAAGCCCAGTTTATTCAGCCTCTCCTCATAGCTCAACCCCCTCAACTCCGGTATCAGCCTAGTAAACCTCATTGTTCATTGTTTCTGGCGAGCAAAGTCGAGAGGCAGCGATTTTTGGACATCAGAGGAGGCAGCAACGGGTACATTTTTCTGTTTCTTTGGCTAACTTTTATTTTTAGTTTTTTTAAAGTTGCGAGTTTTTGGCGTTTTTTTTTAAATTAGTTAAACCGGAAGTCGTCACTAAGACGCTTGCCGGGAGTTGTAGTTTTTGTTTCGGGCCCATAACCCTATAAATTAGTGTAGAGAGGATACCCGATTCTCTACACTGGTAGAGAATCCCACCCTCCCACCTCCTCTAACCTAAATTATAAGTGTGGGTAAGTTTTTGTTTTTAATATTTTTATTTCTTCTGCTGGTAATAGTTTCAGGGATGGCAGTTCAGGCAGTGTGCTGCATCTCCTGTGGGATGTATGTGGTGAGGGACTCCAGTAGTGTTACAGGGGATTTTACTTGTAGGAAGTGCGTTAGAATGCAGCTTCTGGAGGAGCGTGTAAAGGAGTTGGAGTTGGAAGTAGAGGAGCTCCGCAAAATTCGGGATGCAGAGGTGGACATTGATAGGAGTTATAGGGAGTTAGTCACTCCTAGAAACCAGTCTTGGGTCACTGCCAAGAGGAGGGGAAAGAAGCAAGTGGGGGGAAAATCCCCTGGGGCTGTTCCCCTCCAAAATAGGTTTTCTGTCCTGGAGGCTACAGTTGAGGAGGGATCAACTGGGGATAGCCAAAGGGAGCAGGTCTCTGGGGATGAGCCTACTGTAAAAGCTCAGGTGGTTAGGGGTAGCCAAAGATTAGGTCTTGTAATTGGGGACTCCACCGTTAAAGGGACGGATAGGAGAGTCAGTAACAATGATAGGAACTCAGGGCTGGTGTGTTGCCTACCAGGGGCAGGGGTCCAGGATGTCTCAGAGAGGATATTCAAGACTCTCAGGGGAGAGGGGGATCAACCCCAAGTTATTATTCATGTGGGGACGCTTGATATAGGAAGGCTAAGGGAAGGGGACATTAAACAGAGATTCATGGAGTTGGGGTGGAAGCTAAAGGCCAAGACAGACAGAGTGGTTATCTCTGGACTCTTGCCTGTGCCACGGGATAGTTTAGAGAGGAATAGAGGGAGGGAAAGCTTGAACTCGTGGCTGAGGGGATGGTGCAGGAGGGAGGGGTTTATGTACTTGAACAATTGGGGCTCGTTTTGGGGAAGGTGGGACCTTTATCAGAGGGATGGGATTCACCTGAACCAAAGGGGAACAAATATCCTGGGAGGTAAATTTGTTAAGGTTATGCGAAGTGGTTTAAACTGATTCAGAGGGGGGGTGGGATCCTGAGTAGAGGGGGTGAAAGTGAGGGGGGCGTAGATGGGGACTGTAATGCCCGGCATTGCGGGGGAGGGGCGGAACAGGGTTTGGAATGTGGTTTGAAATGTGTATACTTTAATGCGAGGAGTATTCGCAATAAGGTGGATGAACTTGCAGCGTGGACCAGTACCTGGGACTTCGATGTTGTGGCCATTTCAGAGACTTGGATAGAGCAGGGTCAGGAATGGATGTTGCAGGTCCCGGGGTACAAATGCTTTAATCGGAGTAGACAAGGAGGTAGAAGGGGGGGTGGGGTAGCATTATTGGTCAAGGACTGTATCTCAGTGTCAGAGAGGAACTTTGATGAGGACTTGTCTGTTGAGGTAATATGGGCGGTGATTAGAAATAGGAGAGGAGAGGTCACCCTGTTGGGAGTCTTTTATAGACCTCCAAAAAGTTCTAGAGAGGTTGAGGAAAGGATTGCGGAGACGATCCTTGTTAGGAGTGAAAGTAATAGGGTAATTGTTATGGGGGACTTTAACTTTACTCATGTAGATTGGAATTGCTACAGCTCTGGCTCGTTAGAGGGGTCAGTTTTTGTTCAAAGTGTGCAAGAAGGTTTTTTGACTCAGTATGTAGATAGGCCGACGAGAGGTGAGGCTATATTGGATTTGGTGCTCGGTAATGAGCCAGACCAGGTGCTAGACTTGGAAGTTGGTGTACAGTTTGGGGATAGTGATCACAATTCGATTACGTTCACCTTAGTGATGGAAAGGGATAGGCATGAACCTCGGGTCAGTAGTTTCAGCTGGGGGAAGGGTAATTATGAGGCTATTAGGAGAGAATTAGGAAGCATTGGTTGGAATGGGAGATTACAGGGACTGGGAACGTCCGAAATGTGGAGTTTTTTCAAGGAGCAGCTACTGCGAGTCCGTGATAGGTATGTCCCTGTCAGGCAAGGAGGAATTGGTAGGCCCAGGGAACCGTGGTGCACCAAAAAAGTTGATTCGTTGGTTAGGAAGAAAAAGGAGGCTTATGTTCGGATGAGGCTTGAGGGCTCAGGTAGTGCATTAGAAAGTTTTAGATTGGCTAGGAGGGAGTTGAAGAGGGAGTTAAGAAGGGCCAAAAGAGGGCATGAGATGATTTTGGCTGATAGGATTAAGGAGAACCCTAAGGCGTTTTACAGGTATGTCAAGAACAGAAGGTTGGTTAGGACAAGATTAGGGCCAGTTACAGACAGTAGAGGGAAGTTGTGTGTGGAACCGGAGGAGATTGGAGAGGCGTTGAACCAATATTTCTCTTCGGTGTTCACGCAAGGGGACAGGAATGTAGCTGAGAAGGACACTGGGGTGCAGGGGTGTGAAATAGATAGTATTGCAGTTGATACGGGGGATGTGCTGGATATTTTAGAGGGTTTGAAAATAGATAAGTCCCCTGGTCCAGATGGGATTTACCCTAGGATTCTTTGGGAGGCAAGAGGGGTGATTGCGGAGCCTCTGGCTCTGATCTTCAGGTCGTCGTTAGTCTCTGGTATAGTACCAGAAGATTGGAGGACAGCAAATGTTGTCCCATTGTTTAAGAAGGGGAGAAGGGACTTCCCTGGGAATTATAGACCGGTGAGTCTTACTTCTGTGGTGGGTAAGGTTTTGGAAAGGATTATTAGAGACAGGATTTATAGTTATTTGGAAAGTAATGAGTTGATTAGAGATAGTCAGCATGGTTTTGTAGCGGGTAGGTCATGCCTTACTAACCTTATCGAGTTCTTTGAGAAAGTGACCAAAGAGGTGGATAGGGGTAAGGCAGTTGATGTGGTGTATATGGATTTTAGCAAGGCGTTTGATAAGGTTCACCATGGTAGGCTTCTGCAGAAAATGCAGATGTATGGGATTGGGGGTGATCTAGGTAATTGGATCAGGAATTGGCTAGCAGATAGGAGACAGAGAGTGGTGGTTGATGGGAAATATTCGTCATGGAGTTCGGTTACAAGTGGTGTGCCTCAGGGATCTGTTTTGGGGCCACTGCTGTTTGTAATTTTTATTAATGATCTGGATGAGGGTATAGTTGGGTGGATTAGTAAGTTTGCTGATGACACCAAAGTCGGAGGTGTGGTAGATTGTGAGGAAGGGTGTCATAGTTTGCAGGATGACTTAGAAAGGTTGCAGAGCTGGGCTGAGAGGTGGCGAATGGAGTTTAATGTGGAGAAGTGTGAGGTAATTCATTTCGGTAGGAATAACAGATGTGTTGAGTATAGGGCTAACGGGAGGACTTTGAATAGTGTGGAGGAGCAGAGGGATCTAGGTGTATGTGTACATAGATCCCTGAAAGTTGGGAATCAAGTAGATAAAGTTGTTAAGAAGGCATACGGAGTTTTGGCGTTTATTGGTAGGGGGATTGAATTTAGGAATCGTAGCGTCATGATGCAACTGTACACATCTCTGGTGCGGCCGCACTTGGAGTTTTGTGTGCAGTTCTGGTCCCCACATTACAAGAAGGATGTAGAGGCTTTGGAGAGGGTGCAGAGGAGGTTTACCAGGATGTTGCCTGGTATGGAGGGGAGATCCTATGAGGAGAGATTGAGAGATTTGGGGCTGTTTTCACTGGAAAGAAGGCGGCTAAGAGGGGATCTCATTGAAACATATAAGATGATTAGAGGTTTAGACAGGGTAGATAGTGATAGCCTTTTTCCTAGGATGGAGAAAGCTAACACGAGGGGGCACGATTTTAAATTAAGGGGGGGTAGTTATAGGACAGATGTCAGGGGTAGGTTCTTTACCCAGAGGGTGGTGAGGGACTGGAATGCCCTGCCAGCTGCAGTTGTAAATGCACCTAGTTTGGGGGCGTTTAAAAGATCTGTGGATAGGTTTATGGATGAAAAGGGATTGGTTTAGGCTAGTGGGTCATTGTTTTGTAACTGGTCGGCGCAACATCGTGGGCCGAAGGGCCTGTTCTGCGCTGTAATGTTCTATGTTCTATGTTCCTCTGCACTCCCTCCAAGGCCAAAATATCTTTGCGCAGGTGCGGCGCCCAAAACTGCACACAGTACTCCAGCTGCGGCCTCACCAATGCCCTATACAGCTGCAGCATTACCTCCCGATTCCTAAACTCAATCCCTCGATTAATGAAGGCCAGTACACCATATGCCTTCTTGACCACATCCTCCACCTGTGAGGCCGATTTAAGAGTGCTGTGTACCCGGACCCCAAGATCCTTCTGCTCTTCAACACTACTAAGACTCCTGCCCTTGATAGTCTACTCGTTCCTCCCGTTGGTTCTGCCAAAATGGACAACTACACATTTGTCCGCGTTGAAGTCCATCTGTCATTTCTCCGCCCAGTCCTGCATCCTATTTATGTCCTACTGCAACTTTTGGCATCCTTCCAGACCATCCACAACACCACTGACCTTCGTGTCATCAGCGAACTTACTTCCCCATCCCTCCACTTCCTCATCCAGGTCATTTATGAAAATGACAAACAGCAAGGGTCCTAGAACAGATCCCTGGGGCACTCCACTGCTGACTGATTGTAGAGAAATGTGAAATGGTTGAGATATTGGAAAGCATGAGGGAGAAACAACATAAAATAGAGGGTTGAATTCTAAAGGGAATGCAGGAGCAGAGGGATCTGGGGGTATGTGCAGACTAAGTGATAAGGCAAGCTGAGAAAGCAGTTAGGGTATATGGGATTGTGGCTTTTGGAAATAGAGGGATAGGTACAAAAAGAATCAGTTATTGTGTTGTCTATTGGAGAGGTGATAAAGGGTTAAAATTAAACAGGGCTTATTAATGGTGTGAGATCTTGCCAATAACTGCTTCTAATCTGTCCAGTACTTCGTCCGGTACATACATTAATACAGTATAGCACCAGTGAGCCAGCAGGAATAAATAAAACAGATAACAGCTTGCTTCTACAAAAGTTGAATATTGCTGAAATGAGAGACAAAGCAAATGTAAGAATGTCAAATTTCAAACAATCACAATTGCTACAGGAAAGGAGTAGATCAGTTAGCATCTCGAGTCTGGCTGAGACATGACCAAGCAGAAAGCAACATGGAACAATAAAGTCTTCGAGCTCCTGGGTAGTTTGAAAAAGATATGAGACCTGAACGTATTTCTTTTACTTACAGGGAATGGGCTCTGTGTATGAAGATATGTCATTTCCAGTGAGTGTAAATGAGCCACATTACAAGCTGACTTGTTAGCATAGCTATTAGCACATTCAGTATGTGCAAGGGCTGCCCAATCTCAGAATCACATCTGATACTAAATTTTTTGGGGGTTTTTGCAAGCATAGACTGGTTGAGAATAATCTGTACTATTATCAACAGCCAGAGGAATATATTCAATTAGCCAATCATTCCAGCTGTTGGAATAGACGAGTACATTCACACACATTCACGCTCATTAAATACAGTTTCTCTGCAAACAAAAGGAATGTGCTACCCACTGAGTCAATTTCTCCCAGAATGTTCCTCTGTCCCCTTTGCTGGATGCTCTTCCCCCAGTTTATCACAGCTCACTTTAAGTGTTGTTCATCCCATGGTACAGCCCTCTTTCCCTATATTGGTGCTAATGCCCCATGAATTAGGATGGCACGGTGGCACAGTGGTTAACGCTGCTGCCTCACAGCATCAGGGACCTGGGTTCAACTCCAGCCTTGGGTGGCTGTATGGAGTTTGCACATGCTCCACGTGTCTGCGAGGGTTTCCTCCGGGTGCTCCAGTTTACTCCCATAGTCCAAAGATGTGTAGGTTAGGTGGATTGGCCGTGTTATATTGCCCCTTAGAATCACAAGAAGTGTGGGTTGGGGGGATTAGCGAGATAAGTATGTAGAGTTACGGGGCTGGGGTCTGGGTGGGATGCTCTGTCAGAGAGTTGGTGCAGATTTGATGGGTTGAATGGCCTTTTTCTGCACTGTAGGAAATCAATGATTCTATGAACCAAAACCCATTCTTCCTGCGAATAAAAGGATCACCAGGATAATTTCTTTCTTTAGCAGAGGCCTTGAGTATGAGAGCAGGAAGATTACATTAAATTGTGTAAAAGATGGGCCAGGCTCCAGCTAGTGAACTTGTGTACAGTTCCAGCATTATAGAAAAGATTGTAGCTACGAGCAGAGATCAGACTGGTTGTGATTTTATCAGGGATAGATTTGTGAAGTGAAGATTGTGTCTGACCAACATGTGAGAAAGTAGCAATGAAGATTGATGAGGGTAATGGAGTTGATGTGGTCTACCTGGATTCTAGCAAGACTTTTGACAAAGTCCCACCTGGAGGACTCATTAACAACAAGCCCATAGAATTTGGGAAGGTAGCAAGCTGGGATAATAAATTGGCTCAGCGGCAGGAAACTAAGGGTAATTGTTGACGGGTGTTTTGTGATGAGAATGTTGTTTCCAGTGGGCTCAGTATTAGGTCCCTGATCTTTGTGCTAGATATCAATGATTTGGACGTTGATGTAGGGAGCACGGTCAGGAGGTTTGCAGGAGATGCAGAAATTGGCCGTGAGGTTGTAAGTGAGGAGAATTGCTGTAGGCAGCAGTGAATTGGATAAGTGAGCAGAAAAGTGACAAATGGAATTGAAGCTGGTGTCTGTCACACTCTCTGTCCCCTGTATGCTCCCCAATGTGTCCAGCTGCTGCTCCAACCAAACCACTTCAGCTGGTCACACTTCCCGCACTCATAGTCATCTAGAAAGATCCCTGATCTGCCACATCTAGCAGGAGGAGCATATCACAACTTAAACTGCCATCTCTGCCCTTGTACTCTTAAGAAACATATATGAATAAGAATCTTACCTTGTTTTTACTTTGCTTCTCCTCCTTACAGTTCCTTTTGTTTCGGTTAGAGGAGGACGGAGGTAGGGAAACTCTAACATAGGGTCTTAGATAACATAGATAACATGGAACAGTACAGCACAATACAGGCTCTTTGGCCCTCCGAACTATGTCCAATCCCAAGATCAAGCTATCCCACTCCCTATCATTCTGGTTTGCTCCATGTGCCTATCCAATAACCACTTGAAAGTTCCTAAAGTGTCTGACTCCACTATCACAGCAGGCAGTGCATTCCACACCCCAACCACTCTCTGAGTAAAGAATCTACCTCAGACATCCCTCCTATATCTCCCACCATGAACCTTATAGTTATGCCCCCTAATAACAGCGACATCCACCCGAGGAAATAGTCTCTGCACGTCCACTCTATCAATCCCTCTCATCATCTTATAAACCTCTATTAAGTTGTCTCTCATCCTTCTCTGCTCCAAAGAGAAAAGACCCAGCTTCCTCAACAGGGAATTACAGGCCGGTTAGTTTAACGTCTGTAGTTAGAAAAATGCCTGAATCCGCCATCAAAGAAGAAATAGCGAGGCACCGAGAAAAGATCCAGCAGACGCAGCACAGATTCATTAAGGGGAAGTCGTGTTTGACGAATTTATTGGATTTCTATGAGGATGTGACTAGTGCGGTAGACAGAGGGGAACCAGTGGATGTGGTGTATTTAGATTTCCAAAAGGCGTTTGATAAGGTGCCTCATAAAAGGTTGCTTCAGAAGGTTAGGGTGCATGGAGTTGGGGGTAAGGTGTCAGCATGGATAGAGGATTGGCTGTCTAATAGGAAGCAGAGAGTTGATATCAATGGGTGCTATTCGGATTGGTGGTTGGTGACTAGTGGAGTGCCCCAGGGATCGGTGCTGGGGCCTCAGCTATTTACCATTTATATAGATGATCTGGAGGAGGGGGCTGAGTGTAGAGTGACGAAATTTGCTGATGACACAAAGATGAGTGGAAAAGCAAATTGTGCGGAGGGTGTGGAAAGTCTGCAGAGGGATCTGGATAGGCTGAGCGAGTGGGCGAGGACTTGACAGATGGAGTACAATGTTGGGAAGTGTGAGGTTATCCACTTTGGCAGGAATAATAGTAGGAGGGATTATTATTTAAAAGGCGAAAAGCCGTAGCATGCTACAGTGCAGAGGGACCTCGGGGTCCTTGTGCATGAGTCGCAAAAACCCAGCTTGCAGGTGCAGCAGGTGGTCAGGAAGGCGAATGGGATGCTGGCCTTCATAGAGAGGGGGATTGAATTATAAAAGTAGGGAGGTCTTGCTGCAGCTGTATAGGGCATTGGTGAGGCCGCAGCTGGAGTACTGTGTGCAGTTTTGGTCACTGCACTTACGCAAGGATATTTTGGCCTTGGAGGGAGTGCAGAGGAGGTTCACTAGGCTGATACTGGAGATGAGGGGGTTGGACTATGAAGAGAGACTAAATAGACTGGGCCTGTACTCGTTGGAGTTTAGAAGGATGAGGGGGATCTTATAGAGACGTATAAGATAATGAAAGGGATGGATAGGGTAGAGGTAGAGGGATGCTTCCCACTTAGAAAGGACAGCAGGACTAGGGGGCACAGCCTCAAGAAAAGGGGGGTGCAGTTTAGATCAGAGTTGAGGAGGAACTTCTTCACTCAAAGGGTGGTGAACCTCTGGAATTCTCTGCCCGTTGAAGTGGTGGAGGCTACCTCACTGAATATATTTAAGTCACGGGTAGATAGGTTCTTGATAGACAAGGGGAATTAAGGGTTATGGGGAGAGGGCGGGAAAGTGGAACTGATCCACTTCAAATCAGCCATGATCTTATTGAATGGCGGGGCAGGCTCGAAGGGCTAGATGGCCTACTCCTACTCCTATTTCTTATGTTCTTAACCTTTCTTCATAAGACCTACCCTCCAAACCAGGCAGCATCCTGGTAAATCTCCTCTGCACTCTCTCCAATGCTTTCACATCCTTCTTATAGTGAGGTGACCAGAACTGAACACAGTATTCCAAATGTGGTCTCACCAACCTCCGGTATAATTGCAGCATAACCCCATGGCTCTTAAACTCAAACCCCCTGTTAATAAACGCTAACACACTATAAGCCTTCTTCACGGCTCTATCCACTTGAGTGGCAACCTTCAGAGATTTGTGGATATGAACCCCAAGATCTCTCTGTACCTCCACATTCCTCAGAACCCTGCCATTGACCCTGTAATCTGCATTCAAGTTTGTCCTACAAAAATGAATCACCTCACATTTATCAGGGTTAAACTTCATCTGCCACTTTTCGACCCAGCTCTGCATCCTATCAATGTCTCTTTGCAGCCTGCAAGAACCCTCCACCTCATCCACTACTCCACCAATCTTGGTGTCATCAGCAAATTTACTAACCCACCCTTCAGTCACCTCTTCCAAGTCATTGATAAAAATCACAAACAGCAGAGGACCCAGTAGTGACCTTAGTGGTACACTGCTGGTTACTGGCCTCCAGTCTGAAAATTTTCCCTCCACCACCACCTATGATACAGCCAGTTACTTATCCAGCTGGCCAAATTTCCTTCTATACCACACCTCCTTATCTTTTCATGAGCCTACCATGGGGAACCTTATCCATATATACAACATCAGCTGCTCTACCTTCATCCACACACTTAGTTCCTCCTCAAAGAATTCAATCAAATTTGTGAGGCAGGACTTACACCTCACAAAACCGTGCTGACTATCCCGGATTAAACTGAATCTTTCCAAATGGTCATAAATCCTATCTCTCAGGAGCTTTTCCATTAACTTACCAACAACCGAAGTAAGACTAACTGGCGTATAATTACCAGGGTCATTCCTATTTCCTTTCTTGAAAAGAGGAACAACATTTGCCACTCTCCAGTCCTCTGGCACTATCCCTATGGACAGTGAGGAACCAAAGATTGAAGCTAAAGGCTCAGCAATCTCATCCCTTGCCTCCCAAAGTATCCTAGGATGTATCCCATCTGGCCCAGGGGACTTATCCGCCCTCAGATTTTTAAAAATGGCTAATACATCTTCCCTCAGAACATCTACCTCCTCCATCCTATCAGCCTGTATCACACACTCCTCCTCAAAAACATGGACCCTCTCCTTAGTGAACACTGAAGAAAAGTATGCACTCAATGCCTCAAATACCTCTTCTGACTCCATGCACAAGTTCCCACTACTATCCTTGACCGGCCCTAACCTCACCCTGGTCATTCTTTTATTTCTCACATAAGAGTAAAAAGCCTTGGGGTTTTCCTTCATCCGACCAGCCAAGGACCTCTCATGCCCCCTCCCAGCCCTCCTAAGCCCTTTCTTCAACTCATTCCTAGCTATCTTGTAATACTCAAGCAACCCAACTGAACCTTGTTTCCTCATCCTTACACATGCTTCCTTTTTCCTCTTGATAAGACATTCAACCTCTCGGGCTTACTCACCCCTTGATGTCAGTTGTTCTGCTACCCACTGTACAGTTGAGGTGACTGCATGGATTTCTCTCAGAATGCTCCTTTGCCACCTCTGCTGGATACTTTTCCCCCTATTTATCACTGGAGAGGTTCTTCCGCTTCCCACTGTACAGTCAAAGTGACTGAGTCGATTTCTCCCAGAATGCTCCTTGGCTGTTTGCCAAATCGTGGCTGGTCTGATGGTCAGCTTAAATCTGCATCCCACCTACCCCCAAGAACCTGTCTCCTCTCAGGGGTTTCAATTCTCTGCAGTTTAGAAGATTTAGCCATGAACTCATTTGAACATGAAAGTTTCTGAAAAGGTTTGACAGGTTAGATACTGAGAGGATGCCTACTCTGAGTGGGGAAATCTAGACAGGGTTAATCTCAGAATAAGAAACTGAGATGGGAAGAGATTACTTCACTCAAGTGGTTGTAAATATTTGAAATTTGATACCCTGGGGGGTTATAGATGCTCAGTTAATGAGAAACAAAGAGTAGGGATTAATGGATGCTTTTCACATTGGCAGGCAGTAACTAGTGGGGTGACACAGGGATCAGTGCTGGGACCCCAGCTATTCACAATATATATTAATGACTTGGATGAGGGAACAAAATGTAACATCTCAAAGTTTGGGAGGGTGAACTGTGAGAAGGATGCAGTGATCTTTCAGAATGATCTGGACAGGTTGGGTGTGCGGGTAAATCAATGGCAGATGCAGCATAATTTGGATAAATGTGAGGTTATTCACTTTGGGAGGAAAAACAAGGCAGCAGATTACTACCTGAATGGGTGTAAATTGGGAGAGGGGAGTGTGCAGAGGGATCTGGGTGTCCTTGTGCACCAATCACTGAAGGTAAGCAGGCAGGTACAGCAGGTGGTAAAGAAGGTAAATGGTATGTTGGCCTTCATTGCGAGAGGTTTCGAGTACAGAAGCAGGGATGTGTTGTTACAATTATACAAGGCCTTGGTGAGGCCACACCTAGAGTATTGTGTGCAGTTTTGGTGTCCTTTTCTGAGGCAGGACGTTCTTGCTCTCGAGGGAGTGAAGGTTTAGAAGGATCTAGATAGGCTGGGCGAATGGACCAGGAACTGGCAAATGGAATTTAATGTTGGCAAGTGTGAGGTGGTCCACTTTGGTAGGAAGAATGGTAGGAAGGACTATTACTTACGTGGCGAAAAACTGCAGCAGGCGACGGTGCAGAGGGACCTCGGGGTCCTTGTGCATGAGTCGCAAAAACCCAGCTTGCAGGTGCAGCAGGTGGTCAGGAAGGCGAATGGGATGCTGGCCTTCATAGCGAGGGGGATTGAATATAAAAGTAGGGAGGTCTTGCTGCAGCTGCATAGGGCATTGGTGAGGCCGCAGCTGGAGTACTGTGTGCAGTTTTGGACGCCGCACCTGCGCAAAGATATTTTGGCCTTGGAGAGAGTGCAGAGGAGGTTTACTAGGCTGATACCGGAGTTGAGGGGGTTAAACTATGAGGAGAGGCTGAATAAATTAGGTTTGTACTCGTTAGAGTTTAGAAGAATGAGGGGAGATCTCATTGAGACGTATAAGATAATGAATGGGATGGATAGGATAGAGGTGGAGAGACTGTTCCCGCTCAAAAAAGACAGTAGGACTAGAGGGCACAGCCTCAAGATAAAGGGGAGGCGGTTTAGAACAGAGTTGAGGAGGAACTTCTTCACTCAAAGGGTGGTGAATCTCTGGAATTCTCTGCCCGTTGAAGTGGTGGAGGCTGCCTCGCTAAATATTTTTAAGAAGCGGGTTGATGGGTTTTTGATAAGCGAGGGGATTAAGGGTTATGGGGAGAGGGTAGGAATGTGGAACTGAGCCACGACAGATCAGCCATGATCTTATTGAATGGTGGGGCAGGCTCGAGGGGCCAGATGGCCTACTCCTGCTCCTATTTCTTATGTTCTTATGTTTACCAGGCTGATTCTGGGGATGGCAGGACTGATGTATGAGGAGAGATTGATTAGGTTAGGATTGTTTTCACTGGAATTCAGATGAATGAGGGGATCTCATAGAGACTGATATAATTCTAACAGGACTAGACAGGGTAGATACAGAGAGGATGTTCCCAATACAGAACTAGAGGTCACAATCTTAGAACTCAGAGGAGCCCATTTAGGACAGAGGTGAGACATTTCTTCACCCAAAGAATGATGAGCCTGTGGAATTCATTACCACAGGAAATAGTTGATGCTGAAAGATTGGATGTATTCAAGAGGCAGCTGGATATAGCACTTGGGGTGAATGGGATCAAAGGTGATGGGGAGAAAGCAAGATTAGGCAATTGAGTTGGATGATCAGCCATGATCATGATGATTGGCAGAGCAGGCTCGAAGGGCCAAATGGCCCCCTTCTATGTTCTGGCTGTCTATGGCTGTCTTCTATGTTCTATGTTTTATGAATGTAAGAGTGAACAGTAGGGAGTATGGAGTTCAGGCAGATGAGCATTTTGAATATTGGAGTAAGTTCATCGCCTATTTCTCAAGTTGTTGTAAATGTGATGCTAATAGGAAGTGTGTATGATACAAGGGACTTTGAAAGGTTAGTAAAAGCTAGAGAGTGTTTTTTTTTTGAAGTTGCATCTTTATCGGAATTTATTCTTCTCTGTTGTAGCTCCATTCGTATGAATCCTGCAAACCCCTCGCATCATGGATTGATGACCTTATTGATAGAGTGAACTTCTTCAAGACCTGGTCAAGACAGTTTGTTGCAACTGCTCAACAAAGGTAATGTTATGGACTCAGCAAAGCAAATTGCAGAGGGAAACCTGGTTTACAGGCCATAGCTTTTATTTTGTGTTCTGAAAATGAGAGGAAACTACTGATCTCAGCAACAAACAGCCCAGAAATACTTCTCAGATTCCAAAAATTAAAAGGAAAACCTTTAATACAAGAAAAGAAAAAGCAATCCCACAAGATTACAGTTACACAGTTAACTTGAGTCTCACAGAACATTCCTCCTAAAAGCCTCCCTACTTCGTCAGACCCACAAGTAAATGCCTTCCAGGCAACGTTCCCTTATAGATGTTTAACTATAAAAATCTGGTAATATATAAGACAACGCTGTTGTGACAGTAATAAACGATACCATACGATCTCCTACACAGCTGTGGAAATCCAGGAGATGTTCAGAATTGAGACTACTTTCCGCAGGCCATGACTGTTCTGTCTTGATTGGATAGCTGATTCAGTCTGCACATGTTCACAACCCTGAGCTGTGTTCAACAGGCCTTTCTCACACAGCTACTGTCAAATCTTTTCAACATTCCCTTCTCAATATCTTCTTTCCCCTTTCATCAGTAACTCCATTGTCTTCAGCACTTCTTTTCAACTCAACTTCTCCAAAATATAAAATCTTTCATGTTTCTGTTCTCTTTGTTTTCAGACCAATAAAGTGAAAAGCAACCTTTCCTATTTACCCATGTGGAATTCCTGTGTTCCATGTCACCTCTGACTTCTTCTTAATATTCAACAGCCGAAAAATTAACAAGTCCCTATCTCCTAATGCACATTTCTAAACCAGGTCTATTTATTGATAAACCGCTTAAGAACATAAGAACATAAGAAATAGGAACAGGAGTAGGCCATCTGGCCCTTCGAGCCTGCCCCGCCATTCAATAAGATCATGGCTGATCTGTCGTGACTCAGCTCCACCTTCCCGCCCTCTCCCCATAACCCTTAATCCCTTCTCTTATCAGAAACCCATCAACCCGTTTCTTAAAAATATTTAGCGAGGCAGCCTCCACCACTTCAACGGGCAGAGAATTCCAGAGATTCACCACCCTTTGAGTGCTGATCAGGGAACTCCCATTACAAGTACCTAGCATCTTTACTCCTCTTCCCTCAACTCTCCCAGACAAATTATCTGTTAACCTGTTCCCAGCTTAATCAAATCATTTACACACGTAGTCTTCTTTACAGAATAAGGCAATATTCCCGCAAATATTTTTAAAAACTGTTCTCCCTCCTGCACAGGGACTTCATTGCAGTGTTAATGTAAGCCTTACTTCTGACAAATAAGTAAACCTTAACTGAAACTTTGTTCATATAATCATAGAATCCCTACAGTGCAGAAGGAGGCCATTTGGCCCATTTGAGCCTGCACCAAAAACAATCCCACCCAGGGTAACCTCACATATTTACCCTGCCAGTCCCCTGACACTAAGGGTCAGTTTAGAATGGCCAATCTACCTAACACACATACCTTTGGATTAGGAGGAAACCAGAGCACCCAGAGGAAACCCACGCAGACATGGGGAGAACGTGCAAACTCCACACAGATAAGATTTTGACCCAATGACAATGAAGAAATGGTGATATATTTCCAAGTCAGGATGCTGAGTGACTTGGAGGGGAACCCCCAAGTGGTGGTGTTCCCAAGTGTCTGCTTCTTGTCCTTCTAGATGGTAGTGGCTGTGGGTTTGGAAGGTGCTGCCTAAGGAACCGAGAGCTCCTGCAGTGCACCTTCTGGGAAAAGCCTGCCATCAGTGATGGCTGGTCTTTGCGTCCTCGCGGTTGCAGGCAGCCACAGATTTGCTCATCCTACTATCAGCTGGTCTCTTTGATCACCATTTAAAGGTTGTCCCAGTCACACATCTTCCTGTCCAAAGCAGAGTGGCTTCAAAGAAATCTGTTCCCAATTTTTTAGAGCCCTCCCTCATGGAGGCCATGGAGTCTAGCCAAGATGTCTTGTATCCACCCACAGGAAGGACACTGTCAAGCAAGGTCACCAATCCCACATGGAAGAGACTGGCAGATTTGTAAATGCCAGCTCGCTGCATAAGTGGATGGACACCTAGTTCCACAAAAGGACAAATGACCTCCACACTGCCAGGACAATGACCTCCACACTCATCTCTCTCGACTCACAAACCCAGGACGCATTCACAGAATTCAATCCCTGTCCCCTCAGGGGAATCACTACCCACACCCCCACACACTTGGAGTCAACATGCTCAGACCTGAACTCACAGACAACCATTCCTACCTCCCCCTTTTCTCCCCACCACCACCAGCCCTGTGTCAAACTGTTCCCAGTTCAGGGCCTTATACATTATCCAGTCTGTGGATATACATTAGAGTTAGAGAGGTTTACAACATGGAAATAGGCCTTTCAACCCAACTTGTCCATGTCACCCATTTGTTTAAACCCCTAAGCTAGTCCCAGTTGCCAGCATTTGGTCCATATCCCTCTATACCCATTGTACCCAAGTAACTGTCTAAATGCTTTTCAAAAGACAAAATTGTACCCACCTCTATTACTACCTCTGGAAGCTTGTTTCAGACACACACTACCCTCTGTGTGAAACAATTGCCCTCTGGACCCTTTTGTTTCTATCCTCTCTCACCTTAAACCTATGCCCTCTAGTTTAAGACTCCCCAACCTCTGGGGAAAGATGTGGATAATCTAGCTGATCTGTGCCCCTCATTATTTTATAGACCTCTATAAGATCACCCCTCAGCCTCCTACACTCCAGAGAAAATAGTCCCAGTCTAACCAGCCTCTCCTTATAACTCAATCCATCAAGTCCCGGCAGCATCCTAGTAAATCTTTTCTGCACTCTTTCTAGTTTAATAATATCCTTTCTATAACAGGGTGACCAGAATTGTACACAGTATTCCAAGTGTGGCCTTACCAATGTCTTGTACAACTTTAACAAGACGTCCCAGCTCCTGTATTCAGTGTTCTGACCAATGAAACCAAGCATGCTGAATGCTTTCTTCACCACTCTGTCCACCTGTGACTCCACTTTCAAGGAACTATGAACCTGTACCCCTAGATCTCTTTGTTCTGTAACTCTCCCCAACGCCCTACCATTAACTGAGTAAATCCTGCCCTGGTTCAATCTACCAAAATGCATCACCTCACATTTATCTAAATTAAACTCCATCTGCCATTCATCAGCCCACACTTTCTGGATATACATTACAGCTTCTGGATATGATTACAGTCTTTGAATATAATTACAATTTCTGGATATATGTTATAATGTAACCACAGTCTGTGGTTATACATTACAATCTCTCTGGATATGCATTGATCAGGCTGGTGGTGTGATTTGTCAGTGTATGATGTTCTAACATTATTGATTTCTTGATCTACAACAGGATTTTTCCCCAGGGAACTGTGAAAGTACATGCTCCATCTGCAAAAGGGACAAAGGAGGTTGATAGCATATTACCACATGCATTCTGGCTCTCAGCTTTCTTCTTTCCCCAAGGTAAACACCTGATCCCCAGTGCTGGTCTCTCAGGTCTTAGCTTCTGCACTAGTTCTATCTGAACCCCTATACTGATCTCTCAGGGCCTCAGCACCTGTACCAGTCTCTATCTGAACCCCTATACTGGTCTCTCAGGGCCTCGGCACCTGTACCAGTCTCTATCTGAATCCCTATACTGGTCTCTCAGGGCCTCGGCACCTGTACCAGTCTCTATCTGAACCCCTATACTGGTCTCTCAGGGCCTCGGCACCTGTACCAGTCTCTATCTGAACCCCTATACTGGTCTCTCAGGGCCTCAGCACCTGTACCAGTCTCTATCTGAAACCCTGTACTTGGGAGTCCTTGTTCAAGATTCTCTTAGGGTTAACATGCAGGTTCAGTCGGCAGTTAGGAAGGCAAATGCAATGTTAGCTTTCATGTTGAGAGGTCGAGAATACAAGAACAGGGATGTACTTCTGAGGCTGGATAAGGCTCTGGTCAGAACCCATTTGGAATATTGTGAGCAGTTTTGGGCCCCGTATCTCAGGAAGGATGTGCCGGCCTTGGAAAGGATCCAAAGGAGGTTCACAAGAATGATCCCTGGAATGAAGAGCTTGTCGTATGAGGAACGGTTGAGGATTCTGGATCTGTACTCATTGGAGTTTAGAAGGATGAGAGGGGGATCTTATTGAAACTTACAGGATACTGTGAAGCCCTGGATAGAGTGGACACGGAGAGGATGTTTCCACTTGTAGGAAAAACTAGACCCAGAGAGGGCACAGTCTCAGGGTAAAGGGACAATCCTTTAAAACAGAGACGGGGAGGAAATTCTTCAGCCAGAGAGTGGGGAATGTGTGGAACTCTTTGCCGCAGAAGGCTGTGGAGGGGCTAGGCCATTGAGTGTCTTTAAAACAGAGATAGATAGGTTCTTGATTAATAAGGGTTTATGAGGAAAAGACAGGAGAATGGGGATGAGAAAAAAATTATCAGGCATAATTGAAAGACAGAACAAACTTGATGGGATGAGTGGTCTAATTCTGCTCTTGTGTCTTATGGTCCTATGGTTTTTCAGATATTGAACACCTGTACCAGTCTCTATCTGGATCCCTGTACTGGTCTCTCAGGTACTGAACACCTGTACCAGTCTCTATCTGGATCCCTGTACTGGTCTCTCAGATACTGAACACCTATACCAGTCTCTACCTGGACCCCTGTACTGGTCTCTCAGGTACTGAACACCTGTACCAGTCTCTATCTGGATTCCTGTACTGGTCTCTCAGATACTGAACACCTGTACCAGTCTCTACCTGGATCCCTGTACTGGTCTCTCAGGTACTGAACACCTGTACCAGTCTCTACCTGGATTCCTGTACTGGTCTCTCAGGTACTGAACACCTGTACCAGTCTCTACCTGGATCCCTGTACTGGTCTCTCAGATACTGAACACCTATACCAGTCTCTACCTGGACCCCTGTACTGGTCTCTCAGGTACTGAACACCTGTACCAGTCTCTATCTGGATTCCTGTACTGGTCTCTCAGATACTGAACACCTGTACCAGTCTCTACCTGGATCCCTGTACTGGTCTCTCAGGTACTGAACACCTGTACCAGTCTCTACCTGGATCCCTGTACTGGTCTCTCAGGTACTGAACACCTGTACCAGTCTCTATCTGGATTCCTGTACTGGACTCTCAGGTACTGAACACCTGTACCAGTCTCTATCTGGATTCCTGTACTGGTCTCTCAGATACTGAACACCTGTACCAGTCTCTACCTGGATCCCTGTACTGGTCTCTCAGGTACTGAACACCTGTACCAGTCTCTACCTGGATTCCTGTACTGGTCTCTCAGATACTGAACACTGAGTTCTGAATTGATGTAAAGGGTGCAATATTGTTGGCATTACAGAGATGTGGCTCCAAGTGATGGGAATTAAACATTGAGGATTATTGAGTGTTTAGAACATAAGAACATAAGAAATAGGAGCAGGAGTAGGCCATCTAGCCCTTCGAGCCTGCCCCGCCATTCAATAAGATCATGGCTGATCTGTCGTGGCTCAGCTCCACCTTCCCGCCCTCTCCCCATAACCCTTAATCCCTTCTCTTATCAAAAACCCAATAACCCGTTTCTTAAAAATATTTAGCGAGGCAGCCTCCACCACTTCAACAGGCAGAGAATTCCAGAGATTCACCACCCTTTGAGTGAAGAAGTTCCTCCTCAACTCTGTTCTAAACTGCCTCCCCTTTATCTTGAGGCTGTGCCCCCTAGTCCTACTGTCTTTTTTGAGCGGGAAGAGTCTCTCCACCTCTATCCTATCCATCCCATTCATCATCTTATACGTCTCAATGAGATCTCCCCTCATTCTTCTAAACTCTAACGAGTACAAGCCTAGTTTATTCAGCCTCTCCTCATAGCTCAATCCCCTCAACTCCGGTATCAGCCTAGAAAACCTCCTTTGCACTCCCTCCAGGGCCAAAATATCCTTGCGCAGGTGCGGCGCCCAAAACTGCACACAGTACTCCAGCTGCGGCCTCACCAATGCCCTATACAGCTGCAGCAAGACCTCCCTACTTTTATATTCAATCCCCCTCGCTATGAAGGCCAGCATCCCATTCGCCTTCCTGACCACCTGCTGCACCTGCCAGCTGGGTTTTTGCGACTCATGCACAAGGACCCCGAGGTCCCTCTGCACCGTCGCCTGCTGCAGTTTTTCGCCACATAAGTAATAGTCCTTCCTACCATTCCTCCTACCAAAGTGGACCACCTCACACTTGCCAACATTAAATTCCATTTGCCATTTCCTGGCCCATTCGCCCAGCCTATCTAGATCCTTCTGCAGACTCTCTACACCCTCCGCACAATTTGTCTTTCCCCCAATCTTGGTGTCATCAGCAAATTTCGACACCCTGCACTCGGTTCCCTCCTCCAGATCATCTATATAAATGGTAAATAGCTGAGGCCCCAGCACCGACCCCTGGGGCACCCCACTAGTCACCAACCGCCAATCCGAATAGCACCCATTGACCCCCACTCTCTGCCTCCTATTTGACAACCAATCCTCTATCCACGCTAACACCCTACCCCCAACTCCATGTCCCCTGACCTTCTGCAATAACCTCTTGTAAGGTACTTTGTCAAACGCCTTCTGAAAATCCAGAAAGACCACATCCACCGGCTCTCCTCTATCCACTGCCCTAGACACATCCTCATAGAACTCCAGTAAATTTGTCAGACACGACTTCCCTTTAGTGAAACCGTGTTGCGTCTGCCCTATCAAGCAATTCCCCTCAAGATGCCTCGCTATTTCCTCCTTAATGACGGATTCTAACATTTTACCTACCACAGACGTTAAACTAACCGGCCTATAATTCCCCGCCTTTTGCCTGCCACCCTTCTTAAACAACAGCGTAACATTTGCCGTTTTCCAATCTTCCGGCACTTCCCCGGAATCCAGCGACGTCTGGAAAATAACCACCAAGGCATCCACTATCACCTCCGCCATTTCTTTCAGAACCCTCGGATGCATTCCATCCGGTCCTGGGGACTTGTCCACAATCAGCCCCTCCAGTCTGTCGAGCCCCACCTCTCTAGTAACAGTAATGTCATTAAGACCCTCCATTCCTACCACCTTTCCATCGCTAACACCCAGCAAATTATTCACGTCCTCCTCCGTGAAGACAGAAACAAAAAAGTTATTCAATACCTTAGCCATATCCCCATCCCCTACCACTAGGTCCCCTTTCTCATCCTCTAAAGGACCAACGTTCACCCTAGCCAGCCTCTTCCTTTTTATATATTTATAAAAACTCTTGTTATCCTTTTTTATATTGTGGATAGACAAATAGGAAAAGATGATGCAGTTGCGTTGTAGATTAAAGAAGATATTGAGGAAAGATTTTAGCACAGACAATGTGGAAGCTGCTTGGGTCGAGTTAAGAAACACAAACCAGCAAGAAACATTGGTGGGGGTGGTAGCCTATCAAACTGTCATGGACAGGAATAATATTAGACAGAAAATCAGAAATGCATGTGTTAAAGGAAGATCTGAGATTATGGGTAACTTTCATCTGTTTATTTTGATTTGATTTATTATTGTCATATGTATTAGCACACAGTGAAAAGTATTGTTTCTTGCGTGCTATACAGGCAAAGCATACCGTTCACAGAGAAGGAAAGGAGAGAATGCAGAATGTAGTGTTTACAGTCACAGCGAAGGTGTAGAGAAAGATCAGCTTAGTGAAAGGTAGGGAGCCAGAGATGGAGTCCCGGACATGGATACTTCAGTCCCAGCCTGTTAATGTGATTTAAACTGTATTAAAAAGATCGTTTAAATAAGTTATAGTTCCAAATTGATTTCAGGCATGCAGCTCCTGATCACTTTGGGTTCATTGTCAAAGCTGTTCCTGCAGCCATCATAGAATAGTTAACCATGTGTCATTGCAGGATTCCTGACAGCTCTGTTACAAAACCATGCTCGTAAACATGGGATATCCGTGGATACTGTCACCTTTGAGTTTCACGTGCTGCCTCTCAGTAAGCAGACTGAGGATTCCTGGAGCATCCCAAAACTCAAACCTAGTATCTGGATGCAAGCCTTCCAGGTGAGTTTGTGCTAACTACACTAACCTGCTCCAGGGAAAACGCTGGGAAATAAAGCTCAACTCAGAGTGACAATCAGGGGTGTATACCCAGGGTGATAATCAGGGGTGTATACCCAGGGTGATAATCAGGGGTGCATACCCAGGGTGATAATCAGGGGTGTATACCCAGGGTGATAATCAGGGGTGTATACCCAGGGTGATAATCAGGGGTGTATACCCAGGGTGATAATCAGGGGTGCATACCCAGGGTGATAATCAGGGGTGTATACCCAGGGTGATAATCAGGGGTGTATACCCAGGGTGATAATCAGGGGTGTATACCCAGGGTGATAATCAGGGGTGCATACCCAGGGTGATAATCAGGGGTGTATACCCAGGGTGATAATCAGGGGTGTATACCCAGGGTGATAATCAGGGGTGCATACCCAGGGTGATAATCAGGGGTGTATACCCAGGGTGATAATCAGGGGTGCATACCCAGGGTGACAATCAGGGGTGCATACCCAGGGTGACAATCAGGGGTGTATACCCAGGGTGATAATCAGGGGTGTATACCCAGGGTGATAATCAGGGGTGTATACCCAGGGTGATAATCAGGGGTGCATACCCAGGGTGATAATCAGGGGTGCATACCCAGGGTGATAATCAGGGGTGCATACCCAGGGTGATAATCAGGGGTGCATACCCAGGGTGATAATCAGGGGTGTATACCCAGGGTGATAATCAGGGGTGTATCATGGGACAGAATGGGGTGTATACTCAGGGCGGTGATCGAGGGGAGTATACTGAGACAGAGTGGGGTGTATAATGGAAGAGAGTGGGGTGCATACCCAGGGCGGTGATGGAGGGGAGTATACTGGGACAGATTCGATTGTATACCCAGGGTGATGATCAGGGAAGTATACTGACACAAAGTGGGGTGTATACTAAGAGAGAGTGGAGTGTATATCCAGGGCGATGATCAGAGGGTGTATACTAGGAAAGAGTGGGGAGTTTACTGAGAGACAGCAGGGTGTTTACCCAGGCAATGATCGGGGAAATATACTGGGAAAGAGTCACCAGGAAAGATTGGGGTGTATACCCACGGTGATGATCGGGGGAGCATACTCGGAAAGAGTGGGGTATATACTGGGAGAGAGTGGGGTATATACTGGGAGAGAATGGGGTGTATACTGGGAGAGAGTGGGGTGTATACTGGGAGAGAGTGGGGTGTATACTGGGAGAGAGTGGGGTGTATACTGGGAGAGAGTGGGGTATATACTGGGAGAGAGTGGGGTGTATACTGGGAGAGAGTGGGGTATATACTGGGAGAGAGTGGGGTATATACTGGGAGAGAGTGGGGTGTATACTGGGAGAGAGTGGGGTATATACTGGGAGAGAGTGGGGTGTATACTGGGAGAGAGTGGGGTATATATTGGGAGAGTGGGGTGTATACTGGGAGAGAGTTGGGTATATATTGGGAGAGTGGGGTGTATACCCAGAGCAATGATCGGAGGCTGTATCCTGGGAAAGAGTGGGGTATATACTGGGAGAGAGTGGGGTGTATACTGGGAGAGAGTGGGGTGTATACTGGGAGAGAGTTGGGTATATATTGGGAGAGTGGGGTATATACTGGGAGAGAGTTGGGTATATATTGGGAGAGTGGGGTGTATACCTAGAGCAATGATCGGAGGCTGTATCCTGGGAAAGAGTGGGGTGTATACCTAGGGCAATGATCGGAGGCTGTATACTCGGAAAGAGTGGGGTATATACTGGGAGAGAGTGGGGTGTATGCTGGGAGAGAGTTGGATAATTATTGGGAGAGTGCGGTGTATACCCAGGGCAATGATCGGAGGCTGTATCCTGGGAAAGAGTGGGGTGTATACTTGGAGAGAATGGGACGATGATCAGGAGTGTATACTGGGAAAGAGTCAGATATACACTGGAAGAGAGTAGGGTGTACACCCAGGGCCATGATCGGTGGGTTGGGGGGGATATACTGAGCAGGGTCCTAAGGTGAAGGATCCAACTGTTCAAATGTTACTTTGCACACAGCGCCCCACCCCTCCTGAAGATGGAGCTATCTTGTTTGGGTTCTATTTGGATGGTGCTTGCTGGGATCCAGACAGACATCTCCTCAAGGATTCTAATGTTGGTCACAGATATTGTCAAATGCCTGAGATTCTGTTCTTGCCTGTACAGGTAGGTGCAGCTTACTATTCAGTTTAATATTGTTTCTGATTGTAACCAGGAATTATATCCCAGTATTCTGGTGTAACAGCATTGGAATGATTAGAACAATCAGGACAGGAACAATCCGGAATGGCATCCTTTGGAATGATCCAAGATAAGGATCCATTGGAATGATCCAGGAACGATGCAAGATGGGATACATTACGGAACAGCATGGTGACGCAGTGGTTAGCTCTGCTGCTTCACAGCTCCATGGACCTGGGTTCGATTCCTGGCTTGGGTCACTGTCTGCATGTTCTCCCCATGTCTGCATGGGTTTTGTCTGGGTGCTCCTGTTTCCTCCCACAGTCCAAAGATGTGTGGGTTAGCTTGATTGGCCATGCTAAATTGCCCTTGGTGTCAGGCAACTGGCTAGGATAAATATGTGGTTATGGGGATAGAGTCTGGATGGGATAGTTGTCAGTGCAGGCTCAGTGGGCCGAATAGCCTTGTCCTGCACTCTGGGGATTCGATGATAACAATCTGGAATAGGATGCATTTGGGCAATATTGGATATAAACCATGAGGAAAATGCAGTATAGTAAATGTATGAACAATCCAGGATAGGGTGGCACCGTGGATTGCATTGCTGCTTCAGTGCCAGGGACCCAGGTTCAGTTCAGATCTTTGACTGTGTGGAGTTGGCATGTTCTGCTCTGTGTTAGTTACTGATGTTTGAAAGCTGTATGAGAGACTCCAGGCAGAGATTTAAAGATTTTGTCTCTTTTCAGACTGACGGTCAGAGGACGTCCTTGGAGCTAGGTGGCAGGCCTCAGGCCATGAAGAATTACTATGAGTGTCCTGTGTACCAGACCTCACGACGCTCTACCGCTCTTTCCCCCACTGGTCACTCCACCAACTTTGTAATTGCCATTAATTTGCCCACCGTTATGCCCAGTGATCATTGGGTGACTGGTGGTGTGGCAATGTTTTGCCAGCTGGATGACTGACAACTTCCTGTTCCCTTTATGGTCCTGTGGTCGCAATCCAAGCTTACCCCCTGTTTGATACCATTTTCCCAATTCTCTACATCCTGGAATGTCCATATCATCCTTCCATTCTAAGGGAAATTCCTAAATTAATTCCATCCCTGGATTTCCAATAAAACACATTCCTTCCCCCTGATGTAATCAATCTCATTGCTACCCTATATTCTATTCTCACTCCCACTCGTGTGACTGGATAATCTCTGGCCGTGATCCCTGGCACTTGTGGGGAAGGAGATCTGGGATTGGTGTCTGCAGCATCCTCTGAGACAGATTTGTGAGTGTGGGACAATCTGCAGGGTGTCCTTCTCCCTTCTGCAACTGCCAGACCTGAGAAACTTTGGGTTTTATTTGAACAATTTGGGTTTTATTCCCAAAGTTTGAGCCAAACATTAATTAATTAAAAATATAGTTGTCATTTCTCCAATTTTGCTTGTTTTATTTCCGTTAATTTACTCCCCAGCCTTATTTCAAACTACAACCCTGGACAAATCTGTCAGTAGAATGCAGAGATACCTCAGCTGGGTGGAGAAGAGTCCAGAAACAGGAAGAGGTTGAGGCCATGGAGGGAAGGCGAGGATGAAGGTTCTCAGTTATAGAACATAGAACACTACAGCACAAACAGGCCTTTCGGCCCTCGAGTTGCGCCGATCACATCAACACCTACCAATCTATAGACCTATCTATAACCCTCAATCCCATTAAACCCCATTTACTCATCCAGAAGTCTTTTAAAATACCCCAGCGAGTTCGCCTCCACCACCAATGACGGCAGCCGATTCCACTCACTCACCACCCTCTGAGTGAAAAACTTACCCCTAACATCACCTCTGTACTTCCCTCCCCGCACCTTAAATCTGTGTCCTCTCATAGCGACCATTTCAACCCGGGGAAATAGCCTCTGAGAGTCCACCCTATCTATTCCTCTCAACATTTTATAAACTTCTATCAGGTCGCCTCTCAACCTTCGCCTCTCTAGGGAAAAGAGTCCCAGCTCCCTCAACCTATCTTCATAAGGCATGCCTCCCAGTCCAGGCAACATCTTTGTAAATCTCCTCTGTACCCTTTCAATAGCTTCTACGTCCTTCCTATAGTGAAGCGACCAGAACTGTGCACAGTGCTCCAAATGAGGCCTGACAAGGGTCTTATAAAGTTAATGAAGGCCAGTACACCATACGTCTTCTTGACCACCTCTTCCACCTGCGAGGCCAATTTAAGAGTCCTGTGGACCCGGACCCCAAGATCCTTCTGCTCTTCAACACTACTAACACTCCTGCCCTTGATAGTGTACTCGTTCCTCCCGTTGGTTCTGCCAAAATGGACAAATACGCATTTATCCGCGTTGAAGTCCATCTGCCACTTCTCCGCCCAGTCCTGCATCCTATCAATATCTCGCTGCAACTTTTGCCATCCTTCCAGACCATCCACAACACCACCGACCTTCGTGTCATCAGCGAACTTACTTACCCATCCCTCCACTTCCTCATCCAGGTCATTTATGAAAATGACAAACAGCAAGGGTCCTAGAACAGATTCCTGGGGCACTCCACTGGTGACTGACCTCCATTCAGAAAAAGCCCCATCCACAACCACTCTCTGCCTTCTGCAGGCAAGCCAGTTCTGGATCCACAAGGCCAAAGGCCCTTGGATCCCATGCCCTCTCAAGAAGTCTTGCATGGGGGACCTTATCAAACGCCTTGCTGAAGTCCATGTACACCACGTCCACTGCACTTCCTTCGTCAATGTGTTCAGTCACATTATCGAAGAACTCAACTAGGCTCGTAAGGCACGACCTGCCCTTGACAAACCCATGCTGACTATTCCTGATCATGTCAAACCTCTCCAAATGTTCGTAAATCTTGTCCCTCAGAAGCCTCTCCATCAGCTTACCAACCACTGAGGTCAGACTCACCGGGCGGTAATTTCCCGGGCTATCTCTGTTCCCTTTCTTGAAAATAGGGACTACATCCGCAATCCTCCAATCTTCCGGAACCTCTCCCGTCTCCATTGACGATGCAAAGATCATCACCAGGGGCTCTGCAATCACTTCTCTCACCTCCCACAATAACCTGGGGTACATCCCATCCGGTCCTGGCGACTTATCTACCTTGATAGAATTCAAAAGTTCTAACACATCCTCCTCCTTAATATCCACATACTCAATCTTTTCCATCTGCTGCAAATCCATAGCAAGATCTCCCAGATCAGCTTCCACTGTGAATACTGAGGCAAAGTACTCATTAAGCGCCTCTGCCATTTCTTCTGGTTCCACACAGACCTTTCCCCCTTCACCTTTTATAGGTCCTATCCTTTCCCTTCTCACCCTTTTACCTTTCACATACTTATAGAAGGCCTTGGGATTCTCCTTAATCTTACCCGCCAAGGTCTTCTCATGGCCCCTTCTGGCTCTGCTAATTTCCCTTTTAAGCTCCTTTCTACAGTCCTTATACTCCTCAAGATCCTTAACCTCTCCTAATTCCCTGAACCTCTTATACACCTTCCCTTTCCTCCTGACTAGGTTCAACACAGCCTTCGTGCACCACGGTTCCCGCGACCTACCAAAACCCCCTTGTCTCATCGGAACGTTGTCATGCATAGCTCCAGACAAACATTCCTTGAATATCCGCCACCTTCCTTCGGTACTTTTCCCTAAGAACGCCTCCTTCCAGTTTATTTGTCCAAGTAACTTCCTGACTTCTTCGTATCTCCCCTTACCCCAGACAAACACCTTCCTAGCCTGCCTGATCCTATCTCATTCCAATGCAATTGTGAAGGAGATAGAATTATGGTCACCATTCCCAAGATGCTCTCCTACCGAGAGATCCATCACCTGCCCTGGTTCATTCGCCAGTACCAGGTCAAGTACAGCCTCTCCCCTCGTAGGCTTATCCACATACTGTGTCAGGAAACCTTCCTGAACACACCTAACAAACTCCTCCCCATCCAAACCCCTTACCCTAGGGATATTCCAGTCGAAGTTTGGGAAATTGAAGTCTCCCATCACGACAACTCTGTTATTAATACATCTCTCCAGAATCTGGTTCCCTATCTGCACTTCAATTTCCCTGTCACTATTGGGCGGCCTATAGAATACACCCAGCAAAGTTTTCGACCCTTTGCTGTTCGTAACTTCCACCCACAGAGACTCTGTAGATAGTCCCTCCACGGCATCCTCTTTCTCTGCAGCCATGACACTGTCCCTGATTAACAGTGCCACTCCACCACCTCTTCTGCCATCCTCCCTGTCCTTCCTGAAGCATCTGAAACCTGGCACCTGAAGTACCCAGTCCTGTCCCTGAGACATCCAAGTCTCCGTAATGGCCACCACATCACATTCCCAAGCAGCTATCCACGCCCTAAGCTCATCTACCTTATTTACTACACTCCTGGCATTAAAATATATACACTTCAGCCCCTCAGTCTGGACATTGAAGTTGAGGGGAAAAGAGACAGAGCTGCTAAAGGGAACAAGAGTGAATGTACAGGAGAGGTCAGAATTTCTGACAAATGCTCCATCCATCGCAGCGGGAGCAGAGAAGCTCACTAGCCTGAACGGCTGGGAGATTTCAGCTAACGTGGTTTAGTCAAAGTGAAAATCATGTTTAACCAATTTATTGGAGTTCTTTGAGGAAGTAACGTGCTGTGGATAAAGGGGAACCAGTGAATGTACTGCACTTGGATTTCCAGAAAACATTAGATCCATTGCCACATCCAATGTAATTGCAGAAAATAAAAGCTGAGGAGTAAGGGCTGACATTTTGACATTGAAGATTACTTCCTGTCAGCTTGTCTAAGGGCAAATGGGCCTTCTTCAGGTTGGCAAGATGTAGTAAATAGTGAGCCACTGTTACCAGCACCGGGAGCTCAACTGGTTACAATTGATACAAATGACATGGCAAAAGGGAATGAAGGCAATGGCCTAGTGGTATTATTGCTGGACTATTAATCCAGAAACTCAACTCATGTACTGGGGACCTGGGTTCAAATCCCACCATGGCAGAATTCAATTTTTTTTAAAAATCTGGAATTAAGAATCTGCTGATGACCAAACCATTGTCGATTGTCAGGAAAAACCCATCTGGTTCACTAATTTCCCTTTATGGAAGGAAATCTGCTGTTCTCACCTGGTCTGGCCAACATGTGACTCCAGAGTCACAGTGATGTGGTTTAAAAAAGAACACATGGAGACTACAATAAGATATAGATTGGTTAAACAAGTAGGCAAAGCTCTGCAAAATGTGAGATTGTCCATTTTCCAGGAAAAATAGATGGACCATTTCTAAATGATCTAAATAGTGAGAGATTGCAGAGGGATCTGGGTGTCCTATTGCAGGGATCATGAAAGGTTAGCATACAGAAAATAATTAATAGAATGTTATTTATTGCAAAGGGAATTGATTATAAAATGCTTCAGTTGTACAGGGCATAGGTAGGACTGCATTCTGTACAATACTCTGTACAGAATTGGTCATCTTATTTAAAGAAAGATGTAAATGCATTGCAATAATAGCAGGAATGGACGGGTTGTTTTCTGAGGAGAGAGTGGAGTTTAGCAGAGTAAGAGGAGAATTGATTGAAACACGTAGGATCCTGAGGGGTGTTGACACGGTGAATGTGGAGAGGATGATTCCTCTTGTGGGAGAATCTAGAACCGAGGGTCACTGTTTAAAAATAGGAGGTCACCCATTTAAAACAGACATGAGGTGGATTTTCTTCACCCAAAAAGTTAGGACTCTTTGGAACTCTTTTCCTGGGAATGTTCTGGAAGCAGAGTCTTTGAATATTTTGAAGATAGAGGTGGGTAAATTCTTGACAAGAACAGGGCGTTATCAGGGGTAGGCAGGATGCAAATCTCTGAAGTTACTATAAGATCAGCCATGATGTTCTTAAATGTGGAGCAGGCTTGAGGGGCTGAATGGCCTCCTCCTGCTGTGTTTTCTTTTCACCGTTGCTTCCTTGTAGCTTGGCTTCCTCCCCAGGATATGAAGGAAGAGTCAGTGATGGTTTCACAAGCTCCTAACTGGGGCTATTGTGGTGTATGTGCTCCCCCATTTACAGAAAGAACAGGATAGCACTCTGTGAAAGTAACTGCATCACTGCCCAGGCCTGGAGATACTTACAGGGCAGTAAATAGTGAGCTCTGTCTCCTTTCCCCTCAACAGCTTCAGGATGGCATGGCCAACTTGTCCATGATGCCTGGTTTTTACCACTAAGCTAGTCCCAAATAGGGTCATAAAGGTTTACAGCATGGAAACAGGCCCTTTGGCCTGATGAGGTAGTTATTGCTACTAGACAGGCAGTGCTCGACAGACTGGAGGGACTGATTGTGGACAAGTCCCCAGGACCGGATGGAATGCATCCAAGAGTTCTGAAAGAAATGGTGGAGGTGATAGTGGATGCCTTGGTGGTTATTTTCCAAACCTCGCTGGATTCCGGGGAAGTGCCGGAAGATTGGAAAACGGCTAATGTTACGCCGTTGTTTAAGAAGGGTACCAGGCAAAAGGCAGGGAATTATAGACCGGTTAGTTTAACGTCTGTTGTAAGTAAAATGCTTGAATCCGTAATCAAGGAGAAAATAGCGAGGCATCTTGAGGAGAATTGTCTGGTAGAGCAGACGCAGCATGGTTTTGTTAAGGGGAAGTCGTGTCTGACAAATTTATTGGAATTCTATGAGGATGTGTCTAGTGCGGTAGACGGGGGAGAGCCGGTGGATGTGGTGTTTCTTGATTTTCAGAAGGCGTTTGACAAGGTACCTCACAAGAGGTTATTGCAGAAGGTAAGGGGGCATGGAGTTGGGGGTAGGGTGTTAGCGTGGATAGGGGATTGGCTGTCAAATAGGAGGCAGAGAGTGGGGGTCAATGGGTGCTATTCGGATTGGCGGTTGGTGACTCTGGGAGTGCCCAAGGGGTCGGTGCTGGGGCCTCAGCTATTTACCATTTATATAGATGATCTGGAGGAGGGAACCGAGTGTAGGGTGTCGAAATTTGCTGATGACACCAAGATTGGTGGAACGGCAAATTGTGCGGAGGGTGTGGAGAGTCTGCAGAAGGATCTAGATAGGCTGTGCGAATGGGCCAGAAACTGGCAAATGGAATTTAATGTTGGCAAGTGTGAAGTTGTCCACTTTGGTAGGAATAATGTTAGGAAGGACTATTACTTACGGGGCGAAAAACTGCAGCAGGTGACGGTGCAGAGGGACCTCGGGGTCCTTATGCATGAGTCGCAAAAACCCAGCTTGCAGGTGGTCAGGAAGGCAAATGGGATGCTGGCCTTCATAGCGAGGGGGATTGAATATAAAAGTAGGGAGGTCTTGCTGCAACTGTACAAGGCATTGGTGAGGCTGCAGCTGGAATACTGTGTGCTGTTTTGGTCACCGCACTTACGCAAGGATATTTTGGGAGTGCAGAGGAGGTTCACTAGGCTGTTACCGGAATTGAGGGGGTTGAGCTATGAGGAGAGGCTGAATAAACTAGGCTTGTACTCGTTAGAGTTTAGAAGAATGAGGGGAGATCTCATTGAGACGTATAAGATGATGAATGGGATGGATAGGATAGAGGTGGAGAGACTCTTCCTGCTCAGAAAGGACAGTAGGACTAGGGGGCACAGCCTCAAGATAAAGGGGAGGGGCAGTTTCGTATGGAGTTGAGGAGGAACTTCTTCACTCAAAGGGTGGTGAATCTCTGGAATTCTCTGCCCATCGAAGTGGTGGAGGCTACCTCGCTAAATATTTTTAAGACGCGGGTTGATGGATTTTTGATAAGAGAGGGGATTAAGGGTTATGGGGAGAGGGCGGGAAAGTAGAACTGAGCCACGACAGATCAGCCATGATCTTATTGAATGGCGGGGCAGGCTCGAGGGGCTAGATGGCCTACTCCTGCTCCTATTTCTTATGTTCTTGTATTTTGTTATGAGGGATACTATGGAAACTGGGATTGTTATCCTTACAGAACACAAGATTAATGGGAGACCAATAAAAATATTGAAAATGATGAGGGGTTTCATTGGACTAAATGGGGTCAAAGTGTTTCCCCATACTCACAGACTTAAAACAAATGGTAAGAAGAATGAGAGAGAAATGGGAATAATGTCTTCACCCAGAGGATTGTTATAATCTGGAACACATGAACTGACAGACTGATGGAACCTGATTCAGCAGGAACTTTCCAAACACAGCTGGACATGTATTTGAAGTGGAATAATCTACAGGTAAAGATCTGTAAGTGTGATTGGAGCCAGGCTGGATGGGATAGCTTTATACTCTTGCTTAGAATGATCCTGAGGAACTGCCTCAGCTCAATTCCCAGACAGCCTACTGTCCAGGAGAGTCCTCACTCCCCTGTCCTCCAGACATCTCTACAGAAGGACCTGCACTGCTGATAAACTGTGAGATCATGTCTCGGACACCAGGAGTTACTCCAACAGGCAGGGTTGGGAGAATCCCATCTCCAATCCTCTGGATCTCACCAGGATTCGGGGCAAGCCAATTGGCATGTTGCCCTGGGCAGTCTCCCCCTCCCTCAGCTGCTGCCAATGTGCCAGCCGTGGCTGACAGTTGTAGGTGCGTTCTGAAGGTCCAGGGACTCTCTGTATCTGCTCAGTCTCCTGGAGCTCAGCATCTCCTTCCCCTGCAGTTTCAAACCCTGCCACCTGGCAGATCCATCTCGCTCTTTGTCCTTCTGGAAACAAAGAAAGATTTAGAATAAAGAGATCACAGCGAGTCCTAAACACTTCATCAGCGCTGGAGTATCTTCAGGGTACAGCCACTGTCATAAGGTAGGAGAAATGGCACAGTAAGATCCCACAAATGGCAATGAGATAAATGGCCACATCATTTACTTTTTTGTGCTTTTGTTTGAAGAATTAATATTGGGTAGAAATCCAGTAAAAATGCCACATTTTCCTTTTCAAAATAGCAACCAAGAGATAGCCTGGACAGGGTGTCATGTAAGAACAGCAGGAATAGGTAGAGGAGGAGGCTATTCAGCCCTTTGAGCTCACTCTGTTATTTACTGGGATCATGGCAACCCTACTTCATTCAGCACTGTCCCTGTGTTTGTATTGATCTTTTTCATACGTACAAATCTATCAGTTTCACTGATTGAAGCATAGGGGTCTGGACAGGGTGGTCGTGGAGGGGATTTTTCCTCTTGTGGAAGAATCTGGAGCCGGGGGGGGATTCTGTTTAAAAATAAAGTGCCATCCATTTAAAACAGAGGAGGTGAGATTTTTATCTCCTAGAGGGTGGAGAGTCGCTGGAATTTTCTTCCTCAAAGGAAGCAGAGTCTCTGAATATTTTGAAGGCAGAGGTGGAAGATTCCTGGTAAGTTAAAGGGTGAAAGGCTATCGGGGAGAAGTATGATTTGAGATTACTATCAGCTATCAGACCAGCCATGATCTTATTAAATGGCGGAGCAGGCTCGAGGGGCTGAATGTCCCCTTCCTGCTCTATTTTTGCATGTTTGTGTGAACAAACTCAAAAGGGGGGATTTTACAACCTTTCTTGCCCCGAAACCATAAAAACCTGCCTGGGGTCAAAGGATCTCCCCATGGTCCCACCCCTCACCCTCTCCGAGTACCGGGCAGGTGGACGGTAAAATTCTAACCAATGACTGAGCTTCCACAACCCTTTGGGATAGAGAATTCCAAAGATTCACAACCCTCTGAGTGAAGAAATTCCCCTTCATCTCCATCCTAACTGGCCTCCCCTTATTCGGAGTCTGTGATCCTTGTTTGTAGAACCCATTCCCCACCAAACAACCACCCTTCACAGTCAGGGAATACAGCCTTCCTGCATCATGGGCAGTATGGTAGCACGGTGGTTAGCACTACTGCCTCTTAGCTCCAGGGACCTGGGTTCAAATCCTGGCTCGGGTCACTGTCTGTGTGGAGTTTGCATGTCCTCCTCGTGTCTGCGTGGGTTTCCTCCAGGCCCTCCGGTTTTCTTCCGCAGTCCAAAGATGTGCAGCTTAGGTTGATTGGCCATGCTAAAATTGCCCTTTAGTGTCCCAGGATGCATAAATTAGAGGGATTAATTGGTATGGGGAATAGGGCCTGGGTGGGATTGTGGTTGGTGCTGACTTGATGGGCAAATGCCCTCTTTCTGCACTGCAGGACTCGATGACCTACCCTGTCACACTCTGAAAAATGTTGTATATTTCAATGAGATTGCCTCTCATTCTGCTAAACTGCAGAGAATAAAGGCACAGTTTATTTAATTCATCCTTGGGACAGTACGGCACTCCCTCAGCACCGACCCTCTGACAGTGCGGCACTCCCTCAGTACTGACCCTCTGACAGTGCGGCACTCCCTCAGCACTGACCCTCTGACAGTGCGGCACTCCCTCAGCACTGACCCTCTGACAGTGCGGCACTCCCTCAGTACTGACCCTCTGACTGTGCGGCACTCCCTCAGTACTGACCCTCTGACAGTGCGGCACTCCCTCAGCACTGACCCTCTGACAGTGCGGCACCCCCTCAGCACTGACCCTCTGACAGTGCGGCGTTCCCTCAGCACTGACCCTCTGACAGTGCGGCACTCCCTCAGCACTGACCCTCTGACAGTGCGGCACTCCCTCAGCACTGACCCTCTGACAGTGCGGCACTCCCTCAGCACTGACCCTCTGACAGTGCGGCACTCCCTCAGTCCTGACCCACTGACAGTGCGGCACTCCCTCAGCACTGACCCTCTGACAGTGCGGCGCTCCCTCAGCACTGACCCTCTGACAGTGCAGCACTCCCTCAGCACTGACCCTCTGACAGTACGGCACTCCCTCAGCACTGACCCTCTGACAGTGCGGCGCTCCCTCAGTACTGACCCTCTGACAGTGCGGCACTCCCTCAGTACTGACCCTCTGACAGTGCGGCACTCCCTCAGCACTGACCCACAGAGTGCAGCACTCCCTCAGCACTGACCCTCTGACAGTGCGGCACTCCCTCAGCACTGACTCTCTGACAGTGCGGCACTCCCTCAGCACTGACCCTCTGACAGTGCGGCACTCCCTCAGCACTGACCCTCTGACAGTGCAGCACTCCCTCAGCACTGACTCTCTGACAGTGCGGCACTCCCTCAGCACTGACCCTCTGACAGTGCAGCACTCCCTCAGCACTGACCCTCTGACAGTGTGGCACTCCCTCAGTACTGACCCTCTGACAGTGCGGCACTCCCTCAGTGCTGACCCTCTGACAGTGCGGCGCTCCCTCAGTCCTGACCCACTGACAGTGCGGCGCTCCCTCAGCACTGACCCTCTGACAGTGCAGCACTCCCTCAGCACTGACCCTCTGACAGTGCGGCACTCCCTCAGCACTGACCCTCTGACAGTGCGGCGCTCCCTCAGTACTGACCCTCTGACAGTGCGGCACTCCCTCAGGACTGACCCTCTGACAGTGCGGCACTCCCTCAGCACTGACCCTCAGAGTGCAGCACTCCCTCAGCACTGACCCTCTGACAGTGCGGCACTCCCTCAGCACTGACTCTCTGACAGTGCGGCACTCCCTCAGCACTGACTCTCTGACAGTGCAGCACTCCCTCAGCACTGACCCTCTGACAGTGCGGCACTCCCTCAGCACTGACCCTCTGACAGTGCGGCGCTCCCTCAGTACTGACCCTCTGACAGTGCGGCACTCCCTCAGGACTGACCCTCTGACAGTGCGGCACTCCCTCAGCACTGACCCTCAGAGTGCAGCACTCCCTCAGCACTGACCCTCTGACAGTGCGGCACTCCCTCAGCACTGACTCTCTGACAGTGCGGCACTCCCTCAGCACTGACTCTCTGACAGTGCGGCACTCCCTCAGCACTGACCCTCTGACAGTGCGGCACTCCCTCAGCACTGACTCTCTGACAGTGCGGCACTCCCTCAGCACTGACCCTCTGACAGTGCGGCACTCCCTCAGTACTGACCCTCTAACTGTGCGATGCTCCCTCAGCACTGACCCTCTGACAGTGTGGCACTCCCTCAGCACTGACCCTCTGACAGTGCGGCACTCTCTCAGTACTGACCCTCTGACAGTGCGGCACTCCCTCAGCACTGACCCTCTGACAGTGCGGCACTCCCTCAGCACTGACCCTCTGACAGTGCGGCACTCCCTCAGCACTGACCCTCTGACAGTGCGGCACTCCCTCAGCACTGACCCTCTGACAGTGCGGCACTCCCTCAGCACTGACCCTCTGACAGTGCGGCACTCCCTCAGCACTGACCCTCTGACAGTGAGGCACTCCCTCAGCACTGACCCTCTGACAGTGCGGCACTCCCTCAGTACTGACCCTCTGACAGTGCGGCGCTCCCTCAGCACTGACCCTCTGACAGTGAGGCACTCCCTCAGCACTGACCCTCTGACAATGCGGCACTCCCTCAGTACTGACCCTCTGACAGTGCGGCACTCCCTCAGCACCGACCCTCTGACAATGCGGCACTCCCTCAGCACTGACCCTCTGACAGTGCGGCACTCCCTCAGCACTGACCCTCTGACAGTGCAGCACTCCCTCAGCACTGACCCTCTGACTGTGCGGCACTCCCTCAGCACTGACCCTCTGACAGTGCGGCATTCCCTCAGTACTGACCCTCTGACAGTGTGGCACTCCCTCAGCACTGACCCTCTGACAGTGCGGCATTCCCTCAGCACTGACCCTCTGACAGTGTGGCACTCCCTCAGCACTGACCCTCTGACAGTGCGGCACTCCCTCAGTACTGAATTATGGGCTACATTGTGTGGACTGAGACTAGAAGCTATGTTCTTTTGACTCATTCCCTCAGTACTGACCCTGTCAGCTAACACAAGGCCTCACTGGCTTTCCGAACAGCTTTCCGAACAGCAGCAGTATATTCCCAGCCACAAATCAATCTTACAATCACCCTCACTGCTGCCAGTAGGTGTCAGATCTCCAGACCCGCCTGAGGCTTTCCCTCAATGTTGGGACCACATGACTGGGCTCCTGACATGATCAAGGAGATTTACAATGTCACAGCGTCTGTCTCCCAGCAACCCCACGACAGGTCCAAAGGTGACCATCCTTCATGATCAGCAATGGGGTTAGGGTGCTCTACAAACTGGGTGGAGCCAACTCCCACTGTAGGACAGAGTTGCATACAACTCTGCAGAAGGCAGAGAGTGGTTGTGGATGGGTCTTTTTCGGAATGGAGGTCAGTCACCAGTGGGGTGCCCCAGGGATCTGTTCTGGGACCCTTGCTGTTTGTCATTTTCATAAATGACCTGGATGAGGAAGTGGAGGGATGGGTTAGCAAGTTCGCTGATGACACGAAGGTCGGCAGTGTTGTGGATGGTCTGGAAGGATGTCAAAAGTTGCAGCAGGACATAGATAGGATGCAGGAATGGGCGGAGAAGTGGCAGATGGACTTCAATGCGGATAAATGTGTAGTCGTCCATTTTGCCAGGTCCAATGGGATGCAGGAGTATAATATCACGGGTAAGACTCTTAGCAATGTGGAAGATCAGAAGGACCTTGGGGTCCAGGTCCACAGGACTCTTAAATCGGCCTTGCAGGTGGAGGAGGTGGTCAAGAAGGCGTATGGTGTACTGGCCTTCATTAATCGAGGGATTGAGTTTAGGAGTCGGGAGGTAATGCTGCATTTTATAAGACCCTTGTCAGACCCCTCTTGGAGTACTGTGCGCAGTTCTGGTCGCCTCACTATAGGAAGGATGTGGAAGCTATTGAGAGGGTGCAGAGGAGATTTACAAGGATGTTGCCTGGATTGGGTGGCATGCCTTATGAAGATAGGTTGAGGGAGCTGGGACTCTTTTCCCTGGAGAGACGAAGGTTGAGAGGCGACCTGATAGAGGTTTATAAAATGTTGAGGGGAATAGATAGGGTGGACTCTCAGAGGCTATTTCCCAGGACTGAAATGGTCGCTACGAGAGGACACAGATTTAAGGTGCTGGGGAGTAGGTACAGAGGAGATAGAACATAGAACATTACAGCGCAGAACAGGCCCTTCGGCCCACGATGTTGCGCCGACCAGTTAAAAAACAATGACCCTCTAACCTAAACCAATCCCTTTTCATCCATAAACCTATCCACGGATCTCTTAAACGCCCCCAAACTAAGCGCATTTACAACTGCAGCAGGCAGGGCATTCCAATCCCTCACCACCCTCTGGGTAAAGAACCTATCCCTGACATCAGTCCTATAACTACTCCCCCTTAATTTAAAGCTATGCCCTCTCGTGCTAGCTTTCTCCATCCGAGGAAAAAGGCTATCACTGTCCACCTTATCTAAACCTCTAATCATCTTATATGTTTCAATAAGGTCCCCTCTTAGCCGCCTTCTTTCCAGCGAAAACAACCCCAAATCCCTCAGCCTCTCCTCATAGGACCTCCCCACCATACCAGGCAACATCCTGGTAAACCTCCTCTGCACCCTCTCCAAAGCCTCCACATCCTTCCTGTAATGTGGGGACCAGAACTGCACACAAAACTCCAAGTGCGGCCGCACCAGAGTTGTGTACAGTTGCATCATGATGCTGAGACTCCTAAATTCAATCCCCCTACCATGTTAGGGGTAAGTTTTTCACTCAGAGGGTGGTGAGTGAATGGAATCGGCTGCCGTCGTCGGTGGTGGAGGCGAACTCGCTGGGGTCTTTTAAAAGACTTCTGGATGAGTATATGGGGTTTAATGGGATTGGGGGTTATAGATAGGTCTATAGATTGGTGGGGTTGATGTGATCGGCGCAACTTGTGGGCCAAAGGGCCTGTTTGTGCTGTAGTGTTTTATGTTCTACAACAACTTGTATTTATATAGACCCTTTCATTAAGATGCCCCCTTTGGCCTCAGCCTGGGCATGAAGGGCAACACTTCAAAGCATCGTGAATCGTAAGGCGGTGCTCAGTAGATCTCAAAAGGACAGAGACAGGCTGGTTAGTGGATGGGCAGGTTTGTGGCAGATTAAATTTTTGATTTATTGTTGTCGCATGAACTTACAAACAGTGAAAAGTATTGTTTCTTGAGCGCTATACAGACAAAGCATACCATTCATTGGGAAGGAAACGAGAGAGTGCAGAATGTAGTATTACAGTCAGAACTAGGGTGTAGAGAAAGATCCATTCAAAAGTCTGGCAGCAGCAGGGAAGAAGCTGTTCTTGAGTCGGTTAGTATGTAACCTTAGACTTGTATCTTTTTCCTGATGGAAGAAGGTGGAAGAGAGAATGGCTGGGGTGTGTTGGGTAAGAGGAATTTCTAGGAGTAAACGCCTGGGGAGTCTTGTATTCAGCCAATCACAGCAAACACAAAGACTTGGGAAAGACTTTGTGCAGTTAAAGATACTTTAATGGCCAATACGGATTGGGAGAGAGATGGTCAGAGGATTCTTACCTCTGTACGACCATCAACACAACAATTATACATTCCTAAAGGTTTAATCTTCCTGCCCTGACCTGTCATCCAAATTGGATGATCCAGTTACATTAATCCACTTTCTTTACATTGGCCATTCATGTTCTAACCGCTAGCAGAATTAGGTATTCATTGGTCAACCAGATCCATAGACTTTCTCCCCCCACCCTCCTGTTGCCTCGTAACTTCACCTACACAAATCTGATATGTCCCAGGATCGCTCGCATCACCTGCAATCCTGAGGACACTAAGGCAGTCATTGCCCCTGTCTGTTTCCCTGCCTCTTTATCAGTAGAGGCTATATCTTCGCTATTCATTACAGCTAGAAGCTGAACCCAAGAGATAAGATAGAAGCAGGGAAGTTGTTACCAATGGTGGGTGAAGCTAGAACTAGGGAGCATGGTCTCAAAATAAGGAGAAGCAGATTTAGGACTGAGTTGAGGAGGAATTTCTTCACACAAAGGGTTGTGAATCTGTGGAATTCCCTGCCCAGTGAAGCAGTTGAGAACAAAGAACAAAGAACAACACAGCATGGGAAACAGGCCCTTCGGCCCAACGAGCCCGCGCCGCCATCCCATGGTCAGTGACCTATTCATGATTTTAGTCTATGCCTAATGTGTGAGGATCAGGGAGGTCCAATATAGGGACAATTTGTTACCCAATCAATCAGCCTAAAAGCACATTTTTGGGATGTGGGAGGAAACCGGAGCACCCGGAGGAAACCCACGCAACCATGGGGAGAACGCGCAAACTCCCACGGACACAGGCCCAAATCCATGTGTCCGCACAGCAACAGAGATAGCCTCTGAGCTGTCATGATGCCCTCGAGATGGTCCAGTTTATGCACACCAACGACATGAAGCAGTAGGCAACTCCCGAAGCAATATCCAAGAGCTCCCTCATTGAATGTTTTTAAGGCAAGGATAGATAAATTTTTGAACAGTAAAGGAATTAAGGGTTATGGTGGAAGGGCGGGTAAGTGGAGCTGAGTCCATGAAAAGATCAGCCATGATCTTACTGAATGGCGCAGCAGGCTCGAGGGATGAAATGGCCTACTCCTGCTCCTAGTTCTCATATTCTTATTACAAAAACCTTATACTGCAGTTGCTTAGTCTGCCTCTGATAACATGGGTGGCACGATAGCACAGTGATTAGCATTGCTGCACCACAGCGCCAAGATCCCGGCTTGAGTCACTGTCTGTGTGGAGTTTGCTCGTTCTCCAAATATCTGCGTGATTTTCCTCCGGGTCTCTGGTTTCCTCCTGCACTCCAAAGATGTATGGGTTTGGCCATGCTAAATTGCCCTTTAATGTCCCAGGATGTGTAGGTTAGAGAGATTAACAGGGTGATTATATAGGGTCACGGGGATTGGTCTGGGTGGGATTGAGGTCAGTGCAGACTCGATGGGCTGAATGGCCTCTGCACTATAGTGATTCTATGAATAGGGTATATTATTTGATACTTCTTCATTTCAGAAGAATGTGGTCCGTCTGTTTAAACCTCTTTCCCATTTGCCCAAAGCGCACAAGAAAATATAAAAATACAGCCAGTGATACTTGTTCACAAACTTTGTATTGTACAAGTGAAGTCCATTGTGATCCCTTCAATATTAAAGACACACTGTGTCCCTGATCTACTTTAATCAGGATTCTGATTCCCCACTACGCAGGCTCTGTCATTGAGACAGTGGGATGTGTAGACAGAGTCAATGGCTGGGAGGCTGGGATGGGACAGATTGGGCTTCATTCATAACCCTTTTGTCAGGTATGGGGGCGGGGCTTAGTGCCTGGGGGAGGGGTTCAGTGTCTGTGGGTGAGGGTAATACCTGGGGGGCAGGGGTTCGTGTCTGGGGGCGGGGTTTAGTACCTGGGAGGAAACCCACGCAGACACGAGGAGAACGTGCAAACTCCACACAGGCAGTGACCCGAGCCGGGGGCGGGGTTAGTGCCAGGGGGCGGGGTTTAGTGTCTGAGGGTGGGGCTAGTGCCAGGGGGCGGGGTTTAGTGTCTGAGGGTGGGGTTAGTGCCAGGGGGCGGGGTTTAGTGTCTGAGGGTGGGGCTAGTGCCAGGGGGGCGGGGTTTAGTGTCTGAGGGTGGGGTTAGTGCCAGGGGGCGGGGTTTAGTGTCTGAGGGTGGGGCTAGTGCCAGGGGGCGGGGTTTAGTGTCTGAGGGTGGGGTTAGTGCCAGGGGGCGGGGTTTAGTGTCTGAGGGTGGGGCTAGTGCCAGGGGGCGGGGTTTAGTGTCTGAGGGTGGGGTTAGTGCCAGGGGGCGGGGTTTAGTGTCTGAGGGTGGGGGTTTAGTGCCGGCTGGGCGGTTTAGTGTTTGGGGGCGGGGATTAGTTTCTGAGGGCGGGGTTTAATATATGAGGGTGGGGTTCAGTGCCCGGGGGTGGGGTTTAATGTCTGAGAGCGGTATTTAGTGTCTGGGGGCGGGGTTAGTGCCTGGGGCGGTGTGCAGTGTCTGGGGGCGGGATTTAGTGCCTGGGTGGGGTTTCGTGCCAGAGGGCGAGATTCAGCGTTTTGGGGCGGAGTTTAGTGCCTTGGGGCGGGGCGCAGCGCCTGGGGGCGGGATTTAGTGCCTTGGGGCGGGGTTTAGTGCCTTGGGGCGGGGTTTCGTGTCTGGGGGCGGGGTTTAGTGTCTTACGGCGGGGTGCAGTGACTGGAGGCGGGGTTTAGTGCCTTGGGGCGGGGTGCAGTGACTGGGGGCGGGGTTTAGTGCCTTGGGGCGGGGTGCAGTGACTGGAGGCGGGGTTTAGTGCCTTGGGGCGGGGTGCAGTGACTGGGGGCGGGGTTCAGTGCCTTGGGGCGGAGTTTAGTGCCTTGGGGCGGGGTTTAGTGACTTGGGGCGGGGTGCAGCGTCTCGGGGCGGGGTTCAGTGCCTTGGGGCGGAGTTTAGTGCCTTGGGGCGGAGTTTAGTGCCTTGGGGCGGGGTTTAGTGCCTTGGGGCGGGGTGCAGCGTCTCGGGGCGGGGTTCAGTGCCTTGGGGCGGGGTTCAGTGCCTTGGGGCGGGGTTTAGTGCCTTGGGGCGAGGTTTAGTGACTTGGGGCGGGGTGCAGCGTCTGGGGCGGGGTTCAGTGCCTTGGGGTGGAGTTTAGTGCCTTGGGGCGGGGTGCAGCGTCTCGGGGCGGGGTTCAGTGTCTTGGGGCGGGGTTCAGTGCCTTGGGGCGGGGTTTAGTGCCTTGGGGCGGGGTACAGCGTCTGGGGGCGAGGTTCAGCGCCTTGGGGCGGGGTGCAGCGTCTCGGGGCGGGGTTCAGTGCCTTGGGGCGGGGTTTAGTGCCTTGGGGCGAGGTTTAGTGACTTGGGGCGGGGTGCAGCGTCTGGGGCGGGGTTCAGTGCCTTGGGGCGGGGTTCAGTGCCTTGGGGCGGGGTTTAGTGCCTTGGGGCGGGGTGCAGCGTCTCGGGGCGGGGTTCAGTGCCTTGGGGCGGGGTTCAGTGCCTTGGGGCGGGGTTTAGTGCCTTGGGGCGGGGTACAGCGTCTGGGGGCGAGGTTCAGCGCCTTGGGGCGGGGTGCAGCGTCTCGGGGCGGGGTTCAGTGCCTTGGGGCGGGGTTTAGTGCCTTGGGGCGAGGTTTAGTGACTTGGGGCGGGGTGCAGCGTCTGGGGCGGGGTTCAGTGCCTTGGGGTGGAGTTTAGTGCCTTGGGGCGGGGTACAGCGTCTGGGGGCGAGGTTCAGCGCCTTGGGGCGGGGTGCAGCGTCTCGGGGCGGGGTTCAGTGCCTTGGGGCGGGGTTTTTTTGCCTTGGGGCGGGGTTTATGCCTTGGGGAGGGGTGCAGCGTCTGGGGGCAGGGTGCAGCGTCTCGGGGCGGGGTTCAGTGCCTTGGGGCGGGGTTTAGTGCCTTGGGGCGGGGTTTATGCCTTGGGGCGGGGTTTATGCTTTGGGGAGGGGTGCAGTGTCTGGAGGCGGGATTTAGTATCGACGGGGGCGGGGTTAGTACCTGGGCGGGTTTTCCTTGTTCGTTTCTCTCTAGCCAATCAGGGAAGTGCAGTGTGACCTAGCAACTGTTGCCAATGGCAACGTCAACAGAGGCCGAGTCGAGGGAGAGGGCCTGAGGAGGTGAACAGAGAGAGAGAGAGGGGGGGGGAGAGAGAGAGAGGGGGGGGGGAGAGAGAGGGGGGGGGGGGAGGGGGGGGAGGGGGAGGGGGGGGGGGAGAGAGGGGGGGGGGGGTGGGTGGGGGAGGGGAGAGTGGGGGGGTGGGTGGGGGGAGGGGAGAGTGGGGGGGTGGGTGGGGGGAGGGGAGAGTGGGGGGGTGGGTGGGGGGAGGGGAGAGTGGGGGGGTGGGGGGAGGGGAGAGTGGGGGGGGGTGGGGGGAGGGGAGAGTGGGGGGGGGGTGGGGGGAGGGGAGAGTGGGGGGGGGGTGGGGGGAGGGGAGAGTGGGGGGGGGGTGGGGGGAGGGGAGAGTGGGGGGGGGTGGGGGGAGGGGAGAGTGGGGGGGGTGGGGGGAGGGGAGAGTGGGGGGGGTGGGGGGAGGGGAGAGTGGGGGGGGGGTGGGGGGAGGGGAGAGTGGGGGGGTGGGGGGAGGGGAGAGTGGGGGGGGTGGGGGGGGGGAGTGGGGGGGTGGGGGGAGGGGAGAGTGGGGGGGGGTGGGGGGAGGGGAGAGTGGGGGGGGGTGGGGGGAGGGGAGAGTGGTGGGGGGAGGGGAGAGTGGTGGGGGGAGGGGAGAGTGGTGGGGGAGGGGAGAGTGGGGGGGGAGGGGAGAGTGGGGGGGGTGGGGGGGGGGGTGGGGGGGTGGGGGGGGGTGGGGGGAGGGGAGAGTGGGGGGGGGTGGGGGGAGGGGAGAGTGGGGGGGGTGGGGGGAGGGGAGAGTGGGGGGGTGGGGGAGGGGAGAGTGGGGGGGGGGGTGGGGGGAGGGGAGAGTGGGGGGGGGGGTGGGGGGAGGGGAGAGTGGGGGGGGGGTGGGGGGAGGGGAGAGTGGGGGGGTGGGGGGAGGGGAGAGTGGGGGGGGGGTGGGGGGAGGGGAGAGTGGGGGGGGGTGGGGGGAGGGGAGAGTGGGGGGGGGTGGGGGGAGGGGAGAGTGGGGGGGTGGGGGGAGGGGAGAGTGGGGGGGGTGGGGGGGGGGAGAGTGGGGGGGTGGGGGGAGGGGAGAGTGGGGGGGGTGGGGGGAGGGGAGAGTGGGGGGGGGTGGGGGGAGGGGAGAGTGGTGGGGGGAGGGGAGAGTGGTGGGGGGAGGGGAGAGTGGGGGGGGAGGGGAGAGTGGGGGGGGTGGGGGGGGGGGGGGTGGGGGGGTGGGGGGGGGTGGGGGGAGGGGAGAGTGGGGGGGGTGGGGGGAGGGGAGAGTGGGGGGGGTGGGGGGAGGGGAGAGTGGGGGGGGGGTGGGGGGAGGGGAGAGTGGGGGGGGTGGGGGGAGGGGAGAGTGGGGGGGGGGTGGGGGGAGGGGAGAGTGGGGGGGGGTGGGGGGAGGGGAGAGTGGGGGGGGGTGGGGGAGGGGAGAGTGGGGGGGGTGGGGGGAGGGGAGAGTGGGGGGGGTGGGGGAGGGGAGAGTGGGGGGGGGGTGGGGGGAGGGGAGAGTGGGGGGGGTGGGGGGAGGGGAGAGTGGGGGGGGTGGGGGGAGGGGAGAGTGGGGGGGGGTGGGGGGAGGGGAGAGTGGGGGGGGTGGGGGAGGGGAGAGTGGGGGGGGTGGGGGGAGGGGAGAGTGGGGGGGTGGGGGGAGGGTAGAGTGGGGGGAGGGGAGAGTGGGGGGGGTGAGGGGAGGGGAGAGTGGGGGGGGGTGAGGGGAGGGGAGAGTGGGGGGGTGGGGGGAGGGGAGAGTGGGGGGGGTGGGGGGGGTGGGGGGAGGGGAGAGTGGGGGGGGTGGGGGGAGGGGAGAGTGGGGGGGTGGGGGGAGGGGAGAGTGGGGGGGGGTGGGGGGAGGGGAGAGTGGGGGGGTGGGGGGAGGGGAGAGTGGGGGGGGGGGTGGGGGGAGGGGAGAGTGGGGGGGGTGGGGGGGGTGGGGGGAGGGGAGAGTGGGGGGGGGTGGGGGGAGGGGAGAGTGGGGGGGGGTGGGGGGAGGGGAGAGTGGGGGGGGTGGGGGGAGGGGAGAGTGGGGGGGGTGGGGGGAGGGGAGAGTGGGGGGGGTGGGGGGAGGGGAGAGTGGGGGGGGTGGGGGGAGGGGAGAGTGGGGGGGGTGGGGGGAGGGGAGAGTGGGGGGGGGTGGGGGGAGGGGAGAGTGGGGGGGGGGTGGGGGGAGGGGAGAGTGGGGGGGGGGTGGGGGGAGGGGAGAGTGGGGGTGGGGGGAGGGGAGAGTGGGGGTGGGGGGAGGGGAGAGTGGGGGGGGGTGGGGGGAGGGGAGAGTGGGGGGGGGTGGGGGGAGGGGAGAGTGGGGGGTGTGGGGAGAGGGGAGAGTGGGGGGGGTGGGGGGAGGGGAGAGTGGGGGGGGTGGGGGGAGGGGAGAGTGGGGGGGGTGGGGGGAGGGGAGAGTGGGGGGGTGGGGGGAGGGGAGAGTGGGGGGGGTGGGGGGAGGGGAGAGTGGGGGGGGGTGGGGTGAGGGGAGAGTGGGGGGAGGGGAGAGTGGGGGGAGGGGAGAGTGGGGGGGCGAGGGGATAGTGGGGGGGAGGGGAGAGTGGAGAGTGGGGGGGTGGGGGGTGGGGAGAGGGGGGTGGGGGGAGGGGAGAGAGGGGGGGTGGGGGGAGGGGAGAGAGGTGGGGGGAGGGGAGAGAGGGAGGTGGGGGGAGGGGAGAGGGGTGGGGGGAGGGGAGAGAGGGGGTGGGGGGAGGGGAGAGAGGGAGGTGGGGGGAGGGGAGAGAGGGGGGTGGGGGGAGGGGAGAGAGGGGGGGTGGGGGGAGGGGAGAGAGGGGGGGTGGGGGGAGGGGAGAGTGGGGGGGGTGGGGGGAGGGGAGAGTGGGGGGGGTGGGGGGAGGGGAGAGTGGGGGGTTGGGGTGAGGGGAGAGTGGGGGGAGGGGAGAGTGGGGGGAGGGGGAGAGTGGGGGGGCGAGGGGATAGTGGGGGGGAGGGGAGAGTGGAGAGTGGGGGGGTTGGGGGGAGGGGAGAGAGGGGGGGTGGGGGGAGGGGAGAGAGGTGGGGGGAGGGGAGAGAGGGAGGTGGGGGGAGGGGAGAGGGGTGGGGGAGGGGAGAGAGGGGGGTGGGGGGAGGGGAGAGAGGGAGGTGGGGGGAGGGGAGAGAGGGGGGTGGGGGGAGGGGAGAGAGGGGGGGTGGGGGGAGGGGAGAGAGGGGGGGTGGGGGGAGGGGAGAGAGGGGGGGTGGGGGAGGGGAGAGAGGGGGGTGGGGGGAGGGGAGAGAAGGGGGGGAGGGGAGAGAAGGGGGGGTGGGGGGAGGGGAGAGAAGGGGGGGTGGGGGGAGGGGAGAGAGGGGGGGTGGGGGGAGGGGAGAGAGGGGGGTGGGGGGAGGGGAGGGTGGGGGGAGGGGAGAGAGGGGGGGTGGGGGGAGGGGAGAGAGGTGGGGGAAGGAGAGAGAGGGGGGGTGGGGGGAGGAGAGAGAGGGGGGTTGGGTGAGGAGAGAGAGGGGGGGTGGGGGGAGGGGAGAGAGGTGGGGTGGGGTGAGGAGAGAGAGGGGGGGTGGGGGGAGGGGAGAGAGGTGGGGGAAGGAGAGAGAGGGGGGGTGGGGGGAGGGGAGAGAGGGGGGTGGGGGAGGGGAGAGAGGGGGGGTGGGGGAGGGGAGAGATAGAGAGGGGGGTGGGGGGAGGGGAGAGAGGGGGGTGGGGGAGGGGAGAGGGGGGGGTGGGGGGAGGGGAGAGAGAGGGCGTGTGGGGGGAGGGGAGAGAGAGAGAGGGGTTGGGGGAGGAGAGAGAGGGGGGGAGGAGAGAGAGAGAGGGGGTGGGGGAGGAGAGAGAGAGAGAGGGGGGTTGGGGGAGGAGAGAGAGGGGGGTGGGGGGAGGAGAGAGAGAGGGGGGTGGGGGGAGGAGAGAGAGAGAGAGGGGTTGGGGGGAGGAGAGAGAGAGAGAGGGGTTGGGGGAGGAGAGAGAGAGGGGGGTGGGGGAGGAGAGAGAGAGAGAGAGGGGTTGGGGAGGAGAGAGAGAGGGGGGGGTGGGGGGAGGAGAGAGAGAGAGAAGGGGTGGGGGGAGGAGAGAGAGAGGGGGGTGGGGGGAGGAGAGAGAGAGGGGGTTGGGGGGAAGAGAGAGAGAGGGGGGTGGGGGGAAGAGAGAGAGAGGGGGGTGGGGGGAAGAGAGAGAGAGAGAGGGGTTGGGGGAGAGAGAGAGAGAGTGGGGGGAGAGAGAGAGAGTGGAGGGGAGAGAGAGAGAGAGAGTGGGGGGAGAGAGAGAGTGGGGGGGAGAGAGAGAGAGAGAGTGGGGGGAGAGAGAGAGAGAGAGTGGGGGGAGAGAGAGAGAGAGAGTGGGGGGAGAGAGAGTGTGGGGGGAGAGAGAGAGAGAGAGGGGAGAGAGAGAGTGGGGGGAGAGAGAGAGAGAGAGTGGGGGGGAGAGAGAGAGAGTGGGGGGGAGAGAGAGAGAGTGGGGGGGGAGAGTGGGGGGGAGAGAGAGAGTGGAGGGGAGAGAGAGAGTTGGGGGAGAGAGAGAGAGAGTGGGGAGAGAGAGAGAGTCGGGGGGAGAGAGAGAGTTGGGGGGAGAGAGAGAGAGAGTTGGGGGGAGAGAGAGAGAGAGTGGGGGGAGAGAGAGAGAGAGTGGGGGGGAGAGAGAGAGTTGGGGAGAGAGAGAGTGGGGGGAGAGAGAGAGAGAGAGTTGGGGGAGAGAGAGAGAGAGTCGGGGGAGAGAGAGAGAGAAAGAAGGAGGCAGAGAGACGGACAGAAGGAGAGAGAGAGAGAAAAACAGAGAGAGCAGCAGAGAGAGAGAGATATATAGGCAGAGAGATAGAGGGACAGACAGCGAGAGAGAGAGAAAGAACAATATGGACAAAGAGACCAGAGAGTGAGAGATCACGTGCCTCACTGTGTTCTGGAAATATATCACTAATCCTGCCCTGTCACTGGGTCAAATCCTGGAATTCCCCCCCTAACGGCATTGTGGGTCAACCCACAGCATAGGGACTGCAGCGATTCAAGAAAGCAGCTCACCAGCACCTTCTCAAGGGGCAACTAGGGATGGACAATAAATGCTGGCCCAGCCAGAGACACCCATGTCCCACAAATAAATTTTAAAAAAGACAGAGAGAGACAGGGATAGAGAGAATGAGAGACAGACTGAGACACATAGATACAGAGGGAGAAACAGACAAAGAGGATGAAACAGAGAGAGATACAGAGACAGATAGACAAATAGAAAGAGATTGACAGGGAGAGACAGACAGAGGTCATGAGTTAAGAGACTAAGAGTGTGGGAAAGTGTGTGTGTGGGAAACTGTGTGTGTGAGGGACAGCATTTGTGAAGGAGTGTGTTTTTAAGACGCGGGTTGATGGGTTTTTGATAAGAGAGGGGATTAAGGGTTATGGGAGAGGGCGGGAAGGTGGAACTGAGTCACGACAGATCAGCCATGATCTTATTGAATGGCAGGACAGGCTTGAAGGGCCAGATGGCCTACTCCTGCTCCTATTTCTTATGTGAGGGACAGTGTGTGAGGGAGCATGTGTGTCTATGAGGGAGTGTGTGTGTGCGCATGAGGGAGCATGCGAGAGGGAGTGTGCCAGAGGGAGAGTGAGAAAGAGTAGGCACGGGAGAGTGTCTGTGTGTAGTGTGTGTGTGTGTGGATTGGAAAGACAGTCTGTCAGAGGATCAGTGGGGGAGTCAGCAACTCATGATGTGGATCATCATTGGAGTTTACTATCAAATAAATCAGATGGACTTAAACCTGGTGTTGTCAGACTTTTACTGAGTCAGCAACTGACAGGCGTAAAGATAAATGGGAATCTCCAAGCAATTTATCCTCTATTGGTTGTTATTCATCTCCACAGGTTTCAGGTGTCCACATCAATCCAATAGTGGAATTAAACCCCCAAGAATAGTCATGCTGGCATCCACGATTGTTAATCCTTGGGCCACCAAGTTCACAGGGCCCAATCCTGCAGCTGATCCCAGGAGAATGAGAAGAATCATTGCAGAGGATCCTGAATGGTCACTGGCTACCGTCCCACTGCTCTCTGACCTCTGCATCAAGCACATTGTCAAGAACTTTACTGGTGAGTTATTTCTGAATACTAAACTCAGAGGGTGGTGAGAGAGTGGAATGGAGGCGAACTCGCTGGGGTCTTTTAAAAGGCTTCTGGATGAGTATATGGGGTTTAATGGGATTGAGGGTTATAGATAGGTCTATAGATTGGTGGGGTTGATGTGATCGGCGCAACTCGAGGGCCGAAGGGCCTGTTTGTGATGTAATGTTCTATGTTCTATGTAAACACTGAACTGGAAGGGAGGAGATTCCTATCACTACGAGGATTGGAGAGGGAGACACTCCCTGTCACTCCGAGGATTGGAGAGTGAGACACTCCCCGTCACTACGAGGATTGGAGACTGAGACACTCCCTGTCACTCCGAGGATTGGAGAGCGGGACACTCCCCGTCACTCCGGGGATTGGAGAGGGAGACACTCCCTGTGCACTCCGGGGATTGGAGAGTGAGACACTCCCCGTCACTCCGGGGATTGGAGAGTGAGACACTCCCCGTCACTCCGGGGATTGGAGAGTGAGACACTCCCCGTCACTCCGGGGATTGGAGAGTGAGACACTCCCCGTCACTCCGGGGATTGGAGAGTGAGACACTCCCCGTCACTCCGGGGATTGGAGAGTGAGAGACTCCCCGTCACTACGAGGATTGGAGAGCGAGACACTCCCCGTCACTCCGGGGATTGGAGAGTGAGACACTCCCCGTCACTCCGGGGATTGGAGAGTGAGAGACTCCCCGTCACTCCGGGGATTGGAGAGTGAGACACTCCCCGTCACTCCGGGGATTGGAGAGTGAGACACTCCCCGTCACTCCGGGATTGGAGAGTGAGACACTCCCCCGTCACTCCGGGGATTGGAGAGTGAGACACTCCCCCTCACTCCGGGGATTGGAGAGTGAGACACTCCCCGTCACTCCGGGGATTGGAGAGTGAGACACTCCCCGTCACTCCGGGGATTGGAGAGTGAGACACTCCCCGTCACTCCGGGGATTGGAGAGTGAGACACTCCCCGTCACTCCGGGGATTGGAGAGTGAGAGACTCCCCGTCACTACGAGGATTGGAGAGCGAGACACTCCCCGTCACTCCGGGGATTGGAGAGTGAGACACTCCCCGTCACTCCGGGGATTGGAGAGTGAGAGACTCCCCGTCACTCCGGGGATTGGAGAGTGAGACACTCCCCGTCACTCCGGGGATTGGAGAGTGAGACACTCCCCGTCACTCCGGGGATTGGAGAGTGAGACACTCCCTGTCACTCCGAGGATTGGAGAGTGAGACACTCCCCGTCACTCCGGGGATTGGAGAGTGAGAGACTCCCCGTCACTCCGGGGATTGGAGAGTGAGACACTCCCCGTCACTCCGGGGATTGGAGAGTGAGACACTCCCCGTCACTCCGGGGATTGGAGAGTGAGATACTCCCCGTCACTCCGGGGATTGGAGAGTGAGACACTCCCCGTCACTCCGGGGATTGGAGAGTGAGACACTCCCCGTCACTCCGGGGATTGGAGAGTGAGAGACTCCCCGTCACTCCGGGGATTGGAGAGTGAGACACTCCCCGTCACTCCGGGGATTGGAGAGTGAGACACTCCCCGTCACTCCGGGGATTGGAGAGTGAGAGACTCCCCGTCACTCCGGGGATTGGAGAGTGAGACACTCCCCGTCACTCCGGGGATTGGAGAGCGAGACACTCCCCGTCACTCCGGGGATTGGAGAGTGAGACACTCCCCGTCACTCCGGGGATTGGAGAGTGAGAGACTCCCCGTCACTCCGGGGATTGGAGAGTGAGACACTCCCCGTCACTCCGGGGATTGGAGAGTGAGAGACTCCCCGTCACTCCGGGGATTGGAGAGTGAGAGACTCCCCGTCACTCCGGGGATTGGAGAGTGAGAGACTCCCCGTCACTCCGGGGATTGGAGAGTGAGACACTCCCCGTCACTCCGGGGATTGGAGAGCGAGAGACTCCCCGTCACTCCGGGGATTGGAGAGTGAGACACTCCCCGTCACTCCGGGGATTGGAGAGTGAGAGACTCCCCGTCACTCCGGGGATTGGAGAGTGAGAGACTCCCCGTCACTCCGGGGATTGGAGAGTGAGACACTCCCCGTCACTCCGGGGATTGGAGAGCGAGACACTCCCCGTCACTCCGGGGATTGGAGAGCGAGACACTCCCCGTCACTCCGGGGATTGGAGAGTGAGACACTCCCCGTCACTCCGGGGATTGGAGAGTGAGAGACTCCCCGTCACTCCGGGGATTGGAGAGTGAGACACTCCCCGTCACTCCGGGGATTGGAGAGTGAGACACTCCCCGTCACTCCGGGGATTGGAGAGTGAGACACTCCCCGTCACTCCGGGGATTGGAGAGCGGGACACTCCCCGTCACTCCGGGGATTGGAGAGTGAGACACTCCCCGTCACTCTGGGGATTGGAGAGTGAGACACTCCCCGTCACTCCGGGGATTGGAGAGTGAGACACTCCCCGTCACTCCGGGGATTGGAGAGTGAGACACTCCCCGTCACTCCGGGGATTGGAGAGTGAGACACTCCCCGTCACTCCGGGGATTGGAGAGTGAGACACTCCCCGTCACTCCGGGGATTGGAGAGTGAGACACTCCCCGTCACTCCGGGGATTGGAGAGTGAGACACTCCCCGTCACTCCGGGGATTGGAGAGTGAGACACTCCCCGTCACTCCGGGGATTGGAGAGTGAGACACTCCCCGTCACTCCGGGGATTGGAGAGTGAGAGACTCCCCGTCACTCCGGGGATTGGAGAGTGAGACACTCCCCGTCACTCCGGGGATTGGAGAGTGAGACACTCCCCGTCACTCCGGGGATTGGAGAGTGAGACACTCCCCGTCACCCCGGGGATTGGAGAGGGAGACACTCCCCGTCACTCCGGGGATTGGAGAGTGAGACACTCCCCGTCACTCCGGGGATTGGAGAGTGAGACACTCCCCGTCACTCCGGGGATTGGAGAGCGAGACACTCCCCGTCACTCCGGGGATTGGAGAGGGAGACACTCCCCGTCACTCCGGGGATTGGAGAGCGAGACACTCCCCGTCACTCCGGGTATTGGAGAGTGAGACACTCCCCGTCACTCCGGGGATTGGAGAGTGAGACACTCCCCGTCACTCCGGGGATTGGAGAGTGAGACACTCCCCGTCACTCCGGGGATTGGAGAGTGAGACACTCCCCGTCACTCCGGGGATTGGAGAGTGAGACACTCTCCGTCACTCCGGGGATTGGAGAGTGAGACACTCCCCGTCACTCCGGGGATTGGAGAGTGAGACACTCCCCGTCACTCCGGGGATTGGAGAGTGAGACACTCCCCGTCACTCCGGGGATTGGAGAGTGAGACACTCCCCGTCACTCCGGGAATTGGAGAGTGAGAGACTCCCCGTCACTCCGGGGATTGGAGAGTGAGAGACTCCCCGTCACTCCGGGGATTGGAGAGTGAGACACTCCCCGTCACTCCGGGGATTGGAGAGTGAGACACTCCCCGTCACTCCGGGGATTGGAGAGTGAGAGACTCCCCGTCACTCCGGGGATTGGAGAGTGAGAGACTCCCCGTCACTCCGGGGATTGGAGAGTGAGAGACTCCCCGTCACTCCGGGGATTGGAGAGTGAGACACTCCCCGTCACTCCGGGGATTGGAGAGTGAGAGACTCCCCGTCACTCCGGGGATTGGAGAGTGAGACACTCCCCGTCACTCCGGGGATTGGAGAGTGAGAGACTCCCCGTCACTCCGGGGATTGGAGAGTGAGAGACTCCCCGTCACTCCGGGGATTGGAGAGTGAGACACTCCCCGTCACTCCGGGGATTGGAGAGTGAGACACTCCCCGTCACTCCGGGGATTGGAGAGCGAGAGACTCCCCGTCACTCCGGGGATTGGAGAGTGAGACACTCCCCGTCACTCCGGGGATTGGAGAGTGAGAGACTCCCCGTCACTCCGGGGATTGGAGAGTGAGAGACTCCCCGTCACTCCGGGGATTGGAGATTGAGACACTCCCCGTCACTCCGGGGATTGGAGAGTGAGATACTCCCCGTCACTCCGGGGATTGGAGAGTGAGACACTCCCCGTCACTCCGGGGATTGGAGAGTGAGAGACTCCCCGTCACTCCGGGGATTGGAGAGTGAGAGACTCCCCGTCACTCCGGGGATTGGAGAGCGAGACACTCCCCGTCACTCCGGGGATTGGAGAGCGAGAGACTCCCCGTCACTCCGGGGATTGGAGAGTGAGACACTCCCCGTCACTCCGGGGATTGGAGAGCGAGACACTCCCCGTCACTCCGGGGATTGGAGAGTGAGACACTCCCCGTCACTCCGGGGATTGGAGAGTGAGACACTCCCCGTCACTCCGGGGATTGGAGAGCGAGACACTCCCCGTCACTCCGGGGATTGGAGAGCGAGACACTCCCCGTCACTCCGGGGATTGGAGAGTGAGACACTCCCCGTCACTCCGGGGATTGGAGAGTGAGACACTCCCCGTCACTCCGGGGATTGGAGAGTGAGACACTCCCCGTCACTCCGGGGATTGGAGAGTGAGACACTCCCCGTCACTCCGGGGATTGGAGAGTGAGACACTCCCCGTCACTCCGGGGATTGGAGAGTGAGACACTCCCTGTCACTCCGGGGATTGGAGAGTGAGACACACCCCGTCACTCCGGGGATTGGAGAGTGAGACACTCCCCGTCACTCCGGGGATTGGAGAGTGAGAGACTCCCCGTCACTCCGGGGATTGGAGAGTGAGACACTCCCCGTCACTCCGGGGATTGGAGAGTGGGACACTCCCCGTCACTCCGGGGATTGGAGAGTGAGACACTCCCCGACACTCCGGGGATTGGAGAGTGAGAGACTCCCCGTCACTCCGGGGATTGGAGAGCGAGACACTCCCCGTCACTCCGGGGATTGGAGAGTGAGAGACTCCCCGTCACTCCGGGGATTGGAGAGTGAGACACTCCCCGTCACTCCGGGGATTGGAGAGTGAGAGACTCCGCGTCACTCCGGGGATTGGAGAGTGAGACACTCCCCGTCACTCCGGGGATTGGAGAGTGAGACACTCCCCGTCACTCCGGGGATTGGAGAGTGAGAGACTCCCCGTCACTCCGGGGATTGGAGAGTGAGACACTCCCCGTCACTCCGGGGATTGGAGAGTGAGACACTCCCCGTCACTCCGGGGATTGGAGAGTGAGACACTCCCCGTCACTCCGGGGATTGGAGAGTGAGACACTCCCCGTCACTCCGGGGATTGGAGAGTGAGACACTCCCCGTCACTCCGGGGATTGGAGAGCGAGAGACTCCCCGTCACTCCGGGGATTGGAGAGCGAGAGACTCCCCGTCACTCCGGGGATTGGAGAGCGAGAGACTCCCCGTCACTCCGGGGATTGGAGAGTGAGAGACTCCCCGTCACTCCGGGGATTGGAGAGTGAGAGACTCCCCGTCACTCCGGGGATCGGAGAGTGAGACACTCCGTCACTCCGGGGATTGGAGAGTGAGACACTCCCCGTCACTCCGGGGATTGGAGAGTGAGACACTCCCCGTCACTCCGGGGATTGGAGAGTGAGAGACTCCCCGTCACTCCGGGGATTGGAGAGTGAGACACTCCCCGTCACTCCGGGGATTGGAGAGTGTGACACTCCCCGTCACTCCGGGGATTGGAGAGTGAGACACTCCCCGTCACTCCGGGGATTGGAGAGCGAGACACTCACCGTCACTCCGGGGATTGGAGAGTGAGACACTCCCCGTCACTCCGGGGATTGGAGAGTGAGAGACTCCCCGTCACTCCGGGGATTGGAGAGTGAGACACTCCCCGTCACTCCGGGGATTGGAGAGTGAGACACTCCCCGTCACTCCGGGGATTGGAGAGTGAGACACTCCCCGTCACTCCGGGGATTGGAGAGTGAGACACTCCCCGTCACTCCGGGGATTGGAGAGTGAGACACTCCCCGTCACTCCGGGGATTGGAGAGTGAGACACTCCCCGTCACTCCGGGGATTGGAGAGTGAGACACTCCCCGTCACTCCGGGGATTGGAGAGTGAGACACTCCCCGTCACTCCGGGGATTGGAGAGTGAGACACTCCCCGTCACTCCGGGGATTGGAGAGTGAGACACTCCCCGTCACTCCGGGGATTGGAGAGTGAGACACTCCCCGTCACTCCGGGGATTGGAGAGCGAGACACTCCCCGTCACTCCGGGGATTGGAGAGTGAGACACTCCCCGTCACTCCGGGGATTGGAGAGCGAGACACTCCCCGTCACTCCGGGGATTGGAGAGTGAGACACTCCCCGTCACTCCGGGGATTGGAGAGCGAGACACTCCCCCTCACTCCGGGGATTGGAGAGTGAGACACTCCCCGTCACTCCGGGGATTGGAGAGCGAGACACTCCCCGTCACTCCGGGGATTGGAGAGTGAGACACTCCCCGTCACTCCGGGGATTGGAGAGTGAGACACTCCCCGTCACTCCGGGGATTGGAGACTGAGACACTCCCCGTCACTCCGGGGATTGGAGAGTGAGACACTCCCCGTCACTCCGGGGATTGGAGAGTGAGTCACTCGCCGTCACTCCGGGGATTGGAGAGTGAGACACTCCCCGTCACTCCGGGGATTGGAGAGTGAGACACTCCCCGTCACTCCGGGGATTGGAGAGTGAGACACTCCCCGTCACTCCGGGGATTGGAGAGTGAGACACTCCCCGTCACTCCGGGGATTGGAGAGTGAGACACTCCCCGTCACTCCGGGGATTGGAGAGTGAGACACTCCCCGTCACTCCGGGGATTGGAGAGTGAGACACTCCCCGTCACTCCGGGGATTGGAGAGTGAGACACTCCCCGTCACTCCGGGGATTGGAGAGTGAGAGACTCCCCGTCACTCCGGGGATTGGAGAGTGAGAGACTCCCCGTCACTCCGGGGATTGGAGAGTGAGAGACTCCCCGTCACTCCGGGGATTGGAGAGTGAGAGACTCCCCGTCACTCCGGGGATTGGAGAGTGAGACACTCCCCGTCACTCCGGGGATTGGAGAGTGAGACACTCCCCGTCACTCCGGGGATTGGAGAGTGAGACACTCCCCGTCACTCCGGGGATTGGAGAGTGAGACACTCCCCGTCACTCCGGGGATTGGAGAGTGAGACACTCCCCGTCACTCCGAGGATTGGAGAGTGAGACACTCCCCGTCACTCCGGGGATTGGAGAGTGAGACACTCCCCGTCACTCCGTGGATTGGAGAGTGAGACACTCCCCGTCACTCCGGGGATTGGAGAGTGAGACACTCCCCGTCACTCCGGGGATTGGAGAGTGAGACACTCCCCGTCACTCCGGGGATTGGAGAGTGAGACACTCCCCGTCACTCCGGGGATTGGAGAGTGAGACACTCCCCGTCACTCCGGGGATCGGAGAGTGAGACACTCCCCGTCACTCCGAGGATTGGAGAGTGAGACACTCCCCGTCACTCCGGGGAATGGAGAGTGAGACACTCCCCGTCACTCCGGGGATTGGAGAGTGAGACACTCCCCGTCACTCCGGGGATTGGAGAGTGAGACACTCCCCGTCACTCCGGGGATTGGAGAGCGAGACACTCCCCGTCACTCCGGGGATTGGAGAGTGAGAGACTCCCCGTCACTCCGGGGATTGGAGAGTGAGACACTCCCCGTCACTCCGGGGATTGGAGAGTGAGACACTCCCCGTCACTCCGGGGATTGGAGAGTGAGACACTCCTCGTCACTCCGGGGATTGGAGAGTGAGACACTCCTCGTCACTCCGGGGATTGGAGAGTGAGACACTCCTCGTCACTCCGGGGATTGGAGAGTGAGAGACTCCCCGTCACTCCGGGGATTGGAGAGTGAGACACTCCTCGTCACTCCGGGGATTGGAGAGTGAGACACTCCTCGTCACTCCGGGGATTGGAGAGTGAGACACTCCCCGTCACTCCGGGGATTGGAGAGTGAGACACTCCCCGTCACTCCGGGGATTGGAGAGTGAGACACTCCCCGTCACTCCGGGGATTGGAGAGTGAGACACTCCTCGTCACTCCGGGGATTGGAGAGTGAGACACTCCCCGTCACTCCGGGGATTGGAGAGTGAGAGACTCCCCGTCACTCCGGGGATTGGAGAGTGAGACACTCCCCGTCACTCCGGGGATTGGAGAGTGAGAGACTCCCCGTCACTCCGGGGATTGGAGAACGAGACACTCCCCGTCACTCCGGGGATTGGAGAGTGAGAGACTCCCCGTCACTCCGGGGATTGGAGAGCGAGACACTCCCCGTCACTCCGGGGATTGGAGAGTGAGAGACTCCCCGTCACTCCGGGGATTGGAGAGTGAGACACTCCCCGTCACTCCGGGGATTGGAGAGTGAGACACTCCCCGTCACTCCGGGGATTGGAGAGCGAGAGACTCCCCGTCACTCCGGGGATTGGAGAGCGAGACACTCCCCGTCACTCCGGGGATTGGAGAGTGAGACACTCCCCGTCACTCCGGGGATTGGAGAGTGAGACATTCCCCGTCACTCCGGGGATTGGAGAGTGAGACATTCCCCGTCACTCCGGGGATTGGAGAGTGAGACACTCCCCGTCACTCCGGGGATTGGAGAGTGAGACACTCCCCGTCACTCCGGGGATTGGAGAGTGAGACACTCCCCGTCACTCCGGGGATTGGAGAGTGAGACACTCCCCGTCACTCCGGGGATTGGAGAGTGAGACACTCCCCGTCACTCCGGGGATTGGAGAGTGAGACACTCCCCGTCACTCCGGGGATTGGAGAGTGAGACACTCCCCGTCACTCCGGGGATTGGAGAGTGAGAGACTCCCCGTCACTCCGGGGATTGGAGAGTGAGACACTCCCCGTCACTCCGGGGATTGGAGAGTGAGAGACTCCCCGTCACTCCGGGGATTGGAGAGTGAGACACTCCCCGTCACTCCGGGGATTGGAGAGTGAGACACTCCCCGTCACTCCGGGGATTGGAGAGTGAGACACTCCCCGTCACTCCGGGGATTGGAGAGTGAGACACTCCCCGTCACTCCGGGGATTGGAGAGTGAGAGACTCCCCGTCACTCCGGGGATTGGAGAGTGAGAGACTCCCCGTCACTCCGGGGATTGGAGAGGGAGAGACTCCCCGTCACTCCGGGGATCGGAGAGTGAGACACTCCCCGTCACTCCGGGGAATGGAGAGTGAGACACTCCCCGTCACTCCGGGGATTGGAGAGTGAGAGACTCCCCGTCACTCCGGGGATTGGAGAGTGAGACACTCCTCGTCACTCCGGGGATTGGAGAGTGAGACACTCCTCGTCACTCCGGGGATTGGAGAGTGAGACACTCCCCGTCACTCCGGGGATTGGAGAGTGAGACACTCCCCGTCACTCCGGGGATTGGAGAGTGAGACACTCCTCGTCACTCCGGGGATTGGAGAGTGAGACACTCCTCGTCACTCCGGGGATTGGAGAGTGAGACACTCCCCGTCACTCCGGGGATTGGAGAGTGAGACACTCCCCGTCACTCCGGGGATTGGAGAGTGAGACACTCCCCGTCACTCCGGGGATTGGAGAGTGAGACACTCCCCGTCACTACGGGGATTGGAGAGTGAGACACTCCACGTCACTCCGGGGATTGGAGAGTGAGACACTCCCCGTCACTCCGGGGATTGGAGAGTGAGACACTCCCCGTCACTCCGAGGATTGGAGAGTGAGACACTCCCCGTCACTCCGGGGATTGGAGAGTGAGACACTCCCCGTCACTCCGGGGATTGGAGAGTGAGACACTCCCCGTCACTCCGGGGATTGGAGAGTGAGACACTCCCCGTCACTCCGGGGATTGGAGAGTGAGACACTCCCCGTCACTCCGGGGATTGGAGAGTGAGACACTCCCCGTCACTCCGGGGATTGGAGAGCGAGACACTCCCCGTCACTCCGGGGATTGGAGAGTGAGACACTCCCCGTCACTCCGGGGATTGGAGAGTGAGACACTCCCCGTCACTCCGGGGATTGGAGAGTGAGACACTCCCTGTCACTCCGGGGATTGGAGAGTGAGAGACTCCCCGTCACTCCGGGGATTGGAGAGTGAGACACTCCCCGTCACTCCGGGGATTGGAGAGTGAGAGACTCCCCGTCACTCCGGGGATTGGAGAGTGAGACACTCCCCGTCACTCCGGGGATTGGAGAGTGAGACACTCCCCGTCACTCCGGGGATTGGAGAGTGAGACACTCCCCTTCACTCCGGGGATTGGAGAGTGAGACACTCCCCGTCACTCCGGGGATTGGAGAGTGAGACACTCCCCGTCACTCCGGGGATTGGAGAGTGAGACACTCCCCGTCACTCCGGGGATTGGAGAGTGAGACACTCCTGTCACTCCGGGGATTGGAGAGTGAGACACTCCCCGTCACTCCGGGGATTGGAGAGTGAGACACTCCCCGTCACTCCGGGGATTGGAGAGTGAGAGACTCCCCGTCACTCCGCGGATTGGAGAGTGAGACACTCCCCGTCACTCCGGGGATTGGAGAGTGAGACACTCCCCGTCACTCCGGGGATTGGAGAGTGAGACACTCCCCGTCACTCCGGGGATTGGAGAGTGAGACACTCCCCGTCACTCCGGGGATTGGAGAGTGAGACACTCCCCGTCACTCCGGGGATTGGAGAGTGAGACACTCCCCGTCACTCCGGGGATTGGAGAGTGAGACACTCCCCGTCACTCCGGGGATTGGAGAGTGAGAGACTCCCCGTCACTCCGGGGATAGGAGAGTGAGACACTCCCCGTCACTCCGGGGATTGGAGAGTGAGACACTCCCTGTCACTCCGGGGATCGGAGAGTGAGACACTCCCCGTCACTCCGGGAATTGGAGAGTGAGACACTCCCTGTCACTCCGGGGATTGGAGAGTGAGACACTCCCCGTCACTCCGGGGATTGGAGAGTGAAAACTCCCTGTCACTCCGGGGATTGGAGAGTGAGACACTCCCCGTCACTCCCGGGATTGGAGAGTGAGACACTCCCCCTCACTCCGGGGATTGGAGAGTGAGACACTCCCCGTCACTCCGGGGATTGGAGAGTGAGACACTCCCTGTCACTCCGGGGATTGGAGAGTGAGACACTCCCCGTCACTCCGGGATTGGAGAGTGAGAGACTCCCCGTCACTCCGGGGATTGGAGAGTGAGACACTCCCCGTCACTCCGGGGATTGGAGAGTGAGACACTCCCTGTCACTCCGGGGATTGGAGAGCGAGACACTCCCCGTCACTCCGGGGATTGGAGAGTGAGACACTCCCCGTCACTCCGGGGATTGGAGAGCGAGAGACTCCCCGTCACTCCGGGGATTGGAGAGCGAGAGACTCCCCGTCACTCCCGGGATTGGAGAGTGAGACACTCCCCCTCACTCCGGGGATTGGAGAGTGAGAGACTCCCCGTCACTCCGGGGATTGGAGAGTGAGACACTCCCCGTCACTCCGGGGATTGGAGAGTGAGACACTCACCGTCACTCCGGGGATTGGAGAGTGAGACACTCCCCGTCACTCCGGGGATTGGAGAGTGAGACACTCCCCGTCACTCCGGGGATTGGAGAGTGAGACACTCCCCGTCACTCCGGGGATTGGAGAGTGAGACACTCCCCGTCACTCCGGGGATTGGAGAGTGAGTCACTCGCCGTCACTCCGGGGATTGGAGAGTGAGAGACTCCCCGTCACTCCGGGGATTGGAGAGTGAGACACTCCCCGTCACTCCGGGGATTGGAGAGTGAGACACTCCCCGTCACTCCGGGGATTGGAGAGTGAGACACTCCCCGTCACTCCGGGGATTGGAGAGTGAGACACTCCCCGTCACTCCGGGGATTGGAGAGTGAGACACTCCCCGTCACTCCGGGGATTGGAGAGTGAGAGACTCCCCGTCACTCCGGGGATTGGAGAGTGAGACACTCCCCGTCACTCCGGGGATTGGAGAGGGAGACACTCCCCGTCACTCCGGGGATTGGAGAGTGAGACACTCCCCGTCACTCCGGGGATTGGAGAGTGAAAACTCCCCGTCACTCCGGGGATTGGAGAGTGAGACACTCCCCGTCACTCCGGGGATTGGAGAGTGAGACACTCCCCGTCACTCCGGGGATTGGAGAGTGAGAGACTCCCCGTCACTCCGGGGATTGGAGAGTGAGACACTCCCCGTCACTCCGGGGATTGGAGAGTGAGACACTCCCCGTCACTCCGGGGATTGGAGAGTGAAAACTCCCTGTCAACTTTAGCCAAATCTGTCTTCATACTTTGTAATTGCTTTTATTTAAATTTAAGTGATTAGGTTCAGATCCAGGTTGCTTTTTTTAAGCTGAAGGTGTAATTTGATGATGTTATTTGTCACTTAGAGGATCCTCTGCTGTGAGATCATTATTTTGTCTTCTCTTGGTACATGTTTCCAGGTTTCTAAAGCCTGTCCCCTGACTGCTTTCCAGAACAGGTTGCTCTAAGAAACTCTCCTGAATATACACTAACACATCCTCAAAGTTATCTCTGCCAGTTTGATTGATATGCAGATCAAACTGACCCATTGTTAATGCAGCACCTTACTTACAAGACCCCGTTATTTCTTTATTCACAGTGACTGTTGGCAGTGGGTGGGCAGGGGTGTGGGGGTGTTTGAGGGAGTCAACTACATAAGTTACTCTGGCCAGTGATTTATTTCCCTTACTCTTTCTGTCTGCACTAAAACTGATTCTACATTTTGAATTTCTCACAAAGATACTGTTCCCATTTGTTTATTTTACTCATCACAAGTAAGGCTTACATTAACAAGGTCATGTAGTTACTGTGAAATTCTCCTGGTCACCACACTCTGGCGCCTGTTCTGGTCGATGCACCCTAACCAGCACATCTTTCAGATTGTGGAGGGAATCGGAGGAAACCTACACAGAGAGTGATCCAAGGTGGGAATTGAACCTGGTCCTTGGCACTGTGAGGCAGCAGTGCTAACAACTGTGCCACAGTGCAGCCCCAGGCTGTATGGAAAAAGTAGAGAGTGGGATTAATTCTTTCAATGAGCTAGCACAGGCAGAATGGGCCGATTTGCCACTTTCTATGCTTTATTATTTGGTGAGTCTTTGTAATGATGGTTTGATTTGAATGAGGATTAATGTGTACACAGTGACTAGAGATAATGTTGCTGAATCATTCATTCCCCATCTCCTCTTTTAACATCACAGAACACCCCATCTTGAACCAACTTCTCGAGAAGCATAAACGTAAGGTATTGGCCAAGATCTCCACCAGTATCCCACTGCAAGTGACAGCAAACCTGGTCAGCGATGAGGGCTATTGGAAAAGGTGCTGCCTAGAGTGCTGGGAAGTGTGTGACACCACCAGTTATGGGGGAAGCTGGAAGAGAATGTTCTTTGAACGACTGCTGAAGAACATCATTGAGTTCTTTGTCCCAGACACCACTGATATGAAAGTAGTCCTGGAACTGATCCCACTGTGTAAAAACTATGTGAAGAAGTTAGAGATTGGCCAGCTCCTTCCTCCCGTCAAACAGTGCTCTGAGAACATAGATGATGACTCTTCAGATGCCGGTAGTGATAGTGATGTGACCGGACCTTCAGTTGATCACTTTGACTTCAGCATCTTACTCAGCAAACTTGTCAATCTTGAAGAACTGCACGTGACGTACGGGGTCAAAGACTGCGGGATGAATTTTGAATGGAATATCTTCCAGTTCACATACCGAGACTGCTTCTCACTCGCAAAGGCCATCAGTTCTTGCAAGAGCCTGAAGGTGCTGAAACTCACTCGGAACAGGATTGACGATGAGAAGTTGCGAGTGTTGGTGAAGTACATGCTAAACCATCCCTCACTGAAAGAGCTGGACCTGTCACACAACTTGATCAAAGACAGCGGAGCAAAGGTCGTGGCCAAGCTTCTCCACAGGACTAACCTGGAGCATATCAACCTGTGCAATAATCGCATCTCAGCTTATGGAGCCAAGGCCATCTCCTACAAAGTCCGTCGTTATTCAACCCTCAAAACCATCAACCTTCGCCTCAATCAAATCGGTGATGAAGGGGGTGAGGCTGTGGGGAAAGCTCTGGTCAAATCCTCAGTGAAAGACGTCGACTTGTCCAGCAATGAGCTGACGGAGCCGACGGCTGTGGTCTTCTCTGAACTCCTGATGAAGAACCGAACCCTAAAGTCCATTAATCTTTCCTGTAATAACTTTGGCCCGGTCAGTATGTGTGGAAATGTTTGTGGTACAACAATGTGTCTAAGTTTAAAATGTATTTATTAGTCACTGCAAAGAAGTTAGTGAAAATCCCCTAGTCGTCGCACTCCAGCGCCCTAATCAGAGTGTGGGAGGAAACCCATGCAAACACGGGGAGAACATACAGGCAGCAATTCAAGTGACCGTTATGAGCCAAACTACTGACTCTTCCATGTTTCTGTCAAGTTGTTAAGTCTATCAGCGCCTCTCCCAATTCTCCCTCCACTTTCTCTCCAAAACATTCCTGAGTCCTCCCAGGCACCATGCTTCACAAATTAGCAAGAAAAGGCCTGAGGATTGGCAGCAGGTTAAAATTCAACAAAGGAGGACCAAGGGATTGATTAAGAAGGGAAAAATAAAGGATAAAAGTAAGCTAGTGGGGAATATAAAACTTGACTCTGAAAGGTTCTGTAGATATGTAAAGAGAAAAAGATTGACAAAAACAAATGTAGGTCCCTCACAGTCAGAAATGGGAGAATTCATAACAGGGAATAAAGAAATGGCCGAGGAACTAAATTGCCTACTCCTGCTTCTGTTTTCTATCTTTCCATGTTTCTGCTTCTATTCCTGTGGCTATTCTAACAGGGTTAGACAGGGTAGATTCAGAAAGAATGTTCCCGATGGTGGGGGGAGTCCAGAACTAGGGATCAGAGTTTGAGGATAAGGGGGGAAACCTCTTAGAACTGAGGAGAGGTGAGATTTCTTCACCCAGAGGGTGGGGAATGTGTGGAATTCACTCCCACAGAAAGGAGCTGAGGCCAAAACGTTGTCTGATTTCAGGAATAAATTAGATACAGTTCTTGGGGCTAAAGGGATCGAGGGATATGGGGAGAAGGTGGAATTAGGATATTGAATTAGATGATCAGCCATGGTCAAAATGAATGGTGGAACAGACTCGAAGGGCCGAATGGCCTACTCCTGTTTCTAGTTTCTATGGGAATGAATTTAAAACAGGCCAGATACAACTCCACCCACTTGCTTACACCACTTGTTAGGAATGTCCAAGGAGTAAACATTGAACAGGACTTGGGCACAGTGTGAGGAACCTCTCACCCCCAGGTTCTACCCACCAGTCACAAAGGCCAGGCTGCTGGGTAGCTGCAACTCACCGTGCTGGACACAGAGGTTACTTCATCAGTGCCCTTTCCCCTGGTACAGAGAGTTAGTTTGATGGAATCTTCCAATTCTGTACAGCCATGTATCACTGCAGCTTCAGCAACGTGACGTTTGTTCACACCCTTTCTCATGGGTGTGTTTCTCTTTATCCCAGAGTTACGGGCATTGCTGGCGAGGTCAGCATTTATTGCCCATTAATGATTGGTGAGGGCGGTGGTGAGCTGTCTTTCTGAAACACTGTGTCTACACATTGAAGATACTTTCTTTCCTGTTGGGTCACGGTCTCGGATTCTGACTCAGCCACACTGAGGAAATGAAAAACTTGAGCATTCATAAGAACATAAGAACATAAGAAATAGGAGCAGGAGTAGGCCATCCGGCCCCTCGAGCCTGCCCCGCCATTCAATAAGATCATGGCTGATCTGTCGTGACTCAGCTCCACCTTCCCGCCCTCTCCCCATAACCCTTAATCCCTTCTCTTATCAAAAACCCATCAACCCGTTTCTTAAAAATATTTAGCGAGGCAGCCTCCACCACTTCAACGGGCAGAGAATTCCAGAGATTCACCACCCTTTGAGTGAAGAAGTTCCTCCTCAACTCTGTTCTAAACCGCCCCCCCTTTATCTTGAGGCTGTGCCCCCTAGTCCTACTGTCTTTTTTGAGCGGGAAGAGTCTCTCCACCTCTATCCTATCCATCCCATTCATCATCTTATACGTCTCAATGAGATCTCCCCTCATTCTTCTAAACTCTAACGAGTACAAGCCTAGTTTATTCAGCCTCTCCTCATAGCTCAATCCCCTCAACTCCGGTATCAGCCGAGTAAACCTGCTTCTGTCTCTCCTGATTCTGATACAGAGAGATTCTCTACTGAAAGTCTTTGTCTCTCAGCTCCCTGGTTCTCTGCAGGTCTCTCCATCGATTGATTCTTTTCCACTCTCACTCCAATCCCTCTTTCCCAAACCCCTCTCTCATGATTCTATTGTCTCTTTCCTTCAGTTCTCTATCAACCTCTCTCTCATGTCTGTATAGAGTCTCTCTGTTTCTCTCGACTGCACTAAGTTTTCCTGTTTTTTACCAGGAAGGTGGGAGGCAGCTCAAGGAGGGAATGTCAATGAACAAGACTGTGATGGAGTTTGACCTGCGGTTGACAGATATTGGCCCGGAGAATGAATACGCCATCAACCAGATGCTGCATAATAACAGGGATAGGGTGAGGAACACAACCTGTCATCCACCGAAACCCCTCAAAGCAAACGAGGTTGCATCAGACCACTACCTGGTGAGTGACTGAATTCCAGTACAGACACAGTGGGCCGAATGGCCTTGTGCAGCCTCAGAGCTCTGTGAAACTGTGTATCTGTCACATTGCTCTGCTCCCAATCTGCTTTGACAGTCCGTTGTAATACTAATGGAGGGTTTGGATTAAACACAAACTATTTTTATACTGTTCAAAATAAAATCTGTCGCTTGAAGCTCATTTTGACACGTTTTACTTTTTTACACACAAAAACATAGTCCTTATATACCAGATCAGCACAAATGGATATGATCTGGTGGCCATTACAGAGACGTGGCTGCAGGGTGACAGGGACTGGGAGCTGAATGTACAGGGGTATCAAGTGTTTAGGAAGGATAGATGGGAGGAAAAAGGGGGGGGTGTAGCTCTGCTGATTAAGGATAGCATCACGGTGGTAGCAAGGGATGATATTGGAGCCAAGGAGCAGAGGGTGGAATCGTTGTGGGTGGAGATTAGGAACAGCAAGGGGGGAAAACGCTGGTGGGTGTCGTCTATAGGCCCCCAAATAATGATCTGGAGGTGGGGCGGGCTGTTAACGTGCAAATAAATGCGGTGCGCAGGAATGGGACGGCTGCAATTATGGAGGATTTCAATCTACATATTGATTGGTCGATCCATGTTGGACGCGGTGGGCTTAAGGAAGAGTTCTTGGAATGCTGCCGGGATAATTTCCTCGAACAGTGTGTGTTGGAGCCGACGAGGGAGCGAGCTATCTTGGATCTGGTGTTATGTAATGAGGCGGGTAGAATTAGGGACCTTGTGGTGAAGGATCCTCTTGGGGAGAGTGATCATTGTATGGTGGAGTTTCTGGTGCAGATGGAGGAGGAGAAAGTGGGTTCCCGGACACACGTCCTTTGTTTGAACAGATGGGAGTACGGTAGGATGAGAGAGGGATTGGCGAATGTGGACTGGGGGAACGCGTTGGAAGGTAGGTCTGCTGAGGAGCAGTGGAGGAACAAAGATTGACAAAGAAGTTGATAAAGGAGGGTAGGAGAAACTATGAAGCTGGGCTAGCGCTTAATATAAAAAAGGATAGCAAGAGTTTTTATAAATATATAAAAAGGAAGAGGCTGGCTAGGGTGAACATTGGACCCTTAGAGGATGAGAGGGGGGACTTAGTGATAGGGGATGGGGAAATGGCTGAGGCCTTGAATAACTTTTTTGTTTCCATCTTCACGGAGGATGACGTGAATAATTTGCCGGGTGTTAGTGATAGAAAGATGGTAGGAATGGAGGGTCTTAATGACATTACTGTTACTAGAGAGGTGGTGCTCGACAGACTGGAGGGGCTGATTGTGGACAAGTCCCCAGGACCGGATGGAATGCATCCAAGGGTTCTGAAAGAAATGGCAGAGGTGATAGTGGATGCCTTGGTGGTTATTTTCCAGACGTCGCTGGATTCCGGGGAAGTGCCGGAAGATTGGAAAACGGCCAATGTTACGCCGTTGTTTAAGAAGGGTGGCAGGCAAAAGGCAGGGAATTATAGGCCGATTAGTTTAACGTCTGTGGTAGATAAAATGTTAGAATCTGTGATCAAGGAGAAAATAGCGAGGAGAATTGTTTGGTAGAGCAGACGCAGCACGGTTTCATTAAGGGGAAGTCGTGTCTGACGAATTTATTGGAGTTCTATGAGGATGTGTCTAGGGCAGTGGATAGAGGAGAGCTGGTGGATGTGGTGTTTCTCAATTTTCAGAAGGCGTTTGATAAGGTACCTCACAAGAGGTTATTGCAGAAGGTCGGGGGCATAGAGTTGGGGGTAGGGTGTTAGCGTGGATAGAGGATTGGCTGTCAAATAGGAGGCAGAGAGTGGGGGTCAATGGGTGCTATTCGGATTGGCGGTTGGTGACTAGTGGAGTGCCTCAGGGGTCGGTGCTGGGGCCTCAGCTATTTACCATTTATATAGATGATCTGGAGGAGGGAACCGAGTGTATGGTGTCGAAATTTGATGATGACACCAAGAATGGTGGAACGGCAAATTGTGCGGAGGGTGTGGAGAGTCTGCAGAAGGATCTAGATAGGCTGGGCGAACGGGCCAGGAACTGGCAAATGGAATTTAATGTTGGCAAGTGTGAGGTGGTCCACTTTGGTAGGAAGAATGGTAGGAAGGACTATTACTTACGGGGCGAAAAACTGCAGCAGGCGACGGTGCAGAGGGACCTCGGGGTCCTTGTGCATGAGTCGCAAAAACCCAGCTTGCAGGTGCAGCAGGTGGTCAGGAAGGCGAATGGGATGCTGGCCTTCATAGCGAGGGGGATTGAATATAAAAGTAGGGAGGTCTTGCTGCAGCTGTATAGGGCATTGGTGAGGCCGCAGCTGGAGTACTGTGTGCAGTTTTGGGCACCGCGCCTGCGCAAGGATATTTTGGCCTTGGAGGGAGTGCAGAGGAGGTTTACTCGGCTGACACAGGAGTTGAGGGGGTTGAGCTATGAGGAGAGGCTGAATAAACTAGGCTTGTACTCGTTAGAGTTTAGAAGAATGAGGGGAGATCTCATTGAGACGTATAAGATGATGAATGGGATGGATAGGATAGAGGTGGAGAGACTCTTCCCGCTCAGAAAGGACAGTAGGACTAGGGGGCACAGCCTCAAGATAAAGGGGAGGCGGTTTAGAACAGAGTTGAGGAGGAACTTCTTCACTCAAAGGGTGGCGAATCTCTGGAATTCTCTGCCCGTTGAAGTGGTGGAGGCTGCCTCGCTAAATATTTTTAAGAAGCGGGTTGATGGGTTTTTGATAAGAGAGGGGATTAAGGGTTATGGGGAGAGGGCGGGAAGGTGGAACTGAGCCACGACAGATCAGCCATGATCTTATTGAATGGTGGGGCAGGCTCGAAGGGCCAGATGGCCTACTCCTGCTCCTATTTCTTATGTTCTTATTTAACCTGGGTAAAAACAAGTCAGTAAGGATCACAGAAACTAGAAACAGGAGCAGGCCATTTGGCCCTTCAAGCCTGACCCCCTCAGTGGAATAATGACTCAATCAAACTAACCAGCAAAATGCAGAAAGACTGATTAACCCACACTGAGGGGAGGAGTCAGAGTGAGGGGGTGGGACTAGGCTGAGTGGGTGGGGTCAGACAGGAGCAGAGAGGGGCAGGGAGATGGGGTGGGGTCCAGGAGAATGACATACAATCGCTCAGCGGAGAAAAGGCCCATTGATTCTGAACCAGCACAAGAGAAAACCTGTCCTCTCACCTGAACCCTTTTACAAGCTTCTACCACCCTCCCAGGCAACACATTCCAGATCGTTATAACCCTCTGAGTAAAAAGGTTTTCCCTCACGTCCCCCTTCAACCTCATGACCCCCATGTTCCCCCCACCCCACCTCGTGAATGACCCTTCAACTAAGGGGAACAGCTGCTCCTCATCCACTCTAACCATGTCTCTCATCATCTTGTACCCCTCGATCAGGTCACCCCTCAGTCTTCTCTGCTCCAATGAAAACAACACAAGCCTACGCAACCTCTTCTTAAATGTTCCATCCCAGGCAGCATCCTGATTTACCAAGATGCTACCGGGACTTGATGGATTGAGTTATAAGGAGAGGCTGGATAGACTGGGACTATTTTCTCTAGAGCGTAGGAGGCTGAGAGATTATCTTATAGGGATCTGTAAAATAATGAGGGGCACAGATCAGCTAGATAGTCAATATCTTTTCCCAAAGGTAGGGATGTCTGAAACCAGAGGGCGTAGATTTAAGGTGAGAGGGGAGAGATACAAAAGTGTCCAGAGGGGCAATTTTTTCACACAGAGGGTGGTGAGTGTCTGGAACAGAGGTAGTAGTAGAGGCGGGTACAATTTTGTCTTTTAAACAACATTTAAGTAGTTACATGGGTAAGATGGGTTTCAAGGGATATAGGCCAAATGCGGGCAATTGAGATTAGCTTAGGGGTTTAAAAAAAGAAAGGGCAGCATGGACAAATCGGGCCGAAGGGCCTGTTTCCATGCTGTAAACCTCTATGGCTCTATCCTGGTGAACCTCCTCTGCACCCCCTCCAGTACAATCACATCCTTCTGATAGTGTGGCAACCAGAACTGCACACAATATTCTCGCTGTGGTTTACTCCCTCCTCTCACACTCAAAGGAACATGCTGGGTTTGCACCCTCCCCATATCTTTTTCAATGCCCCCTCACTGCTCTTCTGTAGACTTTCCCATTAGTATGTGTTCCAGTCCACCTGGACCAGATCCTGCCTTTACTAAAATCCGCTCTCCCCATTCCAAAACTTTTTTTGCAACTCACCTATGTCTTAGTCCCTAACAAGCTTAAACTGCACCTTATTATGATCGCTATTACTAAAATGTTCCCCCATCATCATCACTTCAACCTCAACCACCTGTCTGGTTTCATTCCCCAGAAATAGGTCTATTAAAAAGTAGAGGCTATCCAGGCTGGCCTTACTCTCTTGAAATTTAATACAGCTGCACTTCCTCTGACTTGTTTGTTTTGCTGTATGATTCTGTTAATGGTGTGTGTCTTAGAACATAGAACAGTACAGCACAGTACAGGTCCTTCGGCCCTCGATGTTGTGCCGAGCTGTGTCCAATCCCAAGATCAAGCTATCCCATTCCCTATCATTCTGGTGTGCTCCATGTGCCTATCCAATAACCGCTTGAAAGTTCCTGAAGTGTCCGACTCCACTATCACAGCAGGCAGTGTATTCCACACCCCAACCACTCTCTGAGTAAAGAATCTACCTCGGACATCCCTCCTATATCTCCCACCATGAACCTTATAGTTATGCCCCCTAGTAACAGCTACATCCACCCGAGGAAATAGTCTCTGCATGTCCCCTCTATCAATCCCTCTCTTCATCTTATAAACCTCGATCAAGTCGTCTCTCATCCTCCTCCGCTCTAAAGAGAAAAGCCCCAGCTCCCTCAACCTTTCCTCATAAGACCTACCCTCCAAACCAGGCAGCATCCTGGTAAATCTCCTCTGCACTCTCTCCAATGTTTCCACATCCTTCTTATAGTGAGGTGACCAGAACTGAACACAATATTCCAAACATGGTCTCACCAAGGTCCGGTATAGTTGCAGCATAACCTCACAGCTCTTAAACTCAAACCCCCTGTTAATAAACGCTAACCCACTATAAGCCTTCCTCACGGCTCTGTCCACTTGAAAGGCAACTTTCAGAGATTTGTGGATATGAACCCCAAGATCTCTCTGTTCCTCCACATTCCTCAGAACCTTACCATTGAACCTGCAATCTGCATTTAAATTTGTCCTTCCAAAATGAATCACCCCACTGTCCCTCCCACTGCCAAATTAGTTTAAACTCCTCCCAACATCACTAACAAAACGTCCCGCAAGGATGTTAGTCCCACTCTGGTTCACAGGTAGACCGTCCTGTTTGTACAGGTCCCACCTTCCCCAGAAATGATCCCAGTGATCCAGGAATCTCAAACGCTCCCTCCTGCACCAACTGTTAGGCCACACATTCATCTGCCTATTCTGCTATTTCTGTTCGTGAGTGTGTGGCACTGGGAGTAATCCCAAAATTACAAGCTAAGAGATCCTGCTTTTTAATCTACTGCCCAACTCCCTGAATTCTTGATCCCTCTTTCTACCTACGTCATACATACCAATATGTACCGTTGAAGTTTAAGTTTATAGTTTGTTTATTGGTGTCACAAGTAGGCTTACATTTACACTGCAATGTAGTCACTCTGAAAATCCCCTAGTTGCCACACTCTAGCGCCTGTTCGGATACACTGAAGGAGAATTTAGCGTGGCCAATGCACCTAACCAGTATGTCTTTTGGATAGTGGGAGAAAACTGGAGCACCCGGAGGAAACTGATGCAGTCAGCTGGAGGAAACCTACGCAGACATGGGGAGAATGTAGAAACTCCATACCGTGACCCTAGCCGAGAATCGAACCTGGATCCCAAGGGACCGCCACGATCTCTGCCTTATCATGCTCCCCCTTCAGAATGCCCTGCAGTGGTTCAGAGACATCCTAGACCCTCGCACCAGGGAGGCACCACACCATCCTGGAGTCACAGTAGTGCCTGACGATAGAATGCCCTATTACTATTACCCTGCCTCTCTTCCCTCCCCCCTCCTGTATAGACAGGCTGCTTGTGGTGTCAGCCCACCAGGCAGTCCAGAGACTCAGGTAGTTCAGGAGTCCCCCTGGGCTCTCACTCACAACTGGAAGCTGATGAGGGCACTGGTTCCTCCAGGGAGGACATGACTTCTGACACCAGCTGTCTGCGTCATTTTCCTCCGGGTGCTCCAGTTTTCTCCCAATTGAACTAAAACCTCCTACCCTTCCGAGGCCCACGTCCCTTCCTTCTCGTTGTATTCATGTATTTGTCAAGATGTAAAAGTCGCTACTGTATCTGCTTCCACTATGTTCCTCGGCAACGAGTTCCAGGCACCCACCACCCTATAGGCATGAACCTCGGGTCAGTAGTTTCAGCTGGGGGAAGGGTAATTATGAGGCTATTAGGAGAGAATTAGGAGGCATTGGTTGGACTAGGAGATTACAGGGACTGGGAACATCCGAGATGTGGAGATTTTTCAAGGAGCAGCTACTGCGGGTCTGTGATAGGTATGTCCCTGTCAGGCAAGGAGGATTTGGTAGGGCTAGGGAACCGTGGTGTACTAAAAAAGTTGATTCATTGGTTAGGAAGAAAAAGGAGGCTTGAGGGCTCAGGTAGTGCATTAGAAAGCTTTAGATTGGCGAGGAGGGAGTTGAAGAGTAAGTTAAGAAGGGCTAAAAGAGGACATGAGATGACTTTGGCTGATAGGATTAAGGAGAATACTAAGGCGTTCTATAGGTATGTCGAGAACAGAAGGTTGGTCAGGGCAAGATTAGGGCCAGTTACAGACAGTAGAGGGAAGTTGTGTGTGGAACCAGAAGAGATTGGAGAGGCATTGAACCAATATTTCTCTTCGGTGTTCACGCAGGGGGACATGAATGTAGCTGAGGAGGACACTGGGGTGCAGGGGTGTAAAATAGACAGTATTGCAGTTGATACGGGGGATGTGCTGGATATTCTAGAGGGCTTGAAAATAGATAAACCCTCTGGTCCGGACGGGATTTACCCTAGGATTCTCTAGGAGGCAAGAGAGGTGATTGCAGAGCCTCTGGCTCTGATCTTCAGGTCATCGTTGGTCTCTGGTATAGTACCAGAAGATTGGAGGACAGCGAATGTTGTCCCATTGTTTAAGAAGGGGAACAGAGACTTCCCGGGAATTATAGACCGGTGAGTCTTACTTCTGATGTGGGCAAGGTTTTAGAAAGAATTATTCGGGATAGGATTTATAGTTATTTGGAGAGTAACGAATTGATTAGAGACAGTCAGCATGGTTTTGTAGCGGGTAGGTCGTGCCTGACTAACCTTATTGAGTTCTTTGAGAAAGTGACCAAAGAGGTGGATGGGGGTAAGACAGTTGATGTGGTATATATGGATTTTAGTAAGGCGTTTGATAAGGTTCACCATGGTAGGCTTCTGCAGAAAATGCAGATGTATGGGATTGAGGGTAATCTCGGAAATTGGATCAGGAATTGGCTATCAGATAGGAGACAGAGGGTGGTGGTTGATGGTAAATATTCGTCATGGTGTTCGGTTACGAGTGGTGTGCCTCAGGGATCTGTTTTGGGGCCACTGCTGTTTGTAATTTTTATTAATGATCTGGATGAGTGTATAGTTGGGTGGATTAGTAAGTTTGCTGATGACACCAAAGTCGGAGGTGTGGTAGATTGTGAGGAAGGGTGTCATAGTTTGCAGGGTGACTTAGAAAGGTTGCAGAGCTGGGCTGTGAGGTGGCGGATGGAGTTTAATGTGGAGAAGTGTGAGGTAATTCATTTCGGTAGGAATAACAGATGTGTTGAGTATAGGGCTAACGGAAGGACTTTGAATAGTGTGGATGAGCAGCGGGATCTAGGTGTATGTGTACATAGATCCCTGAAAGTTGGGAATAAAGTAGATAAGGTTGTTAAGAAGGCATACAGTGTCTTGGCGTTTATTGGTAGGGGGATTGAATTTAGGAGTTGCAGCGTCATGTTGCAACTGTACAAAACTCTGGTGCGGCCACACTTGGAGTACTGTGTGCAGTTCTGGTCCCCACATTACAGGAAGGATGTGGAGGCTTTGGAGAGGGTGCAGAGGAGGTTTACCAGGATGTTGCTTGGTATGGAGGGGAGGTCCTATGAGGAGAGGCTGAGGGATTTGGGGTTGTTTTCGCTGGAAAGAAGGCGGCTAAGAGGGGATCTTATTGAAACATATAAGATGATTAGAGGTTTAGACAGGGTAGATAGTGATAGCCTTTTTCCTCGGATGGAGAAAGCTAGCACGAGGGGGCATGGCTTTAAATTAAGGGGGGGTAGTTATAGGACTGATGTCAGGGGTAGGTTCTTTACCCAGAGGGTGGTGAGGGACTGGAATGCCCTGCCAGCTGCAGTTGTAAATGCGCCTAGTTTGGGGGCGTTTAAGAGATCCGTGGATAGGTTTATGGATGAAAAGGGATTGGTTTAGGCTAGTGGGTCATTGTTTTTGTAACTGGTCGGCGCAACATCGTGGGCCGAAGGGCCTGTTCTGCGCTGTAATGTTCTATGTTCTATGTGTAAAAAACTTGCCTGGTAAATTATCTTTAAACCTTACCCCTCTCACTGAAAAGCTCATGCCCCCTAGTAGTTGACTCTCCCACCCTGGGAGAAAGCTTCTGACTTCCATTTTTGATACAGCATTTTATCATGATCAAACTTAGAAATGTGACATTTGGTTCCCACATCCTCACTGGCAACAGGGGGAGGTAAACACGGTAGGAGGTCTCACAACACCAGACTGGAGTCTGGCTGGCTTATTTGGTAGCCCAAGCACTAGCTTTACTTGTTGGCCATGCCAAAATTGCTCCTTAGTGTCCTGGGATGCATAGGCTAGAGAGGGATTAGGGGGTAAATATGTGGGAATAGGATCTGGGTGGGATTGTGGTTGGTGCAAGCTCGATGGGCTGAATGGCCTCTCTCTGCACTGGAGGATTCTTTGATTCTAATTTGATCCAAGCTATTGCTGTATATTGTGGTTAGTGGGGCCCAAGTTCTGATCTTTGTGTTATCCCACTGGTCACAGCTGGTCAGTGTGAGAATGGCCCTTTATTTTGTGTCTGTCAGTTCAGTGATTTGGGCTGTTTGACTTTTAAAACAGCACAGCAGAGGAGAGTGACCTGACTCGAGGGACCAATGGAAACTGAGTGAGTGGGGTCCTCTCTCAGGGTGTGCGGAGTGAGGGGACGAGAGGGTGGGGCAGAGGGTGGGGGTGTGTGGGGCAGAGGGTGGGGGTGTGTGGGGCGGAGGAGTAAGGGGGTGAGGGTGGGGGATGAGAGGGGTGTGTGGGGTGAGTGTGAGGGAGTTGGTGGTGTGAGGGGGGTGCGCAGGATGAGGGTGGGGGGGTTGGTGGGAGGGGTACTGAGTGATGGGGGGATGTGCAGGGGATGGGAGTGTGAGGGAGGGGTGAGGGATGGTGGGGGTGGGGGTGAGGGTGGAGGGGGGGGTACCAGTAACGGCAGGGGTGAGAAGGCGTGCGCAAGGGTGGGGGTGAGGGATGCTGAGTGAGGGGAGTATGCGGGGTGAGGAGTGAGAGTGGTGGGAGTTTGGGGGGTACGGGTGGGAGGTGAGAGGGTGTGTGGGGTGGTTGGGTGCTGGGGAGGGTGGGGGTGTGCAGGGGGTGGGAGGGTGAGGGGTGGTGGGTGAGGTGTGTGCAGTGCAAGGGTGGGGAATGAGTGGTGCTGGGTGAGCGGGGTGCGTGGGGTGCAGAGTGAGGGTGGAGGGTTGGGGGTGCGAAAAGGTGCGAAAAACACAGCCACAAACAGCAGCTGTTGGCAGCTTTCAAAAGAGCTGACAGTCTTAAAGCAGTAATGCATTTAAAGAGGTAATGTATTTAAAGTTGCACAACATTTAATGATACAACCACAAGAAGGAACAAAAGACCAGGCCCAGAAAAATCAGAGAAGACTCCAGGAAGAGGGCAACTCTAAAAAGGGGGTCTGTAAACAATGCCAGACACAGTGAGCACGTGA